>BOPP01000049.1:4554418-4632397 GCA_017312745.1 Gryllus bimaculatus
TCTCTCCGCCCCGTCCCTCTCCGCCCCGTCCCTCTCCGCCCCGTCCCTCTCCGCCCCGTCCCTCTCCACCCCTCAATAGCCGGTCTTCGCTCAACGGGAAGAAAGAAGTTAGAGGAAATGTGCTACTTTCGGATCATGTGGCCAGCTTATAAAATGCCATGAGTGTGGTAATGTGATTTTGTAATGAGCTACAGATTCTAACATGTGGTAAGGGAGTAAGGTGGTAACACGCTAACAATGGTTGTAATGCTGCATGCTGGTCTTGCAGTGCAGCATAAAGAGACAAGCAGTATTCAATCGATAATCGGAGACGCCCTATCTCAGAGGTCAGCGCAATGTGAACGGCATTCAAGACAAGTGTTAAGACGTCTTGACGTTTGCGTGAAATACTTTTTTTTTCGTATGTGAAATAATCGATGAAGTTTCATGTAAAAATTTTTCCGGCAATAGATAATTGCTGGTTCGATTCCAGGGCTGCTAGTGTATTATACATGGAAAGGTATAATGTGGAAATCACGGTTTTGGGGGGGATGCGCAAATGTTCTAAAACGCAGAAAATATGAAATATTAACTGGTTTTTCTATTACATCTTGGGTGTGTTAACATAATAGCATGTAAAATCAGGTAGCGCTCTTAGTTGCCTTTAGATATATTTTTGTTCTAGTTTTCTTCTTTCTAGTTGATCCCATTGCTTAATCATGCCTAGAAAATTTGGGCGCAAATTATCAAGCGAACCTTCGATTATCACTAACCTTCCCTCACAATTTTAAACGTACAGACATAAGTAAAAACTTTAAATACAATACTTGATTTCTGAGGAGAACAAACATGC
Source organism: Gryllus bimaculatus (assembly GCA_017312745.1). NCBI lineage: Eukaryota > Metazoa > Arthropoda > Insecta > Orthoptera > Gryllidae > Gryllus > Gryllus bimaculatus. The sequence continues at coordinate 4,555,251 of BOPP01000049.1, forward strand.
ATTATCAAAAGAACGAAAAACTCATTATCCATTAATATACAAGTGTTTACTAGTAAGACCGTTCAGAGAATTCTTTACATCCTCTATTGTGCTATATTTGCTTGAACTTGGTTATCGGGCTGATCTGCATGAGATATAGCTGGCCTTAATATTGCAAATGTTCGGGGAACGTTTGATATAAATAATTTATTAATCACTGGAAGATAAATGTACAACTGTACTGTAAGGAAGAATACGGTAATAATTCCATATGGAGATCGTTATATTTTGAATTTCTAGAAGTCGTCTTGTTAGAGAGAAATTTAAAAAACTGCTTAAGAAAAACATTCAAAGAAAGAACAATCACGTTCTGTAATGTAGCCAAAAATCTGCGGTGGTTGAAAATTCTGTAATATTCAATCGAAACAAGTATCTTCTATGCGCCTTCCCAAACAGAGGAGGCGCAAAGAACTGTACTTCGTTAGATAAGGGCCCAAATTTGTGTAGCAATGTATGCAGGCTACTAAAAAGAGCCTACTCTTCACAAATAAGTATACGTTCCCGACTCTCAACATATTCTTGAGTGATATTAATCTTGCTACTCCATCTTCATATACATTGCATCTCCATTCATCCGAAAATGCCAAAATTGCAAGTACTGCATATATTTTCTAATACGTCTTTGGATCTAGCTACATTACAAGAACTGAGAACTCAATATGTATTACAGACATTACATTCCACCCCCTCACTATCATTGACACATCACAGCTGTCATCATTACCTGCATTAACTGCATTAATGCACATTAACTGCATCAATGATATGATTATAACAGCTTCAACTTCAAATAAATATAAAAAGAATCGCTAGTACCACACGTACACCTGATTCTGAGGCCACCAAGCGATATTCGTAGCGAGTGCCGCTTAACCTCTGGAACAATCGCTGACGTCCACGTCGGCATTCCAGAGGGCGTATGGTAGAGTCGTCGACAACTCGCGGTCTCTGCGCTCGTTTGTCGAGCTCCCGGCGTCAATTATGCCGTAAACAGCTCCTCGCGAAAGCTTACCCTTAAACGAGAAACCTGTCGGCGTTATATGTATCTAAAATAACGCTCTTTACGTCTGACAGTAAATTGGCACCTGCCAAGCATCACAGATGCCGGAGTTAAGAGCCTTTAGAGAAGCGGAGAAAGTGCCCCTCCGGGCCAGACCTAGAGTAACAAAGCCCGGAAACTGGAGATGCCGCAGGCCATTTTAGACCTCGTCCCGAAAACTGAGGAGGACAACAGGCCTCAAGCCCTGAACGAATTTATGAATTTGGAGAGATTTCCCAACATCTAAAATGAAACTGAAAGTATTCCAAACTTAATGTCACGAACGGTTATGAAAAAAGTATTTGAAGGTCAAATGAACCATTCTAATATTTATACAAACTCTCCCCAATCGTCCATGGTAGAAAAGTAATACGAGTAGTTTTCTGAACAGCCCGAAACAAAGACCAATACACGTACGTTTATGTAATACAATCAGAAAAAAGGTTATTAATCATATTTTACAATTGATGTATGGCAGTATTTAATACTTCACCAGTTTCGGCAGATAAAATGTAAAACATATCAGAAATATTTAACAAGACGTTATCTGATAAGAGATTTTACGACATAATTTAACGATATTACATGGTCCTAAATAAACAAAGCGTTAAAAAAAGTATTTCAATTATCGATGTAGCTTAACACAAACAATAAATAATATAGATATCACATAAAACTACAGAATGTAGGAAGAAAGAGCTTATGAATCACAGTCATAATAATTCTCATTATAAAATACGTATTTCAAAGGTAAGTAAAGAATGAACTCATGGCACAAATCATTAAAACATGGATTAGTGTAGTTAGTGAACCCTCTGTAATTACCTCAATCCAAACCATTAAACACATCGAATAATAATACGATGATTTTATTGCTGCGATTTGCATTATCATCAGTTACGTTTGATCAGATACACGTAAAAATCGAATGGGTGACTACTATGATCTTGTAATTATACCGAACAGCAGCTGTGATCAAATATTGAAACTAAAATACGAAAGTAACAAATTCAGTACAAAAGCTCGACCCTGGCATTAATCAGAAGAATATCCACACCAGCCAACGAGAGTAGTTTGATAGTTCACCATCAAAAAGGAACTCGCGAAGATATCTGCTCGTTAAATGCAATAGCAATTAAAGAGCCAACACTGATATTTACAAAGCATAGTTAGAAAAAAGCATTACATCATATTTAGCGTTGAAAATAAATGAACACGACGAAAGAGCTTTATAAAAACTATGCAATTAACTTTTCAACATCAGAAAACTACATAATAATTAACGCAATAACAGCGATATTTTGTAAAAATATTTTGTGAGAGGGCTCCGCGTAATTCGGTTGCTCCAGCGTTTTACGTGTCGCTCCACGTAACGAAGTTAAACTCAAACGAGAGCCCGATTTGTATTTTCGGAGCGCATTCGCGACTGTGACGAAGCGCGCTGAAGAATATTTAAACAAAACAGAGCGCGCAGGAGCGCGAGAAAAACAGGCGCAAGGGCAGGAGACGGCGTCCCAAGCCGCGAAGCTGCAGACGGGGCCGGACAAACAGGTGGTCCGAAGCAAAACAGGTGTCGCGCGTCCCGCCGTGGATTTTTTCGTGTAATTAAACAGAACGAACGCGGCCGCGTGTTTGCCGCACCCGCCTACTTCTCACGCGTGTGCTACGCGTGCCATTAAAACGCCATTACGTACAAGAAGAGACGGTCCGGGGATGCGAATCCACGAGGGGAGGTCCGGAGTGCGAAAATTACACGACGGTAGGCTTTGCCGGAAAGATTGATCACTAATCGGTGATTACTATGAGTGCCTATCATGGCAATTTCTAACATTTTATGTTGTCGTTTCAGTTTATTCATTCGTTCTAAGTTATATCAAGGAGAACGCAAAACAAGTGTGTGATAAAAATTTGCGAAAGTGAAAAAGCTTCTTTCAGAAATAAAAATGCACTGGCGACGGAGATAAGGAGGCGATAATAATGACTCCATTGACGATGCATTTGAGACAACCCTCAACGGAACGCATGATTTGAATAGGCATAAGGCAATGCATTTGAGACTATCCTAAACGGAAAGTATGATTTGAATAGGCATAACTAAATGTTACTTTTCCAACGTTATTTCCAATGCTGGAAATACAAAATTCAAAAACAATCCCACTACATATTATCATTAAATGCTCTAAACTGAAACATTGAAGTGAGAAATGAAAATATAATTTTAAATTGTTTGATTTAATCTTTACATTTGCTAGAAATAATTATATTAATCACTAGCGGGAGACGTTATCCTGCTCTTCATTTCTGTCTTTCTCCTTCCCTCTCCCTTTCTCTCTCCGTCTCTCTCATTGTCCCCGTCCCTCTCTCTCTCTCTCTCTCTCTCTCTCTCTCTCTCTCTGCGTCTCTCCGTCTCTCCCCCTGTCTCTGTCTATGTCTCACTCTCTTTCTCTGTCTGTTTGTCTCTCTCTACGTCTATATCTGTCTCTATCTTCCTCTCTCTCTGTACATGTCTCTCCCGACGTTATTTCACAACCGCAGGGGCAGACACTGAGTTGACAAAGTTTTATCGCAATCCGATGAACGGTTCGGCAGCGTATTATGTACGAACCAACCTACAAATAAACAAACAAACATTGTCTTTTATATATAAGATATAGTATCCAATATCTCCTGAGCAAATTAACGGAAAAACAACTTTCTGAAAAAAGTATTCCTCATTCCTTCGTACTCCATTACATCTACTGCCAATGTGGACGATCTGTATATAAATACAATGTTGTTCTCATAATAGGGAATAAATAAGAAAAGTACTAATTATTAGCTTGGTAACAATTTCAGTAATAGGAGACGTCTTCAGCAACATACCACAAAAGAGTTGAAATGATCCTGAAAAAAAGCGACCTCAAGAGGGCAACGGCAGAAACAATGCCCGAAACATCAGCCGCCGCAAGCCCTCCACGCACAAACAATGCAAGTAATACGCACGATGATTCGCAGCCGAGTAACGAACTTCTCCGACAATGGCTTTGAACTCGGTAGGTGGCGTGGAGAGCAACAGGAGATCTGAAATGAAGCACTTGCGCAAGACAAAATGAATTTCAGATGATCTCAGACCAAGACTGGGAAATAAAACAAATTACACTCGCGCTTTAATGACTTCCTAATTCCTCCGTCTATTCTCCGAGTTCCCTCGAAGTACGACGACCCGCCGCGCCGCGCCGCCGTGAACCTTAAATGAGTTTTAAGTGACCATAAGGCAGCCAACCTCCACTGCCCGCATTACACCTTCATTACAAATACGCCGCACCGAGATTTCAACGTTTGGGATTTAGCTGGTTAAGGAAAGAGCAGACTTGCACAACATGAAAGTAAATTAACAAAAATTACCTCATATTCTGGGAAGATAAAAAAACATCGTATTTATCGAGAGTAATCATCAACAAAATTCGCTATTCGGGCGACTGTTGCCCCGTGTCTTTAGCAAAGCGTAAAGCTCGGGAGTATTAAAGAGATTTTAACGCGGGCGGTAAGAGCTTCGCTGAGTGGGTCATAGCAAGTTTTGCCGCCTTGTCGGAGCAGGGAACTCCACGTGCAGTTGCCAGCACGCGTGACATATTCAACACGCGCGAGTTGCGAGGAGCAGGAACCGCTAGCCGGGAAGCAGCGGGTAGGCGCTAGGCCCAGCGCGGCGCGGCGCGCGCCTTCGCTTAAGCAGGTTCGCAAATGGATGCCAACGAGATGCGCAGACAAGGCGAGGCGAGGGGCTCGGTGAGTGGACGGTGGGGTGACGAACTGGCCGCGAGGGGCGCGCAGCGGGTTGGGCGAGGGTGTGCCGCGAGTGTCGCCGGGTTAGAGACGCGAGGAACGCGCGGTCAACGGGTCGCAGGTGGGAGGACGGGCGCCGCAGCCTCTCAGGGAACAGGACTGACCAGCGGCGATTACGCATTCATGGCTTGGGAGGACCCACAAAATAATTTATAGCTAATTACTGACGCAGTGTAAAATAAAGTTGTTATTATTGTTATTGTTATTATTATTATTATTATTATTATTATTATTATTATTATTATTATTATTATTATTATTAGCGTTTTTTCCTGAGAACTGTGACTCCAGAAGAAGTGTTCCTTGGACCGACCGTTCTCTGAACATTAACATGCATGCGAACTGCCCACTACGAGGACAACAAAATATATGCGAGGTCGCGACACTACACATTCTGGACAACGGATGCAGGACTTTGCAATCCTGCAAATGTTGTTTGGACAGAGACGTTGTGCCGTTGCCCTCGGAGCTCCCGTATTCTCACACATGTTCTCAAACACGCATCTTCAACATACCGCCCCGTAGTCATCTAAAATGCATTAACAATCCAAATTATATTATTACATTTAATGACTAATGATGAAAATAAAATGACAATAAAGCTATTAAAAAAAATGTACCACCCGCATTTCCATTAGGCGTTGCATTGTCATTTTCAAAGTTACACATGAGTTTCGTTTTATAGTATTATCAAAATCTAGTTCGTTGAACATAAGAGAGAACAACAATTAATAACTATATATTGAAATAGACATCATCGAAATTAAATGTCTCTTTAAATAGCCGAATACATGTTTTAAAGACATCAAAATTAAGGGTAAACTAGTGGGGATACCGCAGCACATACTCTCTCGCTTTATAAGTAACAGCTAACAATATACCATATGAACCTACAAAAGTATTTACAGCCAGAAATGTTTTCTCCGCGTCGAGACTCAGCGCCGCCGAGGTAATTTGCCATGCACCTCACCGATACACTACGCAGCCGTTCGGGCGAATTCACCTTTGCTGACGCTTAAAAAAAATTGCAATTTTGGAATACAGTGTGATCGCCGAAAGTGAGAACAGCGCCATTTTTATCTTACTTTGGCACATACACAGAGAAAATGCGTTTCTTATAAATTGTAAAATTTGAAGCAGAACTTACGCACCAAAACTGTTAATTTTTTCAAAAATCATTACATCAGTTTTATTCAATTTCTATTTTTTTAGACCATCTCTATCTTCAATATTATACATTGCACATATAATTTTGTAAATTATTTTTTTGCAATTTTCGAAATTCCAGTGTTAAACGAAAATTACGTCATTCTTTTAAGCATGTCCGTGGAAAACATAAGGTGCCATTTTTGAGAGTACGCTTTTTTTTATAAACTGCATTAACTTCAAGCAGAAATTACGCAAATACTACTTATGTTTTTCGAAAAAATCTCAGAGTAAATTATATCATTATTATAATAGCATTATAATAATGTTTAAAGAGAAAATTTAGAACTGTTTTGAAAAAAAAGTTTTTAAATTGCCCATATTTCAAATAAAGGCACGCATAAATGCATTAACAGCTCATGTTTTCGAAAAATTGTAAATGTCTTAATTTTATGATGAATTCGAACAATATATTTTATAGCGGAAAGAATCTAACTTCAATATTGTAGTTGTAGAAAGACGCCGAAAAAAATTGAACTTTTGCAATTTTTTTGCAAAATCAAGGATTTTAATAAAAATGAGGCCCACACCATTATTTTAAGCGTCATTTATGAGGGAAAAGTTAAATAAAAAATATATTGAGCCAACATTAAGGGCTTAAAAAATGTGAATAGTTGGCTACTACAATTTACAAGTCTCAGTTATTACAATTGTCAGAAAGTTCATGATTGATAACAAATTTATATTGCTTGCAATCTATTTTACATTCTTGTATACGTATCTGATGTAATATACGTATATATATATATATATATATATATATATATATATATATATATATATATATATATATGGTATAATATACATAGTAAGAATGTGTTGTAATGATGCAGAAAATCGATTTGGAAATTTGTTACGAAATGTCAGTCCGTCTTCCTGTTTTCAACACAAGAATCTAAACTATTCTCATTTTTTTTTCAAAATGAATTTTCCCTGATTGATCTGGCCCTACTCGAAGCCCCTCCTGTACTTAATTCATCTATACACTAATCCTCACATAATTTTTTGGTCCTGACAGGCAACAGAGTGTGAGAGAAATTCGACGGTGTAATGAACTGACTCCTTACATCCTTAACAGTGGTTCAATAATGGTTCCCCGATATTGTGACAAGTGATTGCATGGGAAAATATGCAAAGATACAGGACCAAGAAAGTTCTATGCGATGTCCGGTAGCCTAGAAGGTGCTCTTCACTGTTGATGTGCACAGAGGGGCGATAGGTACCGCCAGAGGGCCTGTAGATCTTTTGGGTGTCGGTAGAAAGCAGCTGGGAAGAGGGAGGTGCAAAATAGAAAAGCTAGTCGAGACTCAAGAGAATAGGAAACTTAAACATATGAGAAAGTCTGTGCCATCTGTAACATCAATAGTTTTTGTTTTATAAAGTAGCATTACAAAAAGATCAATTACCGATACTAGAACAATGTTAATGGTGCCTAATACGTTCCTGAATTGTTATCATCGGGTATCCCGTTGCATTATACAAGTTGTATTATATGTTGTATTATACATTGTATATTAAACTGAATTTATTTTGAAGAATGAAAGTCAGTAATTACGGTGAAGTGAATTGCAACTCAGTCAATTCTTGTCCTTCAAATGCATTTTAGTGATTTTACTATGTAACAATTTTTAATCGTTTTAAATCACTGGTACCATGCATAAAACACTGCTGTGTCTGAAGAAGTTTCCTAGTAAATTGCAGTGTCAAGTTTCAAAAGCCGCCTCTTCATGGATGACTGCTTTCGTTTTCTCTGCCAGTCATTCCACAGCATTGTAATATCTTTTGTCATGATGGCAAAGCACATATACAGAACTGTCAGTCGCACTTTTTCTGGTTTCCATCTTGCCTCGTCCTTTTACCTCGAAGCTGATAATATGCTGCTCCACAGAAGTTAGTTTTGATGTTGGTCAGTTGTACTTACGTATTTGAAATCGTAGCTCATTAGTCAACACCACAAATGCCACGGAGTGAACGTCGAGAATTAGTTGCACAGTCTGCGAAAAGTTAGAGCTGTTCTGAAAAGAGTTACCAAGCTCAGTACGGACAGACTAAATATAACAGTAATTTTACTCAATAAAATGACTTGATGATTGAGCCATGAATGACGGATCGAGCCAAATACTTCAAGAGTCAACAATGTTGGAGCATTGCTGGATGAAAGGGGGAGCACCCTCCCCAAAAAACATTTTAAAAATGTTTCTCAATGAAAACAATTACCAAATTTTGAACGAATTTAAGAAGCAGGTTCTGAACTGCAATCCCGGGCCCGAAACGTTTTCTGCGTGTAGACCAGGACGCAGATAAACCGCGGGCGCGACCGGCCGGGGAGAGCGGGGTCGCAAGGTGACGTCTCTTGCGGTGCGACAGGGCGGCCAACGCGGAACAGTTAGTCCGCGCGTGGGCATTCCGCGTGGGGCGTATGGAAGCAGGCACGGCGGGGCGGGGCGGGCGGGGCGGGGCGCGGGCGGGGCGGGCGGGGCGGGCGGGGCGGGGCTGCGAGGCGACGCAGTGGGCGCGAGAGCCTCGTGCTCCGTTGACCCACAGCGCGCGCGGCCTTGGGCGATGGCGACGGCGACGACTGGTGGTGCGGGCGCCCTCGGCAGGCATCCGGTGCAGCTGCACGCCACCCGGGGAGGAACTCCTTGAAAGTCCTGGATTGTGGGGCGGGAGAGAACACAGAACCAGTGCTTGACTCTCCTAGGCCGTTGCCACGATTGCTTGATTGATGGTCGTTTCCATTCATGTCAGCTACTATAGTTATTAGACCCGTTTGTGCAGTGAATATTTTATCGCTGAATTGAAGGTGTTATTCTCCTATAGGATGCTGAGATCTGACGCCGACCTACACGTCTGTTGGCGGGGGTTCCCCAAGTTATCTCCCCCAGCGGGGCACCGCAATCGCCGGGACAAGTGTAAGATCTCGTCATATGTGGCATGTAAGTTTGTGCACGTAAGGGGTGGGGAGGGAAGGGAGAGGAGAAGGAAGAGGAAGGAGGAGGGGAGAGAAGAGGATATGAGACAGGAAAAGAAAGATGGTGCGCGATCCGTGGCCCGTTTGTTAGGGTACTATTCCGGCATTCGCCTAGTACTTATCAGAGAAATCACGGAAAAATCACCGATCAGACCAGCCAGCCTCTAGAATTTTCCCGATCAGAGTCGCTGTAGAGATAGCGGTAATGTTGACACAGAGTTAATCTCAGCCGGTCATCAGTAACGAAATGACACATTATTATTTAAATCACTGTATGGGATACATGGTGTTTACCTTTCTCCTCGACACCATGCGAAAATAAAAATGCCTTAACGCGAGATTTCTATCCATAAAACTAGACGAGCGCAATTGTCGCTGCGTCTGCCTACGCTATTCAGATCGGCTCCGAATGTCAAGAAACTCGGTCAGAAATAAATCAAATTAATGAAAACAGGAAATTTTAAATGGAAAGAGACTTCGACTGATTGTTTTGGGAAAACCACTGCTTCAAAGCTGGATCATCGTTTATAACGATCGCCATTTAAAGGAGTTAAAAACATGAAACCCGCAGGAAAATGTTTCTGAGATCAAAAAATTCAACACTGAAAATTTTAAAAATTTACGTTTTATAAATTACTTCATAAAACATATAAATAATAAGTACGATATTTTTTTCTTTTATACGTTTGCATTTATAAGAATGGCATGATTCCTTCGCGAACATTTAATTAAAATAAATGCGATGATTTCTCTCTTCTAATGAATATAAATTATGCAATACGTACATATTCATTAACAGTATTGAAATAATTATCGACATAATATTTCCATTATGTTCATTAATTCATATCACATTAAACAATATGACGTGTATTTTAACTTATGCATAACTATTCTAAAATTTAATCATGTAAATTACATAGAACACAGCATTACAATATTAATAAAAGCGAATAAACGTATATTAAATTACTCAATTAATTCCTAGCAATTCCTTGCAAGTGCAGTAATACAATGACTCAAATCCAATGTTAATATATGATTCGATTTCACAATATTTACGCAATTCTTCCCAATTAAGGATATACACTCCGCTACACTGAAGTTTTAATAATAGTTGCATCAAAATCATTTCTCTTCTAGAAGAAACAGGTCTCGTATATCACTGACGTGCAACATTTTGTAGATAAACTTCTAACACTGCAGTTTTTTATATTGTAAGATCATAACATCCATTAGCAGTAATCAATTTGCGTTAGCAAAACTCGAATAGAAAAGAAAGAAGATATGAAAAATGTCACAAATATTGCATAATGAGCTACAATGTGTTCTAATACTGTTTTCAATGACACAGGAATATCTTTTTCCTAAATAATTATTTTTAAGCATACATGCCACGGAATATGTGTTACATATTGTCAAGTGTGTAACAACTCAAGAAAAATTTCAACTGGACGATATGCTGATTAAACCTACTAAGCAATAAATACACATGTAATTGTATTTCCTTTTAATATCTTCAATATCGAAATATCTGTAGAGAGACTTCCGGATTTTCCCCCGTAGTCACAATGTCAAAAGCATTCAAAGGTCGATTCACTCTTTTAAGTACATGAATGCTTTAAGGCGAAATTTCTTTATAATTAATTTCATCCTACGGCACTACGTGCTACTACTATAATGCTGGTACATCTACATTTTATCATTCAGAAAAGACAAGGGTGAAAGAATCACAGGATGCATAGATTTACAATTGTTAATATTTTATAAATAATATTCTATAAAATATATCAAATAAAACCATCAATTTATTTTGAATTTTTCGTGAGTTGGTGACCACTTCGTCAAGCTATATGCACGCAGAAGTTATTGACCGACGATCTCACGAAAAATTCCAAACAAATTAATTACGTGGTGATTTGAATTTCAAAAGACAAATTATTATTATTATTATTATTATTATTATTATTATTATTATTATTATTAAGGAAACATAATTTATTATTATTAAAACAAATATGTATGTACATGTATACGTATTCATGTTTCCAAATATGTAAGAAAAAGTGAAAATATGTACAATAACCGTTTATTATAGAGTTCAAAATTGGTTTACATAAACATTTTTCGATCACACAACGTCGACGATCCGATCTTAACATGGATTCGAAACGGCTGAAGGAATGTTCTTCAGTAGTTTTCGCCACACATAAGAGTTTTGATCCAAATATGAAATACGTTCATTTTACACGCAATGTTGTTTACAACGTGCTATTGCTCAAGTGAACATTAGAACCGCGTACTCAGTGATGAATCCCGAAGGGGGGGGGGGGGAAGGAACATAGCCCCCGCCCCAAATCCAGCATCGCAACACGTCAATGATCTGTCACAAGTATTTGTTAGTTTTCGACCGAGTTACGCTTGGACTCTACAAAACACGAGCAAGCACACGGGCGTTTGAAATTACTTCTGCTTCACAAACATATGCTCATCCTTGATTCCCAGAACTTGTTCCAAGAAGTTCCGTTTCCAGGAAGTGGGGGGCAGAGGGTCGAGCTTGACAGTTTATTGCGAAGGTCCGGTGATCATAGAAGCGATAGCATTGCATTGATTTGTAAGAAAGATGAGTTCAGTTACTTATTGGATCTGAAGTAATCGATTTCGAAGTATAAATAAAAATGTAACGAAATATGTAAGAATATATAATTTTAAGTCAAAGATGTAAAAATATGTAATAATACTAAGATGTGTAAAAATTTAAGACTACGAATTTGAAACTAAATAGTCTAAATAAGCAAATAAGAATGCTTCTAATTCGTTCAGAATGTCCTGTAAACTCTAAAACTATTATTGAATGCAGGTATCTTGTTCCCGTAAATCTATTTACATGAAAATCCATTCCCTTATTATCAGCTATGACATCCGTCGTCACTGGAGTCTTTACGATCTCACACGTTCAAGATGTCCATCGCAGCTCCATCTGCACCTCGCTTCGGCCTGTGGAGCGGTGAGTTTCCCAGCGCCGCATTCCCGGAAGCGGCGTCTTTCTTGCGCGCGCGAATGCAATTTCGAGCGGCGAGGAGCTTTTGCGGCCGCTCGCCAGACGCGGGCTCCGTGCTGTGCTGGACGAAGCATCCTGTTTTTGGGGTGTCTGGGCGTCGGACCCGTTACGCTTTTTCCCCTTCCACCTACTTCAACGCCCGCAGACCTCGTTCTTTGACGGAAAACGCGAATTATGCGCGAGGATCGGTCAAAACGGAAGTGTGCGAGTAGTTTCGAATAACCCGTAAGCCAGAGTGGATCAGCTTAAACGGTTTTAATCGTTGGAATCTCGATAAAGTTTCGTAATATTAAATTTTACGCAAGGCAGACGGAAATATTCTATCACGTTCAATCACAAACGTAGGGGAAAAATGTAATATATTATATTGCTGTGTAATTCTAGGCGAGCACACAAAATGTTTAAAACGTAAATCTTACATTATAATTAATTAATGCATTCATATATTGGGATAACATTTTTAAAGAATATTCGAAATCTTGGAAAAGAGTATTTTTTGTTTAATTTTCTCCTCTTATTCCCATTCAAACCTATTTGTAGAAGATCCCCCAATTTACACGGGCTAAATCAGGAGTTGGGCCAATGTTTAACGCTCCCATGACAATAGACCTCAAAACCAGCACATAACTGACGACTGCATTTCAATGTATTTCAACATAGTCACTAATATCAAGAACGGTATCAAAACAGCCTAGGCAGTTTTTACGTCTTCGAATGATATTTCCTGATAGTGTTTGATTTACAAACGCATTCAGAATTAATTCTTCACGAAGATTGTATTTGGAACCAGGGCGCTCATAGTATTACTCCCATAACCTAGAATAGACCAGGAAAGACGACATCTTGATCTATTTCGCGCGACGGAAACTAGACCCTCTTTTCCCCACCGAAGTTCCGGGCAACACGTCCCTTACACAACGCTTACTACAGCGCCGAGGTAACACTATTAGAAAGTGTTTACGGCTGCAGTAACCTCGTTACGGACTCACGCGGAAGGCCCGCGCGGCTTCAATGTCACTGGGTCTCAGTCGCAGGCGTTTCTGGAGCTCGGGGGCAGGGCACGGAAGCACGTGGCACCGCGAACGCCTTCCGTTTGCTACGCAATTGCAAGAAATATAACACACACTACTTCCCTAACATACACAGCCCACAACGCAATGTAACTTATCTATCGTTACATACAGATTTTATATATATATATATATATATATATATATATATATATATATATATATATATATATACATACATACTTCGCAACAAAATTAGAACAAAGTCGTCGAAGCTTCTCGAAAAGAGTTTGTAGAAAAGTCGCCAAACAACGACGCTTGTATCGTTAGTACGTTACACGTATTTTATTGACTCTAGAATATGCATTTGGAATACGAATACTACTCTACATTTAACTGAAATGCAGTGAAATATCAAAAGTAACAAAATTTAAACTTCAATAGCATTATCGTATTTTCTCGAATACAGATCCATCTCGTGGATAAGCCCCGGCCCCTAAGACGTTTTGATGAAAACTCAGCGGAAAAAATCCCGTGAGGGCGCCGTGACTCTCAAAAACCAAAGTAGCCCTTAGGCCTATCTCGGGTGGATTATTTTAATATGCCCCATGCAACCCCTTGACCTACCTCTATGCTTCCATATTTCTAAGGCGATATAACATTTTTTTTATAACGTCATTGCCGTAGACCATTTACTCTTAGCACAGCACATACTTTTCTACAAAACGGGATAAGGCCAAGCCAATGTCGAGTCACTGTGCAATAAATGCATATTCAGCAACATAACAGTATCAAAGGGTTTCGGGTTTGCATATACATAATAATAATAATAATAATAATAATAATAATAATAATAATATAATTTGAAAATGCTGTTCGCTGTGTGATATTACACCGCTCATGTCACGTGAGGTTAATATAAGTGGCGGAACTGAATAATAAACTGAATAATGAATCCGATTCGCATTCAATAATATATCCGAACACAAATATATGTCGTCGTCCTTTTACGTGTCTCTTTTGGTGTAATAAACGCTGTGGAAGGCTGCAGAATTTAGGCTACGTACAAATATTTATAGAGAAAGGAGAAATAGAACACTGCACTCAAAACCATCTTAAAGTTCAAAAAAAAAAAAAAGGAGTTCATACTTACATACTATTACATTGTACATCCTCATCTTCGAGGCAACTCACCTGAAACAGAAAGATAATAAGAGTTACAAATGAGCAATTCTTCAAAACACTTCAACTTTAATTACATCCATTTATCATTTCTGTTCTTTCAAAACCTGCAAAAGCTGCTGCTTCAGGAAATAGAAAGCATTTTTTAAATATATCCATAGAATCCATTCCAGAAACCAAACATGAATACTATAATTATTTTAGAAACTGATTTTCTCTGTTTTTAAATTAATTTTTGAAGTGTAAAATATATAATTTTATTTTTATCTTCAAAACAGGAGTTTAATCGTAAGAAAACTATAACCAAACTCTACATACTCGTATTTTCACAACCCAACAGTAAAATTGCATTAAAACGAATAGTGAGAAATGCTTGAAAAATATTAAATACAGTAGATAAATCGGAATTTGTCTCCTGTTTAACAGTGAAGTGCGTATGACCCTACTTATACCGTTATTTAACGTATTGCAAAGAATGTTTTTAGAGAAGATTGCATGTTTTTCTATAAAAGTGTAAACACAAGTCCGGAGAAGCTTTGAACGATGTTATGGAAACCAATGAGAATGGCTTCCGCGACATTGAAGATAAATCTTCATTCGGATCGGGATGGACGCCATGCCATGCCCGAAAGGTAGAAAATGGTTCGAAAAATGAAGGGCTACTGAATCAGATTCAAATGGCTACTGCTGTAGTAAGTGGAAACCAACTGAGATGTGGAAATTACGCAAGAACAAGCAACATTCTTTCTTTTATCCTCATTGCGTGCGGGTGATACCAGATTGAGGGTGCGCGAGGCCTCCCAATGTCGGTACGCTGGGGAGGGCGAGAAATGTTTCCTTACGGCGCCCCTAGCCGGAATGGGGAAATAATTGATGGGAGGATGATTATGATTATGATAGGAAGAAAGGATATCATGCGGTTCGCGTCCTATTGTATAGGGGTCGCTCTGGCTTAGAAGTGATCGTGGAAACAAAGTACCAGAGCAATCACCTAACGAATTCGATTCCTAAAGATGCAGCTGAGGGTGTGGTGGGGTATGTGGAGCGAGATGGGATAGAAAGGCGCCCGAAGGGATGGGGCAGGGCGGGAGGAGAGGGCTAGGGTGGACTGGGATAGCGACCCGTGCGTTGTAAATAAAACTTCATCCATTTTATACTATGGATAGAATTTATTTCTTTTCTTATCTAATAAATAATTGTGGTGGATAAATATGGCGGGTTCATTCCGCTTGTAATATAGTATAATAATACAATTAATAATAAACTAAATAAAAAGTTGTATTACCATGCAAAAGGAAACGGATTTTTTTCGCTCACACCTACGATAGAAATAGTACAATTTTGTTTTGTATAACATAAATAGCAATACTGCATGGACTATTTTCAATAACCAATATTTTTGAAATCCAAACTCAAATGCGATATCAGGGAATTAAAGAAATTAGACCGGTGAAATTGGCTATTGCTGGCCTCTTCACTCTCTCCCTCCGCAACTGGAGCGCAGTGGGCCGGGCCCACAGAAGCATCGGCGCGGACTCGGCGAAACAAGAGCGACGAGAGGCAGCAAACAAGGCGCGCGACACAAAAGCCTAACAGTAGTTGCGCACGCGACCGCGTCCTGGCTGGAAGCGTCCAGGGCGAAATGGAGCGCCCGCCGCTGCCGCCCCAGACCTCACCCAGCGCTTAGTCATCCCCATCGCCCGCCTCCCCTCCCCTCCCCTCCTTCTCCCCGCTTCGACCGCGTAATTAATTCTTTCATACTCGTCACGTGCGCCGGGTGGATCCTCTCCATCTTGAAAAGCCGCGTCCTCTCGCATCTGAGAGGGGGCAAAAACTCGGGACGTACTCTTCGGGCAACCTTCCCATCACAAAAGCCCCTCGCCAAAGATTCCGGGGATTAACTGTTCGTTCGTCGATCACGTGACACCCGCGACGCGCGGGCGGTGCGCCCCGAGCACGGAAGCCCTCTTCGTTGAGGAAGGTTGCGCCTCCCTCGTGCGGAGCGATAACGCGGCGCATAAATCTTCGTAACAAGGCGGCAGCGCCGCCGTCCGCGACCGGCAGGACATGTCGTAGGACACGACAGCACCAGTTCTCGTCAGGGGGTTGTTAGTACCGCTATAGTGCAACGGAAGAGGCGGGGACCTCCTCCCGCGCAATCTGCAATGCCATCGTCGAAGTGAGGAACCTGGGGCGGTCCGTGAGTGACACTGCACGAAGCAGGGTTATATAATTTCAGGAGAGAGGGCGACTAGGACGGAAGCCAGCCTGCCCGAGGGACAATTCACACACAAACCTCGTTTCCGCCACAAGAATGCAGCGCCGGGGACGTGGAAGTGGCAGGGTAGATGGTGGTGGAGACAGCTGTGATGGTGCATGATAGTGATGGTCGTGGCGGTAGCGGAGGAAGAAGTGGAGTCACTGCGGCCATGCCAGTGCGGATGACCCACCTGCAGGACTCCGGAGGCGCGTTATTGTAATCGTACAAAGAGCCAGGTCAGCTGCTGTTCCAGCCGTTTATAAAAGTGGAGCAAGTAATAGTGGCTCTGACTACTGGAGAATTGTGGGCAGACAGAACAAAAAGAAGGGCGACAGTGTCACTGAGAGTGATGTCGCTAATCAGAGTCAAGATGATATCACATTAATCGTGATGATGGGGGTGGGAGTGGTGGTGGCAGAGGTGGTGATGCCTTTGGGAACCACGTCGATGATCGAGCGTATAAAGATATCGTTCATGAAAGTACTGGTAGTCAGGATGAGACGCTCAGAGGCAAAGCCTTTGTGTGGATTGTATTGTTTTTGTTGGACGATAAATGATGACGCGGCATCTCCTAATGACTGCACTGTGAGGGTGGCGGCGAACGATGAATGTCTGTGGTTGCAGTGACAAGGGCAAAGTTTGCGATGGTGGCGGGTGGGGGGGAGTTGCGATAGGATGGTACTAGCGGTGTCGGTGACGGCGACTGTGGGGCAGACAGTACGCTGACAGTGACGGTGACGTTGACAGTGACGCTGACGATGACGATGTACAGGTGGTAGTAATGGTGCGGAAGAAGATATTTAAGTGGTTAGGCGAAAGAGCACAACTTTGGCATAAGTCTCGCCAGATATGAAACATTATATTATTATTATTATTATTATTATTATTATTAACACTACTATGGTGAAGGTGCGGGCGACGTGCTGGTTTCGGGCGCCGGACGCGGCCGAGTGGGGCGCGCCGGAGTGCGCGGGCGGAAACAGGCCAAGGCTGCCTCGCGCCCAGCCCGCGCCGCCGCCGCCGCCGCGGAAGAGCCGTGTAGCCCGCTCGCGGATTTGGAGCGCCGCCCAAGGAAGGAGGCGGTGACTCACTGGGCGACATACCCGCTCCGGGCAGAACGCTCGTGCCCGTTCAATTGGGAGCAGTGGACCCATTCACTCCTTTCCTCAACACGTGCGTCTTACTGCTGCTGCTGCTGTCCGTCGGAGTTCCACAAAAAATCAATCCAGCAACTAACCCTTAATCTGGATGAAAGTTTGGATACATGATATGGATGAAAAGCTCTTGAGAAAAAATATACTTCTTCTAATGCGGTCTGCGATAATTTAAATTAATCCTATTTAAATATAAAGCTCTATCAATATGTTAACAACACGTAAAGAGAGTACACGTATGCATCAGCGGTTCGAGTTCATGACTTGTTGGCGGTCCGAGTGACGCCACGTCACTGATCTGAAACGTCGGCCTCTCAGCCAACGACGCGGCGCCACCCGGGCCGTCAAGAAGTCAACATAACGAGAGGACAAACAACGAGGATCTTCAATTTGGGCAGAAATGAAGTTAATATTTTTATAGATAGCTTCAAGCGATTCTACTTTCGAGATTTTTATCGATGATAGATTTACACAATACATTCCATGTTATCAAAAGTCAAAATTACTCTGAAAACTGACTTCCGCGCTCACCGATGCTCACATGGAAAATATTGGCTCTTAATTGACACATAGTTGTGGCCGCTTAATAAAGGATATGAGGTTACAAGAATCGTAAATCGAATCAAATTGTGCCAATTGTTACAATGTTTTATTTACATTCTTAATTACCATAAATAACAAAACACAATATAGTAGTATCATTTCCCTTCAACTATCAAAACACTCCCTTAGTCACTGTCAGTCATTCATTTAGTCAAAAACTCACTTTCCTTCCTCGTCGAATTAAACACGCAAACTAGACGTGAAGATGTAACTCGTATCGTAAAAAACAAATTACAGTAGGGCATCTGTTAGAGGAGTTGGCATTGCTATCAGATTCGCAGTTATATTATTATTATTGATGTTGCATTCGGAGTTCGGAAACGAAAGGGAAGTATGAAGTAGCAAAGCATGAGAATGCTGAGAAAAGAGAGAAACGAATGATTTAATTAAGAGATAATCAGGAAATTAATCTATTATTTCTTCACATAGAAAGTAATCCCCCTGCGAGGTAAGAAAATCTGATGTCATTCTTCAAAGTAATCTGACAATGCGTCACGTCATAGGAAGATATTAAATCAACAGTAATGTTCACTGCGCATATATATAATATAAGAAAGGACAACGCATATTCTGAAGAAAGGAACAGGAGAAATGAAAATGAAAGTTCTGGATGAAAAAAAACAACAAGTTATGGCAAATAAACGTCAAAGAACGTCGTATTCTTGTAAACGTAAACGAATTCTGAAGTAATGTACTTAAGCTTTCTATTAACTCAAAATAAAAATGCACCTCTAGGGAGCCACACCAATACCAAGAATTTCTTAACGACACAACATTGGGTGCACAAAAAGCTGTTAGCAAATTGAGGATGTCACAATTCGCGTATTTGGTTAGGCGTGTTGCAGAATGAGTTCTTCAATAATTGACACTTCATTGCCATGTAAATTTATGAGACGATGACTTGTCGCATAAGTTATCTCTACGAAGTTAACAACAAATTTACATGAAGATTCTTAAGAGCGAAGAAGTTCAAAGATCCCAGTCCACAACTCACGTCACTCGCAGCCAGTCTATATTTCCTCTTAAGTCGATTACATCCAATGGTACACTACAATAAAGCGAGCAAGTTAAGATTCAAATAATTTGTACTCTGGCTCGTTGACAAAGGCAATCGTCAGGTACCTTAACAACTGGAACTGCCGTTGATTACACTACACAACTTTCATGAACAGACAGAGCAAAGCAGTACAATCCTTGTGCGCGCAATCCAAATAAAATGCACCAACTATAGAGTCAGGTGTATGCTCCACATCAGAACGAAATTATTTAACAACGTATTCAGAACGCAGGCCTTTGAATGGTCTATGTGGGTTGGCTGTTGCCATTGAAGCTAAATGGCGGAGAAATTTCTTAAAGATCTTTAACCTACCACCAAACCTATTCAATTGAAACATATAATACATTTGTATTCGATGCATACTTCAGTTTGCATATTATTTGCAATATTGTCCTGTTATAGCATAAACAAAAATAAATCTTGAAATTCATCCCGATTTTCTACTAGGACTTCCCGAAAAATATAAACCCACTTGTTTTTATTTTTCAAAGTTTCGATTTTCAAAATGCACTTCCCTACCCTAATAAACAGTACATTAAAAAAAACAGGACGCGCGAAACATCTTACTAATGACAACAGGTGCCTCACTGTATATGTGACCTGAACTTTTGAAGACAGAATTTCCATGCGAGCTCTTTCCAAATTATTCTACGTTGAATTAAGTTATCACCCGGGACCACCCGGGACCCTCCGAGTCCAGATTCATCTCCCGAGCACGCAGGTGGGCCAATTCCTTTTCGCGGACAGCAGCCGGGCGCTCTCTTTACAACGCTGCGCGCGCTCGCGCCGCCCACGGCCGGCCACTGTCACGTTTGTCGCGCGCCGTAATGGCGCAAAGCGTGAATAAAATTTCACGCTCCAGGAGACGAAACGAGCTGCCCCTGCGAAAGAGGTAATCGCGCAAATGCACGCCTGACCTCGAAACCCACGGCACAAAGAAAGGCAATCGAACATCACAATTCCACTCTGTGAACTTCACCGAGGTGTTCGCCTCTGCCCGAAAGAGTACGTGCTGGTCGTCTTCAGATCAACATCGGATCGGGTGGAAATGCCCAGAAAAACGCTTACATGCACTCGCAGAGTGGTTCCGAGTGCAGTAATCCGAATCCACGGCTGAGTTAATTGAACTGAACCGCGCAATTCCTTGACTCCTTACAGAAGCGATATACGTGTGCTAGATAGAGTCGAAAGATTGACAGAAAAGCAATCATATAATTGCTGTTTGTTGTTAAAAAAGGATCGCAATTAGGATCGTAATGATCCGCCAAGATTCCTGCTTAAAGCTATTTACCCTGTTCGTAAACAACATATCAAACACCTTCATTAAACCAACTTCAGGTTCCCAGAAATGATTGGCCCACAATTCCTTTTCGGAGAAAAAGTTAGTGCAAAGTATTGACAATACAACTTCTTTCAGAAAATACGAAGAAAGATGAAGGAAGTTCATTAGTACCACGACTTACGAACTAAATACAAAAATTAAGCCTATTATAAACAAATAATTATGCAAATAATGAACGATACATTTCTTTTAACCAAAACAGCATATCAAAACCATTATAGCAATGACCAATGAGTTCTGAAGTTATACACCAACTTGAGAAGCAAAACAACGAGCAGCAACCACACAGGCTTGGTGCAGGTTTCTTGTACATATTTTTAGAAGTGAAATTCTCACACTCCCAGAAGCTACTTCGTCACAACACAGATTTTTCTCAGCAAGTTATATTTGTTTATTCACGACTTGAATTCTGGGTCAACGACTCATTGGTCGCAGTTTCGGAAGGAGAATCCCTCAGTTTCGTCTAGTTCGACCAGAGTGCTAAGGTGTTGACCAGGGATAAGCTTTAATGTAACTGTATGTTTGTTAATAAATTACAATCAAAATTTTGTAATTTTTTCGATTTAGACTTATTTAAATGATACCAAACATATTCTATTATCTATTATATCTATATGTCAAGGACAGAATATATCACATGTTTAAAGAAAACCTTCACTTCATTGTATATTTCAACTTTTTATTGACGGAAGTAACCTGTCAAAAATTACTGGTCGAAATAAAAGTCTCATATTTATAAGGCATTATAATGAATAGTAATAAATATAGTAGAATACAATTCAAATTCTTTAATCCATTTTTATTGTAATGTAAAAGATAATTTATTTAGTATATATTAAGAATTTAGAAATTATAATATATTTAGTATTATTTAGTGCATTTAGAATATATTAAAAATGTATTTACAATAATTGATCAGAATTTTCCATTTCAAACATTTCTTTATTATCAGTAATAGGTTCTCACAGCAATTTTTATGATCTGAGCTCCATGAAACTATACCTAAAGGGGATATCAGGAGAAATTTTGGGCTCTTCGAACTTGGCGCCACGTCCTTTGAAGGAATCTAATTTGGTTCCTCTGGTATTAGTTACAGTCGTTTGGTCACACTGCTTTCTCGGAACCCAACCGCGTGTGTATCGAAGATCGCATCCGCCGTGTTCCCAGAAACAGCACGTACGTGCGCGTAGCCCGGTCATATGGGCATCTTCCAATCTTCTGCCACGCGAGCACGAGTCGCGGTCTTCTCTTTCCAGGGCTGCCACCTCCCGTTGGTCGCATTTTATCCTTTCTTTATTTGTTATTACAAAATACCTTTGTACTACGACTTATGTTCTTCGTAATACATCAGTATTATTATTATTATTATTATTATTATTATTATTATTATTATTATTATTATTATTATTATTATTTCACTTTTCTTATTAATACGGGATTTAGTTAAACCAGACATAGCCTTATTAACTGAACTCCTATAGCTATTTCTGAATCACGAACGTTCATTCCTGTCGCGCGTGGCGACAAGGTTCATTTAGTCCTTGTGACTCCGCAGATACCGCGTTCCGAGGTGCGCGATTATCCGGGCGTGCGCGCGGCGTCGACATCCTGCACTAACATTCAAGAGCGATTGACGCCCCTCGTCACTCAATTTGCTAAACTGAATGGCGAGCCGCGGAAACTACCGGATTCTCCCGCCGGATGTCGCTCCCATAGCCCTTCCTTTTATAGAAACTGGCTCGGTTTATATTTTTGTATTCCTTAATTGTTCTATATGAAAAAACACTGTTTAGGCTTCCTTTAGTAATAGTGGTTATTAAATGTACGGCATGCCGAATGTTTAATTTCTAGCATCAGTGCCAAAAGTAAGACGATGCTCAAATATGTGCATCAAAATGTGACAAAAAACGTTTGCCTCTTAGCTACTATTGACCTTAATGTAACATAGTAGACAATTAAGTAATTTGTCTATAACATAGTCTATAAAATTAAGTAATAATAAATTAAAATAAAAGGCAAGTCTAGGGCCACTTAGCTTATCACCTCGTGACACAACCTTTTCTGTTAGCAAAATAAAATGTCACTCATTATTCGTATTGTAAAGACCTATTTCGTTAAATAATTAGTAATAATATCCCCCAAAAGTATATAACTTACTTCAGTTGCTCAAGCTTTACAATACAATCTCACGGACGTAAGGCATAATGTTAAAGATGTTTTAATGATTTTATTTCTATAATTTACCATTTTAAGTGTTTAATCAGGTTTACATGCTGAATTCATTTTATATTACTGAATTCAGCTAATATATTGCGAGGCTCATGATGGTTCCCAACTTCTGGCGATAAGCGGAGTTTTAGCGAGAACAAAGCAATATTAAGAGACAAACGGCACAGTTTCTCATTTAGCATAGAGATTTTCAACCCACTGCATTATAAGCAACCAACTTACAGAAAATAATGTTGGAACTTATTTCAGTGTCTTTATAATTCAAGAAAATATTTAACTATTTTGTATACTATATTAAAACTTAATTACTTTGAGTGATTTCATTATGTAACTTTAATGAATAAATTTAATAAATACAATATCTACCACCGGAAATAAAACCCTAAGTAGATCAAATCTATCTACTCATCTATCTTCTTATTCATTTTTAGTCTATTCTTTACATCATGTTTGAAGCATTTAGTCCATATTCAGACTATATTTAGGTATGTGTTATTCCAATAAAATATGAGCCCTGATCATGACTATGTGGGATGTAGGACGTTGATTTGGTTCTAATAACTAATAAAAACGATAGAATAGGTTAAATAAGAGGCGAACAAACACACGTTCCCCGAGAAAACCTAGCGCAAACCCGCTTTGGTCTCTACAAATTACACACTGTCTACCCAGGAAATCAACACAGTTCTCAAGTGGGGACCAAACTACCCGATGAGTCGCACGGAACCAAATTATTATTGTATCTCCCAAAACTGTAACATTACGCAGAACAACACAGAAACAACGACAACACTGTCTACGTCATTGGGTGAGCGAATTCGCCCGCGACACAAAGCGACCGCCTTCCGCCCCACTCTGCATCTTCCACATTGTAGTTGCGCTTTTTCCGCCGCCGGCGGCGGCGGCGGCGGCGGAGGTGCAGGGGCACGCAAAGACGCGCGGCAGGGGGCGGGGGCTTCCCGTTACATCCCCTTACGGTGCTCTCGGAACAATCGATCGGCGCCCACTATCGCTGGCCGCAGAGGCAGAGGCATTGTCAACGGAGGGCCTGCCGCCGGATACTAATACGGTTACACAGCGGGGCATTATTCGATTATTGTAAGCGGGGCGCGGCCGTGCGCAGCCGCCGCCGCCGCACGCGATTTGCGCACGCACAAAGGGCGGGGCCGCGCCGCGGGCCCACGGGGCGGCATTTTTCTATCTCTTCGCGGGCGACAGTTTGCACTTTGATTCGATGCCACGGTCTGTTTCCGGTTAACTGAAGCAATGAAGATGCTGTGGTTAGATTCACATAAGTGAATAAATGTAGTCCACAAGCAATCAAGAACACCGTTCCTTGTGCCTGCTGCACGATGTCAGATTTTTATAAAATGAGTTTTATGAAAGATACACAAAACATTTTGTGAAACATGTATCTCGTACGGTTCAAGTTTTTCGTAAAATTGTTTGGTTCGTCACCAATGGGGAATATTGAGTACTAAGATGAGAATAATCCTGACATATACTGATCGTCTGAAGTTCGGTAGCAAAATGAGTGTTTTTAAAATGCCATTAATTGTCAACGTTTGATATTCGCGATTCTCTTTGCAGTTAGTTTGCTCTCAGTCGATTGGTTCTTGCGTAAAATTACTTGGTAAAAATAAATGTTCGATTTTATACATATATAAAAATCTCCTAGTTTTACCGTGTGCAAATAAGATTTTATACAGTTTACGTTTAATGGTTAATTCATTGACTGATTATTTACTCTTTGCATGCGCGTCAACTGCTGCATTCATTAATGACGCCCGTGTAAGGTATGTTTTTAGGAGTTGGAGGTCTGCCACCGCTGGGAGGAGAGATCTGGCGCAGACCTATACGTAAATCCACATCCAGGTTTCCCCCTTCTGTGGGACACCGTGGCAAGCTCTCAACTTCTGGATATATGAGATAGAGTGTTGCATGTAGGTGTTTGTGTAAGGAATGAGGATAGAACAAGTAAAAGGAAGGAACGCATCAACACTCCGTGAGACCATTTTTAATAAATTTGGATGCCACATGTCTCATGGAGAAATTGATGTAAATTACCTAAAATGGAAGGGGCAGCGGTGGGGGTGAAGGTGCAGGTGGGCGGGGAGCAGATGTGCCCAAGCACGCGATACGCCAAGGCCACGGGGTGGAATCCATGTTAAGGCACGGATGTGTTCGCTTGTCATTTTGTCTGACGGGTGTTTCATGCAGCATTGCAGTGTAAAAAAATCGCATTCGGATTCGTTTAATTGCACTGCGATTTGTTATGTTTGTTTAATGTTAGCATTTATTAAGATACTTCATGATATGCAGTGATGAAATGTATGTCTAGGGTTCACCCCAATTACATTTCGTAAAGACTGCAATCACATACAATAAGAAGGATAAGAGGATTGAAATGAAAAATTCCATTATTAAAAAAAAGGTATGAGCCCCTTTAGGAATAAAAAAACAGACTATTTCAAATATTCTCCACATTATGTGAATAGTGGATGTATTCCCTTTTTATTTTTATATTTTCAGGGAGTTAATGAATAGTTTTAGAAAATCATCTGATGATTTGAAATGTGTGGAATGCAAAACAAACGTAAGAATCGATTAATGGTTGACTGTGGCACTTGATAATATTGACTATTTCCGTAATCTTGCCTGACTGTTGACGAATGTTTTTCATGCGATTCTTGCAGTAACTTGGTAATTTCTTGTTCCTAAGCAACTCTGGTCATTTTATGGTGTCAGTATCAACTGTAGAACCATAGTACATAGGGTGGAGGGAATACATGCATTTAAATCCACTAACTTTTCTACTATTTGAAACGAATAGCAAAAATCCTTAACATAAATACTTAATTAAAATGATTAAAATGTCTTTGCATTTGGTGAGTTACGACTGTTATCGAATCGGGAGCACATATTAAAACTCCTCGTTGAATAATGTCATCTCTTCTAACTCACTAAGTGCCAAGAAATTTGAATCACATTTCAGATAGGTGTATAATCTCAAGCAAGGGTTCGAGATCTCTAAACACCAGCTAACTTCATATTTCACTAAAATAAACTCTCGTTTCTCACAGTTGGAATAAAAATCCCTTCAACCACATGTTACCAATGATAACTATAACACATTTCGACTTCTACAGCAGTAAACTATATAATTTTGTTTAACAGTGACTTTCAAATTACATATTAACCGCCGCAGGACGATTGCAAAAGGGCGTAGCAGAGGCAATGTCAACACTTCAACCCCAGCGGATCATATAACAAAAGTCATTTCGCACAGTCATGGAGATGACAGTCGGACAGGAAATTACTCGGACATTAGCGAGCCCATCGTGCAGATGGCGTGAGATGACTCGCACGATGGGCGATGGGCGATGCAAGGCCCCGCGAAGCAATGCTAAGGAACAGCAGCAGGCGCTGCACGAGGAAGCGCAGAGGGGGGGGTGACTAACTACGAGTACATTCGATTCAACTCGAGGGGATCAACTTAGGAGGCGAAATTTCCTTAAGGAATAAGCATTGGAGTTCCCTACTACTCGTAACCACGCCTTGATGCCGTGCGTCAGGTAGCAGCCGGCCATTTTCAACACGAATATAGTTAAACTAGCAAAATGTGGCGTCGCCGACGCTGTTTTAAAAATAGTTTCCTGAGTTAAAAATGTCTTGCACACTTCATTTCTTTCATGCTCAGGTTTGTTTAAATATGTTTTTCAGTATCTGGCATTGGACTTACCAATGAATCGTAGTAAATGATAATGTTATAATCCCGATCAAAACTTCCCAACACCTCATGGCCTTGTGTGTTACCTCCATAGTGGACATGAACTGGTCTTATTGCTATTTGAAAACTATAATCGCCGTAACAAATACTTGCATTTTTTTTGTTATTTAAGGTCGCATCAACTACTAGGTCATTAGCGACCACTATTGCTTGTAACGGTATGTGACGTGAGGACGACACAATAATGATGATGATAGGGAGTGAAAGGACGAACACAATACAAACATGCCCAAGGCAGGACTCGAACCCGCGATCCATCTCTCCCAGATCGCTTGGGGCACTACTGCCTTAGCGATTTCGGCTATCCGGACCGGCTCTTGCATGTTTTGATGCTAATAAAAATAATAAATTTTAACACAGCTACACTTTTACACTTTCTTGGTAATATGCACAAAAATGAACATACTACATTTGCATTAGCACACTTATGTAGTACTCGCGTAAGTTTTCTTGATACACGGGCTTCCTAGTCCTCCCCAATAGCACGGCGTGTTGAAATTATTAGGATCGACTCGAAACGGCACGTACCAATTGACAATGCCACCAACAACCTTCAAAATAATCGTATCATTTCTCATGGCAGGCTTTGGCGAGTTAAGTTCATATCAAACAGTTGGTACTCCCTTTTAAGCTGTGACGTAGCCAGAGCTCTTCTCTCCCCGCACTCCCGCAGTGGAATATCAAGAAAACTTGCGCTTATAGTAAGAACGTAAAAGTGCAAATACGTGAACATAACCTTGATTCATTCTTTAGCATTACTCACAGTTTTATTTTCTCCAATTCACTTGAAATTCTTCAAGTTCAATAAGTTCGGAGGTAATGGTGTTCGTAGGTGTTCGCAAATTGATTTTTAAAAATACGATAATAATTCGACTCTAAATTGAAATCAAACTGCAGCGCAATTTACTTGATAATTCAATTGTTCACTTAAAGAAGTCAACATCAGTGTTGCCAACGTCGTGAAATAAAATTATGGCGAATTAAGTAAAAATACCTTTAGGTTATGGTATTTAATAAACGCCACGTAACAATTTCTTGAAATCTTTTAGCAGGATCCAAAAAAAGTAAGTTCTTCATCAGGAGACCAAGACGCGTCGAATAACACCTCATACGTTCTAGACCCCAGTGACAGAATGGCAAAAAAACACATCTGCACGGCTGCACGATCGCACACTCAAGAGTATTTCTGAAATACTGTATAGTGATTTACCCATTCAAGCTAACACTTCATCCTAAAACAGCCAAACGATTGAAACATTTTAAGAACGTCTATAAAACTTCGAAAACACGAGGGTTGTAACATAAAGTTATTGTAACGAATGTGGACAAAAGCTAGGGCACTATTTGATGAATTTAATAGGGATAGGGAAAACATTATATAGATCCAGAAATATATAGTTGCGGTATTGTTCGAGAGGGTGTTTGATTGGTTCGCAGATACGTGTCGTATTTAATGCACAATTCCAAAGGAAATCCACAGATTAAACTATGTTCGTGCAATCTTGTACTACCTCATTCCTGTCGCCGTATTACTTTGAATACTGCAATACAGATAATACTTTGAGTATGTACTTACGGTCAGGCAACACCCCGAAAAACAAAGTATATTGAGACCACACGTCTTTACAGTGAGTGAGCAACCCAATTAACAGAACTTGGTTTAGCGCGCGCTGCCTAAGAAGCTACCTAAACACAGTCACATCATGCGATTACGCCAAAGAAATTTTGAGTCTCCACAAGGTGAATACAACAGAGAACAGACATACCCATTTCTGTACCCATGCTTAAATTTTTTTTTCCTTCCCCCTAAACGAGTAAACCGGCTTTGATGGCATACAGCTTATCATGCCGGGCTACTGATCCGAAGTTCGCGGGTTAAACCCGGTCAAAGTCGGGGGATTTATGAGGTGCCAAAAATCGATTGTGTGCAAGAGGACGCTTCCCGGCATGTGAAACAGGCCCCAGGAACAGCACTTGACCGATCCTGGAAAAAGTATATCCTCTAGCAATTTAGCACCAATCAGAGTTTCCATTTGAATTACTGGATAAGATTGCGGAGGATATATCTTCGCCTGCGCGATCTGGGATTCAAATCAAACGTCAAAATTGGCGCACTAGCGCCCTTACGGAAAGCAACTACCCTAGGTATACTTGCTCAGGCTAAGTCTCACAAGAAGGCGCTAGGAGCTTCTGTAGATAAGCCTATGCACTAACCAGTATATGGCAGTGCAATAAGAAGATACATGAGTACATTCCCGAGTACAAGTTTTGCCCCTGAGTTTTGATACATCCTGTATATTGCGTGCTTCCGCGAGATTATCTCGAACCACAAAAGGGCT
Organism: Gryllus bimaculatus; assembly: GCA_017312745.1. Classification (NCBI taxonomy): domain Eukaryota; kingdom Metazoa; phylum Arthropoda; class Insecta; order Orthoptera; family Gryllidae; genus Gryllus; species Gryllus bimaculatus. The sequence continues at coordinate 4,584,355 of BOPP01000049.1, forward strand.
TCGGTACGGAAGAGACCACGCTAATTAGCGAGGCACGAAACGCATCAAAGTGCGCCGCGCCGCCCAAATACGAGAAACGGCCTGACGCAAGGAGATGCGACTTCAAGATGCGATGTCGTACGCCGAATCGCAGACAAACGAACTCGGAAACGCAGGAAGACGAAAAAAAATCCTTTAAGCGAATGAAGATGAACCAGTCTAAGAATATACCGATTCCACACCTGTCATTCCAAGGAAATTGTCTCAATAGATGCAGAGGAGTTTCAAAATCATCACGATGTAGTAAACACGTATCTTCGTCTATTTGTACTTGGGGCTGAAGATGAATTAATGTTTAAATGAGATATTAATTTCCATTTTGCTTACAGCAAATGCACCTCGCAAACCGTCGGTGTTTCCTCGCAGTTTTATGTTTCTACGATATCAGATGTTTAGTAAACACCAATGAGCTGCAGTGAATCGTTGAAATACACAAGGCAGAAAACGGTACTTTAGACATCTGGAATGCAGACAAGAGTGAACTAAGGTAAACTGAAAACGAAAACATGAAGACGATGCTTATATTTTGACGAAGTGCATTAACATGTTAAAGATGCATTAGGTGAGTGGAACATATTTCCCAAGTACATCTAGTTGAAGTGCTTCTCTGCATACATGTTCTTCCGCACTGGGTTATTTATTCATTGAGATGAAGCTCTTTCTTTTAAAAATAAAATCTGCAAACACTCTTTCCAGTTAACTCTTCTCGTTAGTACGATACGCAAAATTTAAACGCAATTCTAAGAAACATAATCTGATTCCGCATTTAAAATACGGACGGCATAGGAACACAGCATTTGGAGAATATTCTCTGCATGGAGGTCCACATTTTTGAAAAACTAAAAAGTAACCGGAATGCACTAGAAGGAAGTTTGATAGCTGCGGATTAGAGCTTCTTTACTAAGGCAGATAATTATTTTGGTTGTCAGCGTAAACTGTGTTAATAAAAGCGAGTTAGGGGCGGTTAACGATGCATGCATGATTCTATCTTCGTATGATGGGAATCAAGTATCATATGAATGAATTATCAGTCTGACAGCATGTCGGTTTCGATGTTTGGGCAACATTTGGCGACATAAATGGACATTCACTTAGAGAAGTGTGCAAGTATTTATTTCTACGTTAACGTCCACATAATGTTGTAAGCCCATATTTGAGACTGTACCTAAAAATAGTGAAGAAAGAATAAAAACTGTAGTCAACGTGAACTCGAGATTATCACACAGGAGCAACATCTCAAGATAAAGCAACGCACATAATACGATTTGAATCTTCGAATTCGTGAAAGAGTAATGAAAATATAATTATGATATTAATCATGAATCAATTTACAACTATCACAGACTTTGCTTCGCTTGATTCTGGAGATTCCCGAGATCGATCGTCGGAAACCAGCAAATTTCATTTCTCAGAGATCTTGGAGTGTTTGGAATGGAAACTTCTCTTACTTCTCAAGCATCAAATAAAATAGGAATTACAGAAGTCGCCACACAGAATTAGAGGCAATTAATACTTTGCGGATGTAAAATAAATGCTATACTAAAACGACACTGAGATATTGAGAGAGATATTTGAAGACCGGTGTTTTAATTTTTCCCTTCCGACCTCTCCAATGGAGGCGCTAAGTCAGCACATGCTCTAGCCCCCTCGACCATCCACGTCGGCTATAGTTCAAGTAGATGAGTTTATTAATAAATCTCAAGGCAAGAAAAACACTCTTGCCTCACACTCTCTGAACCCGTGGTACGTCGCTAAGGAGATGGTTAGTGATCCAGATCACGTACAAGAAAAAAGAACTTTCAACAGATGGAATGGGTAAGCAGGGGAAATAAGGATCTGACAAAATTACCAGCTGAGATATAGAAATTTCAATAGTTAACTACACTTCATTGCCTCGCAGCCTTCTCCGTGAGAAGCAACGCTAGAGCCCTGGCCGCTCTCGGCGACCCCGTTGACCCACAGCAGAAACTGGAAAGAACGTTCATGCGGAAATTAGCCGCACCGAACACTGTGCTGCCCCTCTGCAGGAGCAGCTGGACGAAACAAACGCCATGCGCTGGCCGAGAGTCTCCCGAACGAAAAATCAAATGAAATGCAGTAATGGAAAAGTAATACATAACGTGCGAGAGAGATGAGAAGGGGTTATCTGAATTTGAACAGATCGCTACAAAGCAGCAAAAGCGCTAGTGGAATTGATTGCGAGAGACAAATCACAAAAAATGTTCACGCGACGGGAGGGTATTTTTTGAACAACAAACCGCTGAAAAAAGAGCTACTGGTATGGAAGTTGATTAAACTGATATAACTTATCATGGTAATGGACAAGCAATCACAATGACTATCGACGATGACCAGGTATCAACCCTGTCGCCAGTCACGCAGGGGAAAGTCGATAGTGAGGTACAACGGAACACGAGTATTGAAGATCAAAATAACTCGGGTGCCCGGTGTTTCTTTTGGAGCAATTCATTCGAATCGATAAATCACTTTTATGCATCACACATTTAATCAGATAAATGCCTTTCGCACCTAAACGCGTCATATATAAAAGAGCTACATATTTCATTCTTACAAATGGCCTAGTTATAAAATATACTACGAAATAAATAGAAACATACTCCTGCAAATAGTTACGGCGTCATAAAAGTCGGCGTAATAGTTAGTGGCGTCATAAAAAAATTCTGAGAAGTATTCCAATGGCAGTTGAAAAAAATTAATGTTTCGGGCCGTATGTAACTGCCGTAAGTCTTATACTTATTTACCAATAACAGCAAATAACAAGTAGCGAAACCAATCCAAAATAGCGTATCAAGTATTTTATTGTTAATGTTTTCATGAATGCATGTAAAAAAATCAAAAAGAGAAATAATAATAATAATAATTATTATTATTATTATTATTGTTCTTATTATTGCCTTATTTCATAAAATTTGGGGCTTATATGAGGCTTGTTGTTCATTGCTTTGATCACTAACTTTAATTCATCTAAGTTTTTATATAAACTTCTGATGATAATATGGATTAGGCATGTTCCTTCTCGGTATGATAAGATAGTATTCAGGCGAATCTGTTTTCTATGTGTTTCATTCAAAATAGAGAGGACCGGATATTAATAACTCCCCATGATATTGTGTTCTAAATATGGTACTGTTTCTAAAGTATTTATTCTAACACTTTTTTCAACAATTGTTGTTTTTTGTATCTCTTCTTCATTTTCTACTTCAATTTTATTACATTCTTACAATTAATCTGGTGTAATTATTTTTATTCAATTTATTGGACACTTTCTTCTTGACATTTGGATACGTGGACAACGCTCGAATGCGTCCTTTCTATATACATACTTGTAAACTAGATGATTTATTTTGTAATTTTTAACATGTATATCAAGGGCATGTCCCGTTAGTAAGCAAATTAAATAATAGTAAAAATATAAAATTTGCACTCCTAAGCACCATCTGCCATCTGAATTATTACGCTCAAATACAACACCTTTCCACCCGCTATCCTCTCTGTATTGCCTTAAGCGCCGAATAAATGCAGCCGTCAAGAACCGATGGCCTCTCGAATGGTCGCCAACCCCTGCGAGTGACGGGCGCTGCCAACGCTCTTCCGACGTCACAACATCGCCCTCCGACGGATCCGTCACCCACGACAGCCACACGGCCACACTGCACGAGCAGTGCCTCGCCACTCCACGTCAAAACGATTCTCGCTGCATTCACATCCTCGGTCCGCTGCAGCGGAAGCAATCACGGCAGCATCGTCATCGGAATCGCCGTTGCTCCCACAGGCATTCCACCCAACACCGAAAACTACCGACGAGAACGCCCCCACTACCTCGACCTCCATCGCCACGCGGGCCTCGCCGACTTAATATGCAGATCAAAGTTGAGGCCGGCAGCGTCTCGGTCGTGATCCCGCCCGCCCGCACGCCGGCCTCCATAAAAGCGCCGTAAAGTGCGGGGAGCGCAGGCGGCGGTCGGTCGGTCGCGTAGCTCAAAATTTGCTAGGCGTGACTAATACCGCTTCCCTTATACGGCGGTGGCTGCGGAGGGGAAGAGCGCGGGTGGCAGCTCGGGGAAGAAATGAGGGTAAGTTACGGCAAGCGCGGGAGGACGAAACGACGGAAGGACGAAGAAGTAAGATGATGGGATGGAAATTGTGGTGAAATGGGCATTCGTGCACGGGACTGAATGCAAGAAGGTGGCGACAGCCAGGTGGGATAGTTGCTGGCGGGAAGAAGAGACGGAATGAACTCGTGGACGGCCCAGTCAAAGTGAGTATGCGGGAAACGAGGACCATCATGGCATGAACGTATCAATATGTTAATGATTACAGATGTAGAGGAATTAGTAGATGGAAGGAAAAAATGAGTGAAGAGACGAGACAACTGCCAGTACTTAAGGGGGGCCAAAAATAACTAGCGTTCGGAAAGATGGAGATAGACGGTCAATGAGTCTGAGAATGTGAAGGATTGGGAATGGGTAAGAAAAGAATAGAGAGCAGCAGTGGTAATCAGATAAGTATGATGAGAGTAATGGCTGAGAAAGACGATGGGTGAGAGAGCCGAAGGCTAGGCAAGCCGCATACAGATGGACAGGTCAGCGATAAGCAATGAGAGTGCAGTGCTGCCAAGCGAATGAAAAATACGTGAAAGAGGGGAGGAGAAAAAGAGCGGAAGTAAGCAAGACATTAAAATGACAGAACAATGGGGAACGGGGTGTGCGAGAGAAGTGAGAATGGGAAAATGGAAGGACATGCAGAAAGGAAAGAGAAAGAGGAGAAAGAAAGAAACGGCGGGCGCGGAGCAGGAGGAAGAGCGACCGAGCGCGGTCGGGTGGCCGGTGGCGCAGGAAGGTCCCCGTCCGACCTCACCGCCCCCCGCCCCCGCGAACGGAGCGGGCGGGCGCGGGTGCGGGACGTGTGCGATGGCGGGCGCCGATAACCGCGTGCAACGGCCTCGTGAGCGCTGGGGACGGGCGCAGCCCGACGGCCTTGCGCCGAACCCGCACAGCCCTGCCCCTAGCGCACGACCGAGGGTGGCCGGCCCGCCTCCGCCCCGACCCCGCCCCGCCCCGCCCCCAACGCGAGCCTTCACTTGCGTCCACCCATCTCGCGCCGCGCCCGCTGGGCTTCACTGTATGATGAGCTTGTAAATAAGTTTTATCAATCGCACCTGACAAATAGAAACAAAGGAATTAATAAAGAAGCGTGAGATAAAAATGTTAGATAATACTTAATATTATTAGTATTTTCATTTAGAATTACATGTAGGATAGGTATTGTTGGCGAAGCATGTAATGCAGTTGCGAGAATGGTTTAGGGGAAACCGCCCGGCTACCATCCACCGTGCATGCAGCAACTGACCCAACGCATCTTCCTAGTCTGTGTGTTAAGAAAGGTGAACATTATTTAATATATATATATATATATATATATATTATATTATATATATAAATACTATATATATATAATTGTATATGAGTGAGATAGAAACTCTGCATACACCATTATCTATACAATAGTTACGCCAAAATCAGAAATAGAATATCGGTACAACGGTAGTTGTCTATTACAGGTTTTCTACGAGTACTGTGACTGCACATGTAAGCATGAAACAATTTATTTTACACAGTTCTTTGTATTTGAATGGCTGATTGATGAGCAGGACTTCACCTCCGAATATAGAAAAAATCGAAATCTTTATTTTAGATCCTCTAATGTTATTTGCCTCGTAGTTGGGAAGGAGAGAGCAACCGTAAACCTCGAAAATGATGAGTACCTTTTCGACTCTTAGGAATACCTCAGCGCTTTTTCCGAGTCGAGGAACCACTGCTTAGATGATCACTTCCTCCTGCCTGATGAGACTGGGCCACCTCCTGGCGCGACCACGATGCCACTTAACACGGTTCGCCCACTCGCACACCCAAGTAGATCACGGACCCGTAACCTCGGTAATGATTCTTGTTGTCAGGAAGTTGTACTGAATTAATTACGAGAAAACGATTGTAAATTCGTTTTTCATGAGACAAGGATTCTCGGAAAGTGACCTAGTATTCAACATGTCAAAATAGTTGGTAAGATAATCATTCGGAACTCCGTTGAACGTGCTATATATTATAAAGTGTTCTGTGTTTGAGATTATGTGAAGAATATTACATAGAAACAGTTCACCTAAATTATGGATTCAAAAAGTGTTAAATATACGCAAGCACAGAATACACAATTATCATATTCGGGCCTGCATACTTAAACTGATATGTAAGTAATATAAAATAATGTATAGAAACTTTCCAGTTCCAATTCGCAAATATGGTACACAGAAGTGTTTCTCAACGCTGCTTCACACACCTACTATACCATTATATGAAAGCCTAATCCATAATTAGCATGTTTCGTGTGACACACAAACAGGAAACGTCTGCTCAATTTTTCACAACAAACTTGTTTTACCACCACTTCTCCATATACCTTCTTTCTGATAACTTGTGAAGTCTGGTCGTAACAGTAGTCAGTAACGATGAAAACACATTTACATGCACTTAATTGCTTTACTAACATCAATATCCATTAGTGTAAGTCTGAACTCATTGGTGATTTTAATGAAGAAAACGAGAGATCTTGATAAAGGAGCACGGCAAAATCAAATGAATGAGATACTTGTAATGTGAGGTTTCTCGTAAGACATTAATATAACAGTACTCTCGTAAGATTTTATTTTTTATACTCTTTACATTTTATGAATGTACCGTTAAAATAAACTTTCTTTAATATACCATTAATTAAAACCACCGGGGCAAACCTTTAACGATCTCCAAATTATTTAAAGATGAAAATGCCACATTACCATTTTTAAGTAATTACACGGGTATATTCTATAATAACATAAAATATAAATTCTAACAAATATAATCAGAGAACCTAGCTGTGTCGCACTATTACGATGCAGTCGATAATGCTAGTAATCAGGAGAACTCGTTTGACATAATGTGCAAATGGCATGTCATGACCTGAGCTTTTAGTTCAGGTGTTCCCAGATTTGGCCCAGTTACAGTAATGCATGCAGTGATGCATTTTCACAATTTTTTTACCGACCTCATTTATTATTGGAACTATAACATATAACATATTTCACAAAATATTCTAAAAAGTAGTGGAAAAAGTGAATGGTGAATTAATATCTAACGGGATGCAAATTATATGATGGGTATGCTATCATAAAAGTTAGTGAAGCTGAATGTATTTCAATTTATTTCATTCGCTGTATGTATTAATCAGCACCAACATGTAAGTACAGACAACGTTTAAGATCATAACACCAATTTTCGCGAAAATAATTACTTTGAAGCCAATCATGCTCGTTCGAAGAATCGAAAACGCACTTGCAGTCGAGCGTCCGAGAACAAATCTGAATATGTATACCTTAAAGGTGGTAGTCGATGAACCACTGATAATTGCTTAATTTTCGAAAGCCAATCCATGCACTGTGTAAGCACAGTCTCTAAACGAGACTCAGAGAGGAAGAAACATTGTTCTTCAAGCCTCACGCCCTAGGTCTCGTCGAACTCCTCGGCCATGTATCCGTTACGACTTGACCGCCAAATTTCGCGAGTTTATGATTGGCTTTCATTACGTTTGGACGCACATCCGCAATGCCTTTCAACGAAGATAGCAAGTTTAACGCTCACGGCGTCATCACGAGTTACTCGAGCCCGCGAGCAGCAGTTGGGCGGATACAGGAACAACCTACGACTTCCCCATACGTGAACCGTTGTATCAGGAGAACATCGACAACACCACAATGGAACGCTGTCGAACATTCCGACACGTAAAAGCTCGTTACGAGACGACAGCCACGCACAAAGTGTAGGAACACCGTGAGGGTGGAGAGGAAAAGACCGAGCAAGCAATTACTCGCAGAAAAAAAACAACAAGTGAAACGCTTAACGCTATCGACTACCCATAACGCTAACACCTATGCAGCAAGTGTCAATTTGCGAGAGGGAGCGTGTTTTACGGACGTGCGAAGGAAACGTTCTAATCAGGCCCAGGGCGGGCTGCGGCCGACGGCAGACACGCGATTACGCCACAAATGGGATTTTCGGGGGTGGGACGTAAAGCGCGATATAATTAGCCGTTTCTTTTTGCCCGTGTTCCGGAGTCGCCGGCGGCGGAGGCGTGCCGAATAATGCCGCCGGGGCACGCTAGGCATTCTCGGAAAGAATGAAACAAGTCCTTCGCGCAAACCGAAGCTTCCCAGAAGCATGTTCATTCATTGAATGGAGCAGGAGATCGCGGGCATCGAACATTCATGAAGCAGCTCGTCGTTTATATTATCCGGGATGCGGCCGTCGCTGGCAGACAAACATCTCCGTCGATTCAGATGTAACAGCGACAGAAACAAGCAGTGCGAGTGTTCTGAACCTCCGCGCTACGTCGGGAGTCCACGCAGCCATTCGAAAACTGGTGAATGGGAAATACGATGACTATCATTCCTCAGTAACAATTTCAGGATGAGGAGCCAACGCGGATATCTGGTTATCTAATTTCGAGGTAAGTCGAGGATTTCTTAATTTCGTTAATTAGCGGGAAAAGTGCGAATGACCCTCGACCAACATCTGAAGTTGAAGATGCAACCTGAACCATTGCTATACACCACAGTACTAGTAAAACCATTGCAAAAGGTGAACCAATTAAACATTCTGATTTATTAATTAGAAACATGGGGATGAATCATAACATCTGCAACTCTAATACTTACGAGATAACTCAATTATTCAATGACAGCACAACCAGTCAGTTGGACACCTACAAGACACAACTCTGCATATTTTCAGAGTAGCTTGTTCTCGTCACGAATAACAGCATAATTTCCAGTGACTTTCGTTGCAACAGACGAACAATCCGGAATTAACCGTATGTTTTGGCCCTGGTGACACAACACGAAGAGCGAAAGTGATGATCCACGAAGCGTGCAGCATTGTCGCTGGCAACACTCTTCCAAACAGGCAGGAAGGCACGAGCGGTCGAGGCATCGAGCATTCATGAAGCGGCATGTCGTTTATATTACCCGGGACGTCTTCGCTCTGAGACAACGATCTGCAGAGATTCAGATGTAACGGAGACAGGAACACGCTGGCCGAGCGAGCGGAGCGCTACAACGCACGGAACAGAGTACATACTCGAGGTCAATACATATAAATAAAGTTATTGATGGCCTTGTTTACGAACATTTAATGAGCGCCAGATGGCGATGCGTGAGATTAAGTGGGTGTGCCTTTGCGATCGTGACCTGAACGCGCAAATCAAACGGACTGCTAGAGGGCGGTTCCAGGCTTCCGGCGAGAGAGCGGGTGCGGTTCAGCGATGGATGGGAAAGCGAGTACGAGAATAGACGAACGAGGAAGGAAAAGACTAAAGAATGTGAATTATGTATCAGAGCGATTAAAAACCATCAAAATCGTGAAATACATTAAATTATCAGATGGAAAATATACATGAAGAATTAGCAAATTCATCCGATTCCATTTTTGACTCAAAAGCATTCTTGAAAATGATACTCTGAATATGAGATAATTCACCCGTAGAATGTGTAATAAGAAAGAAAGTATTGAGTCTCTTACTCAATCTGATTTTCTAAGCACATCTGGAACTTCTGAGACCAACAAATAAGAATACAATTGATGATCCCTATCTACATATTAATGAGGCAACTAACATTCAACACTAATAGAGTACACAAACATTATTTTATTCTATCTTGAAAGGAAATGTCAATTCATAACCACTCAATTTGTGGGCAGTGAATGAACCCGAGATCAATTACATCAATTTTTTTCGAGATCAGTCACTTCAATACTGGTAAATCTCTTCAACCGTCCACGGTGTAAGAGCTGTGAATTTGCCACCTTCGCCATGACTTAATAAAACAAATTCATATGACACGTGACATGACATTAAGCTTTAAATGCGACTTCCCAATCTGGCAAGAGCCATCTGGAGGACGAGTGGCCGACTGGTCATCCAGGCCGTCAGGAAAGTCGTCGGCGGTTCAAAAGACCGCGGGCTGGAAACGGTACAATGATACGGGAGAGGAGCAGCGTGTAAGACAAGATGGCCGATACGAGGCGAGAAGTCAGGTAGGAAGATGGGCAGGAGGGGCGCGGCCATCGCGTTAACGAGAGCGGTTCCCGGGCCCTATCGGCGCCGATCGCGGCCCCTGGCGGGCGCTCGTCTCGTTAGCACCCCAGCGATGCCATCGTGCGCTCCCGGAGCCCGGCGTCGCGCCACCACACGGGCACTTGCATCACCGAACGCCTCCTCAAAGAGTGCTAATTCACGCAACTTGGGTATACATTTAATTTTTGCGCAATGGAAGCATAGGAATTGACAGTGGCAGCGAGATAGAAATCATGGAAATCAATAGGAATTTACATTTTCCCCCCCGTCAATTCATCAGCGATTACCCCAGAGGTACTATTATGAATAACTAATAACTACTATTAGGAATAACTAAATAGCTTACTACTATTACGAATAAGTAATTGTGTATAAAGGAAATATTATATAATCATATTTCCTCCAAACGTGTACCAGAGAGAAAATTTTACTCATTTTGAAATAAAAACAAACATTTTTGAATTATTAAAAAATATTTCCAGAATATTACTATTGGTTGAAAATGCTTCGCATCAATGATCTTTCTACAATATTTGCGATTACTATTATTAGTACTCCACTAGGTATCATATTGTATTTCACTACACTTCTTCTTCTTCTTCTTCTTCTTCTTCTTCTGCTGCTGCTGCTGCTTCTTAGTCTTCTTCTTCTTTATCTTCTTCTTCTTGAAAACTTCAACTAAGGTATCGACATAAAAATAGAAAAATATTCTTAACAAAATATGCACTGTTAATGTCGAACAAAATATGTTATATTACTAACGGTAAAGGCAATGATTCTTGTCCCCGATAACAAGTAACGGGAATAAATAAGTTCATATTTTAGACAGACGAGAAGATTCCTAATTAAAACATGTAATAAGGAACACAGATGCATTAACGAACAAGTTTATTAATAAGTTGATTTAATTAGTTTGCACTGTGATATCAACACGACGAGCGTCACTTTTAGGAGGTAGTTGAATTTAATTAGGTAGTAAGAGGAAAACGTGCAAAAAATGCAGGAAATTAATATGCTTAAAGAAAATGAATAGAACTTTTACGACAGTTGTGAAAGATATATACATAAACTGCTAAAATCGCACTTACTTAATACATTCACCGCTTTTTTTGAGAATATCTTAATGATCTTTATTTAGAGGCATATTTTACAACGAGAAAAAATACCAAAATTTTTTGAAATTTTGATTTTTGATTTTTAAATATCAAGAAAACTATTATTCTGTGTAGTCGTGTCGAATTCGCAACATTTTTTTTAGATTTTGCAATATAACGTCAAACTACACTGTGTGTGAACAGTACATATATTATAACTTTATTTTAGAATATTGCTGTGACATAATTTGTGCGAACCATAAAAGACTCTTGATCCGTCCGATAAGACACACCGTCGTAAGAGAGAACGCAAATGACGCATTATCACAAATGCACATCAACTTACTAATATTTAGTATATTTAAAAAAAAACAACAGAAATGACGTTATTAAAATTGAATAGATTTGCAATGCCTAAGAGTTGCAGTGCCCAATGTTCTATGCAAAATTGCATAGAACGAACATATTTCTTCGATTAATTTACGTATCTACCATCACATTGGAAAAGGCTGTAATTCCACGCCCTGAAATGAAATAATTAATGGTATCATTAAAGCTACTTTTCATGTAATATTGAGTACAAATTTAAATACAAATTGCTGGTCGAGTGATTTTACAATACTGTGATTGTTGGACCGGGGTGTTTTGAATAGCTAGAGTACACAGAAAAGCGATAGCCCACCTCCAAAAAGTAATAGAAAGGACCCCATAGACCTTTCGGAAAATATTGCAATATCCTCAAACATAACTTTTGAAATCATTGTTTTGAAAGTGAAATTTACTTCACACAGGAGCCCAACAGGCAATTTTTGCGAAGGAGTGGCGAAACCATAAACGATGTAATAGAGCGTCCAAAAATGTTCAATATTATAGATTACGGTAAAAAAGAACATCCCATGTCCCTCGCTGGAACTCAAAAACCTGGTTTTAAGGGTGTAGGATGCATTGCTTCCATGTTGAGCACAATTGTGAAGCGAGTGGCACGGTAGTCTGTTTTGCAGGTAGCATGTGCGCCTGATAATCTACATGGGCCATAAATCTGCAAACTTCAATTTTTCGTCTTAAATCCTTTTGATGCGCCTTAGGAGGGGGATTCTCTATTCAGCGGTAACATACTTACGCGGTTTTGTGACCATGACTTTTTTTACTAAAGGTAATAAACCGACATCATTCCTTAACTTTTGATTTGTAAATTTTCAACCAATCAGCGCACTGTAAATGATTGAAAAAATGCAATAATCATGTACTCCCCCCCCCGTAACGTATTAGGGCTCATCAAGACATTTTCTTTTGTTAGAAAACTCTCCTTCCCAGGCCATCATCACATACGAGCGCTTTGGCCTCAATGACAAATGGCCTCCCGCAGCGGCAGGCAGCGCCCCCCCCCTCGCGGGTCGCGTCGCGTCGCGGGGCGCATCGCCATCGGCGTGGCGCGCAGCGGGTCGCCTCGCGCCGATGCCTATCTGGCGTAGGTGGGGCGATCGTTAGCCCCCGCCCCTCCCGCCAACGACGGCGGCGGCGGCGGCGGCATTTGCATTGCATTAGCCGCGTCGCTTCTTGCTTCAAATGCCGCGGTAATGCGGGGCGGTCCGCCCCCCTCCACGAGCGCGCTCCTGATGCACAGAGGGCGACGTTACGGCACCGCACGCCCTGCTCCTGCCTCTCCGCACTCGCCCCTGCGCCGCCGCACACGCTTGCGCGCTGCGTTTCTCGCCGATACAAATGAATGGAGTACACGCGCGTGTAGACAGGAGTTCGTTGCGATGGACTGCATTAGGCTCAACGTAAGGAGCGAAGGAAACAAATAGTGTTCTATATGTATGTGTTTGTACGTTTATGTATTGCCAACTATTGGTTGTAGCAACATAAACATGTCATAAATTTGGATAAACTCACCTGATATCTTCTATAAAACTGAAATGATTTAACCATTTATAAAATTCGTTTCTGTAGTAACAATACAATATGCGTCTTACAATGAAACGCCAGAACAATGCAATGTAAGAGAGCGAATTTAATGCAAACACTAATTATTTTGTCTTGAATTTTAATGAATACATAAGAAATATGAATGCTTATTTTTTTATATAAGACCTCTTAATGTTCAATGCAAACGTTCCACAACATCGAAGGTGTGTGGATGCTTTTTAAAAAGAAATATCTTCATTTTAACAATAGACACTCATGTACCGCGTGTTTAATCTCTTCTTCAGATCGCAAAGCCTTGTCTACAATCGCATTGTGAGCAGCTTGAAGCAGAAAAAATCATCTTGCCTCATTCTGGCGAATGGAGTGGATGTGTATTTTCATGTGTTGTGTTCTGGCAACAATGGAACCCCATCAGAAAGTATGAAGATGGGTGGTGAGAAGCAGTGAAACCCATGAATAAAAATGTCATCGTTTATTCCTGATTTTAGAACGAATACGGTTCGTGACAAGCTATCTTAACGAGACACTGATATTTCTTTCTCGGGTAGGATTCCCAAATTTTCCATTACCTATTTCGTTGTTAAAGATCTGGGTACCTGGCCCGGTCGCAGGGCATGGGGTGTTCACAATAGAAGTTAAGACATTTGTAAACATTGAACTTCACTCGTACGTCTATTGTATGGAAAGACATAAATTGCCTTACTTAAAACGCATCTTATACTTCTGGAACTAACTTTCTTTGATCTTATGTATGCCGTGATACATTTCTAATAAAATCGAAGAAAATGTATAACACATATGTTCTTCTAGAAGTTTGTAGTCTTCTGCAATAACAATATAATCTTACCACAACCTCTCTGTAGCGCTTTTTTGTTTCTATTTTCACTAAAAAGTTTAAAACGATAGAAGACCTTTTTACCAGTTTCGTGTTCTGAATTTCTTTTTCTCGAGCCGAGTTATTGTAGAGTTAAATATTATAAAGTTAATGCAACCGTTTAGACAAAATTACTTTTAGTAAAACTATCGCACAGGTTGTCCGAATGTAATAAAAGTTTTATTTTGAAATAACTATGAATATAAGGTTCCTATGTCTGCAAAAATTAATAAAACAAAGCACACTAGTAAATTCTTATTTTTCTGGATTTAAGGTGTTCCTTTTGACGAATCATACACCTAAGAATTCTGAACTAAATTAGAAATAAACAAGCATAACGAACTGATTTGGACCATTTTGGTTAAATGATCAACAAAAATAATTAATAAATTTCGAAACGAATTTAAATTTTTTCTTCAACAAACAATCATTGCATTAATAAACGAGCAATGAAAGGGCAGAACAGGCCTATAGAAGCACATCCACTTTGCCCTATTCCCCGAGAGCTGAGCTCCAGCTCACACCGCACTTCCCAGCAACGTCGCCGTCTTTCAAGCAACGTCCGCCGCCAACAAGGCAGCAGCGCCGCATCTTGAGAACCATCCGCACCTCCACCGCCCAGCGCACGCCCCCGTCCGAACCCCGACCCGCGCCGCCTCAGCTCTCTCCTCTGCGTCCCAGCGAAATCACCCCGTCCGCGAGGCTCGTTTTCCATCGGCGCACCGCGCAGGGTCTGACGTTTCCCTCTGGAACTATCACTGTCCCCGACTTCAGTGGTCTTTTCTCTTATCTCAAATTCTAAATTATTCAAATCTGCCTCTCTGCATTTCATTTTTTCCCGTTGCAAAAACGTTCCGTCTCAACATGCTATCACCTTCACATTACACATATACCATACTCTCATTTTCTTAAAATGTACAGCAAACTTCCTACAACTCTTACTATCTAACCCTTGTTGTTTCCTACTACATTCTTCCTTTAATTTCTCTCTTTTCTTCCAAACATCTGTATCCAAGCTGCCGATACCGAATTATTTGTGCTTCTTACATCAAAGCATAATCATCGACTTCTCTACATAGTTCTTAACTACTTTCCTCTCCGTGTTCCACCATATTTTGTAGCATCCTTATTTCACATGCCCTTCAAGCAAATTCGCAAACTCTTCTCATTTATCTCGAATTTTCCAATCGCGTTCACCAACAATATTTCTCTTCTCTTTCAATCAACTACGTTTACACCATTGCCTCTCTTGGACTTATCTCCCAGCACTGTCATCTGCCCCCCACTTCCTCACGACTGCCTCCAGCCCCACTCGCCTTCCGCCCCGGCCTAACAGCCTCTCCTCGCGCGATGCAAGGGGCGCGGCGCGGCGAGGGGCGTGGCTGGGGGTGGGGGTTGGAGAGGGTGGAGGGGGGGGGGGCGTCGGCGCCGCCGGTGGAGCAGCTTCTTCCGGCGAGACAAGAAGTCGAACGCTCCGAACGGAGGGGCCGCGCCGGGCCGGGCCGGGCCGCGAATTAATGCTAATCCAAGTTGGAGGCGCGATAGAAACGCGCGGGACGCCGGGAGGCGCACGGCCGGTTCCGGCCGCGCAGTTTGTCCTGAAGGCAGACGCTTCAACTTCCGGAGCGGGCCCGGAATGGCGCCGGGGGAACCAAGGAGGAGGAGGAGGAGGTGACGACGCCAGACTCAACGTGAGGCGCAGGGATGAAGGCGGCGACGATGGAAACGATGGGGACGGCAAGGATGACGAGACCGCCGGTAGTGATAGGAAGACGGTCAGTAGGGTTGGAATTAGTTACAGTGACAAAAGACACAAGAGTACAGAAATGCCGAAGGAAGTAGCTTGGAGTTGTGGTGGTGTTTTCTGATTACGTTATCACTGTTAGAAACAGCATTGACGATATCGAGTTTGCTGGGGGTGGGCAAGGTGCTAAGCTAAGGTGCGCTTGGCCAGAGATGAAGTTGACGATGGTGGGTGCGGACGAGTGGAAGTGGGAGAATCTCGAATTGGCGAGTGTCTGCAGAAAGGTCCTCCAAGGGGCGAGCCGTCGGACGCGATAATGGTTCCTGTTGGCAAGTGAGGCAATTAGGAGACTCTAAAGTGGAATTTTCTCTCTCTCTCTCCGGTTGAGCGCGGTCCCAGGGCCAATGGGGTACGAGAAGGGCTCCGGTGGTGTCGAGCTCAGGGCAGTTAGCAGCTTACCTTCAGCAATAGGAAGGATGATCCATGCGATCCGTATAGCTTTCTGTTTGAGGAACTGGATAAACAAATTTAATTTATACCCAAACAATGGTATGGGGCCCCATTAATGAAAATAATGTTGCTATCGGTAAGAAAAGGGAATTTGTTGTAATAAAAAGACAAAACATTTACATATATGTATATATTTTGTTCAAAATGTGTAAGAAAAAATAGAAAATATGTTAAAAAAGGTATTACACAGTTTATTGATAAATAGTACTCTCAAGATCAATATTATAGAGTTTAAAATATCTTCAAGTTAAATATTTTAGATTTTAAAATTAGTCTTCTAAGAATTTTACGAGCAGAGAACGTCATCAATCGGCCTTATCATGGATTCTTTCTTTCTTGAGAGGAAGTTCTTCCCCCACAAAAGTATTTGTACAGTAGTTTCTTTCGCCAAATTAAATACGTTCGTCCTATACACACTGTTTACGAGGAGATGGTGCTCAAGTGAACCTCATTGCCTGAGTCTCGCCACGTAAAATAAGGCATTAATTCAATTCAATTCAGTGTAGTGCCATATCCCGGAGGTGGGGGAAGGGACATCCCCCCCCCCCGGCGTACTCCAACAATGCGACAAGACCATGAACTAAGAATATTTGTTCATTTTTTATCGCGTTACACATAGAATCTATGAAACATAAGCAAGCATGTGGATGATATTACTTCTACTGTACATGTTCATGTGCTTATCTTCGATCCCGATTACGCGATTTTCAAGAAGCAAGAGGAGGAATAAGTTTGACAATTCATGAAGACGGACCGGTGGTCATAGAAGCGCATTGCATTGCTTTGTAAGAAAGATAAATTCATTAATATGGTATATTTCGTATTGTGAACTCACATTTGAAATATTCGGTTTTTACGTATAAATATCAAAATGTACAGAAATATGCACTCATAGGTAAAATATGTAATTATACCAAAATATTAAAATATGTAAAATAAAATTAATTATTTTCATTCACAATGTCATGTGAACTTTAAAAAATATTACCAGATATAGATTTTGGCTATTATTCCTCTGTGCTCTTCGTGAAGGAATCGAGGACTTCCTGCCGTGAGAACATGTAAGGCGTAATTTGATAAGACACCTAAGTGTCTATAAATGATTACATAAGACACGGAACATATTTATGAACAGGAAGCATGTGTATTCAAACAGCTACATTAATAAGTGTTATTATATATTTAGTAGTATATATTTAGAACTCAAGCGCTGGACTGCTTGTATATACGCAGGCTCTAAAATGCACTGTACTACATAATTTCATTAACATGCACAAAAGAAGGAAATCAATTATATAAGAGAATAGATATAAAAGATATGGATATAAGACAGAAGGCATGGGTAATTTCTTAACAGTACTTAAAATAAGTCAAATTAAAACTGATTGACACATAAAATAATTAAAGATGTTGTCATTGCCAACAATATTATTTAATGCAATAGCAGCTTTCGATGGCGTATTTTAAAAATGCCAAAGATATCACACCACAACACCTATGATTGACACATGTTATTATTACATCCTTCTTAGTTACATTATTTTTCTTACGTCACTTGCAAACATACTACACAGATACATTACATAAAGAGATAATGTAAATGTTCAAAAAACAAAAAAAGAAATAAGAGTACGATAAAATACAAACATAGCTATATCTTAATTTGTAGCTTCAACACCATTTTTTCAAATAAGAACTTTCGCGAACAGTTCGCTCGTAGCGAATCGAACTGCATGTAGTAAACGATTGTCGATGAGCTAAACAACAACGAGGAAGCTCTTTCTAACGTCCAATAGTGCGCCGTTTCGTCAATTTGTCGGGTCGACATTCTACGCAGACGAACTGCAAACGATTGATTACCCGTTCCTACGTAATGAATATAGCTCATACGCAATACATTGTGAAACTAGGAAAGTGGGGCTATTTGTGCAATAACTCACTGCGAGCACCCTGCATACGTCATACGCACATTTCGTCAGCCCTCAACTCCAAATAAGCCCACCTCGCGAAGGTGAGATCAATATGCCCATGGAAAATGACGCTGAAACAAATCCCTTCGCTCGGCATTGAGTTCGCGAGCTTTATTTCAGCTTTCGAACACTCTTTATTTGCCGGCATCAAAGCCGAACATCCGGACAGGCGCACATATTACCGAGGGTACTTACACATTAATATCTGCTGTATAAAAAGCGAATGAACTAAATAAAAGGTTCGTTCACAGATTTAAACGACTGAATGCAAAGGCCAGAAAAGCATATTGCTCTCCCGCGAGCAAATAGCAGAAAATATTAATTTGGAGCTGAAAAGTGACGTGGATAAGGGTTGGGGACGTATTTTATACGCCAAGCTCAATGGGAAAGAGCAGAAAACTCTCACAAGCAAATAATAGACGCTTTAAATATAGTATTCCATACAAATATAATTACATACGTTACCTATAAATGAGAAAATATAATTTCGTACTTCGCATACCAGAATAATTATACCAAACGTATTAGAAAAAAATCGAAAGTCCCAAGACAGAACCAAGAAAATGTACTCATCTGCTACAAGCCCTAATTGAAAAAAAAATTAATTAGAATCTAATTTGACACTTTGCTACACATTTCCCAATTGGCGACGAGGTTCCTGCTATCAGCCATCGCGTTTTACATAAAACAACTTTGAGTCTGTGCAACGCAAAATTTCCAATGACTTTTTATGGGAAAACATTTCTTGCGAACACTGCGACGTCTCACACTCGGACAACACCCTTACTTTAGTCAGTCTTGTATAGTACGACCGAGTGAAGTCAGGAATGAGCCGTTCATTGTCATTCATACAGTTTTATCCATAGTCTTGCTCTTCTGCACTTTAACTAGGCACTCTAAACATTAGCCATTTTTCAATATTTACCCGTGTCAATTATACTCGTATAGATTAGTATGCAAGGATTCAAAATGCTAAGAATGAAAAAAAAACCGGTACGTGAAGAGATCATTTTTGTGTATTTAAGTAAAATCACCAAAGCTCGATAATAATGAAGCGTTATTGTTCCCATAGTTCCAGAACTGGATGAAACTTGCCAAGAGGAACTTCATTTACAGTTAAAAAAGAATGAAAGCTCGAAGGAATGGCAAAATATTCTAAAATGAGGATAATCAATTGACGTGTGGAAACAATTGACAATTAAAGGGAAAATACAGAGGAACCTCCAATATCGGGGTTTCGATTTTCCGGGAATGCAATTATCCGGGTAATGGAACGACGTACTGAGTGAAGAGAATCGGACGAACACAAGTTGGAAAATTGCACAAACAAGTTCCCCACAGCACCAAAAAAGCTGTCAACAATAAATCACACTTATAACACTGTAACAAATTACATATTTTAACAAAACAGTCAGGACTACTACAATAACGTAGTATATCATATATACAGAAAACAGATATTTACATACCAAGAATATCAAAAGCGTCGTTGTCATATAACCCAACACGTGTTTAGCAAATATGAAATTTGGGGCGACTTCTTTCTCGGAGCCTAGAAGTCGCATGCCGTCAAATGTGCCTTAAGCAGGTGTATTTGTCAATTGTGCCTTAAGCACGTGTATTTGTCAATTGTGTCGTAAGCAAGTCACGCACTGAGTATGGGAATTTGGTCGGTTCGAGTAAAGAATATGTGGCTCGAACCGACTGAATAGGTGGAGTTTTAGTAAATAGTGACGCACTGAGTATCACACTTCAGCTGGTAAGCGTAGAATGAAAACTGACGAAGTAGCACGATGAAATAATTGAATTAAACTATCAAAATCGAAACTGTAGCAGTTTTTAAAATTTTTTTCCCAGTTTATTCGTATTTAACAAAACTCTCATATGACCAGAGGTTGCGTAGTTTTCATTTCCTGCGCACTTTGGAAATTGTAATACAGATTATATGCAAATTACAAACAAGGACAGGCCAAAATTCCCTTATTTTTAAAAGCCTTTCTTAAAAAAAATAATTGAATGTGTTTTGGTTTCCAAGAAAATCGTTTATTCTTTCACAGATCTACACCAGATACATTCATTTTTAGTGAAATAAAATGCCTGGAGATATTTTAAAGTGTATGACTTTTTAAAATTAAAAACACTGATTTGTCTCTCTGAAGGAACGGGTCCTAGTGAGGACAGTGGAATTCATTTTTTATTAACACCGTTATAAAAAGAAAGTTTCCACCTTCCAGAATGAAATCATGTACGTTTATTAAAAAGAAAATTTTCGATTTTATGATCAATTTCTTTCGAATTCGCGTGGATGCATAAATACACAATTGAGCAGGTGTCCCAATGCGCCGAAAAGCGATAAAAATATTGTCATAAACTGGGTGGGGCCACATTGCTAGCTGCAGACTTACTAGCTATCCAGATTGGAATGCAAACCTTTAAAATGCATCAGGACAAGCCCCTTCTCCATGCCCATTAACTCTAGATGGTACCGAGACCTCCCACACGTTACCCCACTGCGATCACTCTGGTAGCGATGTAGCCGCGGACCTGGGGAACCCGGGCGGGAGGTTTTTAAGACTCCACCAAGACTTCTATAAGGATCAGGGACCTCATCCGGCCCCCTGGGTATTTAGACGTGTCAAATGAAGTACGCGATACGTGACTTGCGACTAATGGCAGTGGACAGGCGGAGGGAGGGGGGCAGTGTAGTCGTGATGTTCCAGTGGCGGGGAAAGGGAAGGGAAGTGAAGCATCGGGGATCGTGCAGCGACCTGCGGTTCCCGACCAGATACGGGAGAAATGAGAGGTGGTGACAGGTGTTTTGAGATGTTTTGGGTCTGGGGTAGAGTGCGGGGTCAAGAAAGGGGGTGGAGATAACGGGGTCGGCGGGTCTGAGGACAGGAAGGATTGTTGCGAGGAGCGGGTTGGGGTGGTACAGAGCAGGGGAGAGAGAGGCAGGCGCGGGGCGAGGAAGAACAGAACGGGACCAGATGTGGCGGGAAATGGCTGGGTTGACAAATGTGAAGCGAGTTTTCGCGGGAAAGGGAGGGAAGAAGCGAGACAGAATTACTAAAGACGTAACGGAAGGAAAAATCGCGGATTAATTATTTTGTGTTTCCGGACGCGTTAACTACTATAGTCAATGGTTCTATAAGTGTAGTGGATGATATATTGCGGGGGAGGCGACGTTTCACCTCCGCTAAATCGTGAGATCCGGCGCCGATCCACCGTCCTCTTATCCCCGCATGTGAGGCATCTCCCCAGCCAGGACAAGCTCTAAGCTCCCGACTGGTCTCCCAACGTACTATATGGTAAGGACGTGCATATAAGTACGTGTGTTTAAGGGGAAAGAAAGAGCCAGAAATGAGGAAGGAAAGATAGTCGTGTCGCTTTTCTTAAGGGCAATTGCCTGTTCTTCATGGAAGAAACCATGAAAAACTACGAATCAGAGCTGCCGGTCGCTAGAATTGTTCTCGAGAGAGGAGCAGAGTTCTATCTCAGCCGTGTCGCAAATGCCACCGTCAGGACTCGAAGCCTAAGATTCTCGGGGAGGGCTAGGGGGAGGGCGGGAGGAGGTGAGTTTGGGAAAGAATTGCTGGCGCTGGGAGCGGGGCTGGGCGCGGCGCAGTCGTCGTGGGGGAGAGGTGAGTCGTGAATGGCGCGGGGCATCGCGATCCGCCGCGCGACAACGTGCATGGCTCGCGTGGCGAGGGCGGAGGCCCCGCAGCCGCCGGCGGTAGCGAAGGCCGGCCGACCGCCCGCCCGCGGAAGGACACGACCGCGAGGGCGAAGGCATTCCGCCAACGACGTAACGAGACACGTTCTAACGGGAAACGACGCACGAAACGGCCACTAAATGAATAAGTTAGATAGCAGATACAAGCGAGATAAGGATCGCTAAAGAAAGTTAAGGAAGACGTTTTGATTCAATGGAAATAATGTGTAGCTGCTAGACACCGAATGTTACAGTTATACTGAAAGCACATTTTTTCAATTAATTTCAATATTTTAATGATGCTATGAATTGTCAATTGAACTTCTAAAGCATAAATTGTGAAATGAATGACTAAGAAATTATCAGTCTCTTTGCGTGTCATCCCCATATGGAGTAAAACAGTCATGAACGAAGTAAAATTCCGAAAAAAAATACTTGACATGAAAAGCCTAAAAATATTAGTCATGTGGAACCCTGTTTTCAGATTTCCCATTGCGTAAACATTCAATCAAAACAAATTGTGCAAACCTTTGAAACGACTTTCACCATTCCGTCATTGATACTATCGTTGTGGAAGTACTTGGAATAACAGAAATATTAAAGATACTTTAAGATGATGCAAAAAGCACAGCTCATATTGTATTCACTAAGTTAAAAAAAAGTATGAAAACTGTAATTATCATGTCCTTCAGGTATATCCTAGAATGGGCTTCAATTCGAGACTAGTGATGCTTCAACACAACGTACTTTCTAATATTACTTGTAAAGGCCACATAATATTTCTACATTATTAGATACCCCGTTCGTAAATTTTGAATATTTACACTTGATAGCATAGGTCGGCGACTGGGCACTTCATTTGGCGAGTGCCTCATCGACTTGAAAGTTTTTGCCTGTGTTCCCATCATGCAAAAATATTTGCCGGAGGTGGATTTGAACTCCAGAACATAGGTTCCAGCTGGCTAGTCAATATGCCATCACATCGTTCAAAACTTCAAATGCCAAGATGCATTTATGAAAGATATACTATATCTTTTTTTTTAATTTTAATTAAAATAGCACTTTTGAAAAGCAATTCAGCTCGATGTGCTCTACAAGATGAAGGAAAAAACGACAAATCACGCCCCGCGCTCTTCAGTCCCCTCCGCACACGCATCTCTTATTACACGCGCGTCGCCTTCCGCAGGCACGCGCACGGGCAGCGCAGGGCGACGCCCGCTTCACCCGCCGGGCTAAGGCAAGTTCAGCCTCACCTGCGGAGTTAGTGGGGATATTGGACATAGTACCGTAGAATGGGGTGACTTTGATAACTTTTACATTTGTTTTTGAAAAAAAAATACATCTTCGGTTTTGAAAATTCCAGTAGACGAGTGGAATTTGTATGATACTTTACGTAACCAAATGATTTAGATAAGATGATTCACTTCTTTAAAATATTTTTTAAAAAACGTCCTTTCGAAGTCACCCTTGTTTTGGAGTGACTTTGATACCCTAAATTGAAGATCATTAAAAGGCGCGTTTTAGTGATAATAGTGTCAATTTCAATTCCCATTGAAATTGGAAAGACAGTTTTCTTTTTATTTAGTCTTAAATATACGGGCTGACTTTAATAGGAATGGCTGAATTTCTAAGTTTGAAATAATAGCAACAAGTAAATACTTTTATATTATGATAATTTTAATGGACACTTCAAGACAAAGGTACATCTTCAATCGAAGTAATCTCTTAACTAGGATTTCGTTACATATATACAGAACCATTAAATTTGCAAGTCTTTCTTCAACGTCAGCAAGTCTTTTATACTGCACATTTCAGAGAGTCCTGCAGAACATATTCAAAATTGTGGTCTAATTGAGCAGCTGGAAGGTTGTTCATAACTTTGGAAGGATTGAAAAGTGCAATACCATTTGCCTTATGTTAAAATTGCAATATGTAATAGAAATATCGTTTTGTAAAAATTGTATTACATGATTTATTTGACATAAAATACTAATCTGTCACCCCTCCACTATTTTCAGTCACCTCATTCAACAAATGATCACAAATTCATCCGACATTTTAAGTTAGAATATTCTTCTATTCACAATTTTGCTCCCAAAGAGTCCTACATACTACTAACTTGTTAGATAATTCAATATAATATATGACTTGGTCTCAGCTTGGAACTTTTCCGTTACACGAATTTCTTCAATATATCATACACAAGTTTTACAAAAGCCACAACAATGAATCTTATGACACAGTAACATATCGATTGGCACTCATAAACAACCAGAATAGCCAATT
The DNA here is from genome assembly GCA_017312745.1 of Gryllus bimaculatus. Classification (NCBI taxonomy): domain Eukaryota; kingdom Metazoa; phylum Arthropoda; class Insecta; order Orthoptera; family Gryllidae; genus Gryllus; species Gryllus bimaculatus. The sequence goes on from BOPP01000049.1 coordinate 4,608,695, forward strand.
GCCGCACAGTAAATGTATCTAGTCAAGAGTAGTAACTTCTACATCACATAAATATAGAGTTACATGGAAATATCAAAGTCACCTCAATCGACGGTAGAGAAGAACAGTTGTTTTGAAGAAACTTTTTAAATAGGAGAAACCAGAAATGAAAAGCCACTATTTCCCTAGGCTTCGGGGGGAATAAAAAATCATAGAATTAAGCATCTGCTTGAGCATATCGACCAGCAATTGATGACAGTTACAACTCAATGAGCAGTTTTTAGGAGGACATTTAAAGAAGCGAAGCTCCCCTTTCAGTCTGTGAAACGATTTATAAATAATAAATAGTCAGTCTTTACAAATTCACTCGTGTATTTTTTCTCCAAAAAATAATAATCATATTCTTAGGTTAAAATATTTGCCTGTGGTGTTTAAGCTTTCAGATAAGAATAAATAATATTACAAAAAAAATTAAATTGAACATTCCTAATAACATAACTCCACTGGACTGAATATGATGAAAAAATTTTAATTAACATAGCCTGTCCTCAAGTCGTTAACTAAACCCTTCTATTTAAGAATCAATAGCATCCTGTGCAACATGTACCCTGTGACCACAGAATTCTAATAAAGTCGTACAATACATCTCGCTACAATGTCTCGTAATTCAATATTCGAATGTTAGAATGTTGGAAATCACTGCTCATACATTCATGCAGTTTTCTACGTACTCGGATGCTATCAGCTTTTCAAACGTCATCTCGGCCAATCACTTCCCTCTCTGTCTAGCCGCGTTCGGAGGGCCCACAGCCGCGCAGAGACTAGACACCCGCAGGGAAGATCCGCACCGAGAGGGCAGCATCTCTGCGAGCATCCAGCCGCTTCTGCGGCGGCAGCGGCAAACATAATACCCAGGGCACTCCGTTACCAGCGAGGATTCCCCGGAAATAGAACGACACCCCGCCAGTGCCCGTCGCCACCCGCACGCCCCACTCTCAATGTCTACAGGCTTAATGCTACTGCCGCCACGCCACGCCGCGCCGCTCCGCGCCGCGCCGTCGCCAAACTATTGGTACGCCCTGCCAGATGGAATGTTTTTTTCATTTCCTAAACGGCGCCGTTCCGCCCAGAGCGGGATGAATTCCACCCGGTGCAATTGATTCGTAAATGGACAACGGTGCAGAACATTAAATTGATTACAAGAACGCCGAACAAAACTAAAAGCGCATCGACGATGCAATTTTTTTAATAGAGGTTCGTGGAACAGCTATATTTGGGATTCGTGAACCGGTACGAAAGGGAAAAAAGAGCGAATGCAGGTGCGTTTTTTTTCCCAGTGTTTTGTATAGAAATAGTAGTTGAATCCATCGCATGACAATAGAGAAAAGCATACGTGAAAAATGTATCAAGCAGGACTTGGCCCGAAAGCGAAAAAATAATAGAATTGAGTAAAACTGGACCATATTTCAGATTTAAAAGAGATATTTAAAACAATGCAAATTGTGCCAGTTTCAAGATGAAGTATATTGCATATTTATTACGAGTATATTCCAGTTACTCAGAAGTAATAGTAGTAGTACGGTACTAAGTAAGACGGTGCTTCATCTACGACACAAGTCAATAGTCTATATCAGATTTCGCCAAGTTTTGTATGCCTACTCTGCATAATTCACTCGTTGATTACATATCAAAAGTAAATGGAGAATACATGTATTTACATTTATATAAAAGGTTTCTCGGTTAATTATTATTTTACAAATCATTTATTGCTGTAAAACAAAAATTATCATCTGACACCACATCCGACAGAAAATAGAGCCTCTAGAAAATTCGGGAGAGAGACAGGAGAAGGAAAGATGCATACATTTGTGGGTAGAATTACTGCGACTTCTCCAGGATTTAACTCAATGCTTTAGAGGTATCTTAACATTAATATATCATATATATTTGAATCCATACTTTTACATTTTCTTAGTGTATATATGAGGCAAATTATTACAATCAGATCGCTTTCTACAGGAAATGCATGAACATGCACGCCAAACAGGACCTCTGAATCGACCGAGAAGAAGCGAGCCTGAAGCAAAGTAGCTCAGCAAGAACAGAAGCCGAGACGCGCATCGGCGAAGCAAAGCCCTGCAACCCACGCGCCGCTCGGGGCCGGTTAGTGTGGGAGTCACGCAGCACCGGGGAAGAAAAGTTAAGATGTCGGATCCGCGAACGCCATTTGACGCGAGCCACCTACGTGCAGGTATTTTGCTTCACGAAGCAGCACAAAGACGACGACGGAGCGAGAAAAACAGAGGAACAAATACGGTGGGAGGAGGCGACGGGGGGAGGGGGAGGGGGGAGGAGGATCAGGTCCGCAGACTGTTGCGCCTGGTTGCTTGACGCCATGGAACCGAGAACAATACCCCTCGCCAAAAAGATGTAACGCATAAATAGTAGCCGAAAACGAGTTTGAAAACTTCTAGGGCGTTTCTGTAGATGCAAAACCACATTAAAAAACTATTCCCATTAGCTGTCACATTAAATCAATCTTCATAAAATTTGGAATTATTAAACGAAAACGTATGCCCAATTACATCGAAGAAGTGTTTCAAAATTAATATTTCAATTGATATTTCGCTTTAGTGTTATTCTAAACAACACGTCAGGCCAACGTGCGTTATTAATAAATACACCATTATTGTTAAAACGAAAATAAGATCCCTGAAGTGTTGATTTATAGATAATCATAATTCAATTCTTTCTAAAATCATACACGAGTAACTTTAATATTATGTTCCTGAAAATGTTTCACATTAAGAATTTGTTTTCCCGATTCAATTCAAAAAAGTTCTTTCTTATCACTGACATTTGTAGTTTAATTTATAAATATTTTATTTTTCATTTACATATGAAAATAATACGCTATGCAATAGTTTTTCTTTTCAATGTGATCCCGAAAAGTTTAGTAATGATCGACACCCACCTAAGTGCCGCCGCCCTAAAAAAAGTCTGAATAAAAGTTAATTAATTACCAAAATATTAATTTCAACAACAAACTTCTTTAAAAATTGATACAATCATCTGAGAAATGTAAGCTAATGTAGAAATTCCCAAAGAAATTATTAGTTATCTTTACGAGTCAATTCATTAATAAGTTAAAAACTACAATTTCTTAGTCTTCAGGACGTCTAATTTCCTTCACGTGTGGCACTGAGCAAAATGTTAGCAACGAAATGCACATTTATATAATTTACATTGCATCAAATTATTCATAATTTTAATATAGTTGGGAAAATTTTCAGAAAAAAAAGTTCAGTTCAACTTAAAAAAAATTAATAGAAAAATCAGCTCTTTCTACAAGCTAGCTAATTCTCTACCTGACCCTCATCCACAGCATATTGCACTGAAGGTAGTTGCAATGCAACCGAAAGAGCTTGGTGTTGCATAGAACAATTATGATGAAACTGTGTCCGACCTTTCTCTTAAAGAGAACATAATAAACCACATATCACTTTGTAGTAATACATTTACGTAAACTCATTTTAATTAACAATTTTATAATTTTAGAAGTTCTCATCCAAAAATTCTCTACTACCGTAAATAAAGCTATCGTCAAAACGCCATTTCTCGTAACAGCTATCGACAAGTTCGCCGTTGAAAGACTGTGCATTAAAGATAAATCATTATTTTAATGATTGCTCAATTTTTGAGAGGAGATGAAGTGTAATAAATCGAGTAGAACACGCTAAGATAATTTAGCGATGTATCCTTCATTACAGTGCATTTATAACAGATAATAAATAACAAATAAACAGACTCATCTTGAAGGAATACTAAACAATAGAAAATACCTAATCCTTTAATTTAGGTTACACTATTTCAATTCTAAAGAGAATAGGAGAAATACCTATTTTAATATTTTCCACTCGGGTTAGCACGACATACCCCAGAAATCGCATTATAAAAATGTAAAAAAACGGAAACGTCCGCTAACGGTTTTTGGAACCATTTCAAAACTTTCTATAACTGGATAGCCCTCTTCACGAGGAAGCCTAGCAGGACTGGATCACGCCGCCCCGAGGGTCCCAATCCGGTCTGCGGAGAAACAGAATCTTATCACGCAATGCTGTCGAACAAATGGAGCATTAAATTGGGCGTTCACACGCATCATTAAAAGCCCTGACCAGAACGAATCATCTTCTATGAGCTAAACATTTTGTCTGCGAAATATAAGATGCACTACACATATAGGATGTAGCAATCGGCTACCTACTTCGTGTTCCAAGAGAGTAGTGCTCCCGTATTGTCTACAAAATGTGGTTTTCCTGGTCTGAAGCTGGTATCGCTGCCTTCGTTAGGCCGAAACAAAATATAACAGCGCTACGTGCGGATGTAAAACAGAGGTATAAAATTATATTAATTAAAATTTCGCTTAACATATGAATATCCAAACGCTTGTTTTTTATCATAAAGTTACCATTACTCGAAACCATTTATCTACAAAATGGAGAATGAAATCGAAATAATGTATTTCATTGGTTGTATGTAACAGATACCGTTACAGATACTTATTGTCTTAATTTATCAATGATTATACATTCCAAATATTTAATAATTATCTCAATAATTATCTCTAAAACATGAAAGCAACCTAAACTCGTCTCGTAAATTGTCGACGTTCTCAAAGGAATATAAAGAAATTAAATACTTTTTGAAATATTGCCTCCGAATTCCATCAATACAAAGTATATTAATAACCTGAAAATTATGTATCTCGTCACGAACGTCGAAAATCAGTCACAATTTTTTTTTTTATTTGACTTTACAATACTAAGGCTGAGAGGTGTGACGTTACACTCCAACAAACCTGATGTCCAAAAGAACCGCGATGTGTCCGACTGTCCAACATGGGCCGCGAAAGACATTTTCCTCTACGTGCGAGCCAGTTTCAAGGTAATTCTCACACAACACAATCGAGCGCGTAGGTAGAAGTAATCCGCGTCGTCATTACGCCGGCGAGCCCCATTCGCCTCCACCATATCTTCCCGCCATCATCAACACTCATCAGCCACCTCCAGGACCAGCCGACGATGCTTCCGGTTATCATTTGTGTTATTTTTACCTTCGTGTTACATCTTTGAAATCATTTGTACCCACCATCTTGTGTCCCCACAATTGTGCATATCACGCCAAACGCCATCACACTCACCCTATACTCGTAACTGCAACATCTCCAACACCGCCCTTACCGGCGATCATCATTTCTTTCAACATGAAAATACAGACTTTCAACATAAAAATACAGAGAATCTTTATTATTATCTATGTTTTCGCTATTGATCCCTATTATATAGGATTATAAGAAATGTAAAAAACAAAATTGAATTTCATCGAACCTCATAAAATACTAGATCTCGATAAAAATACCCATACATAATAATAATAATAATAATAATAATAATAATAATAAATCTATTCATATTTTGATCCGATTAATTCTTATGAGGCAACTGATGAATTGTATATTTATTTATAATGGATAGTGATTGTGAGATTGAGTACGTGGTGGTGTGAAGAAATAAGAATTTAGAATCGGAAACACCGAAGAAATATTAGATTTCGCATAAATCTCTTATTTGTTTCCCTTTTTATTTCACAATATATTTCATTTGTTTGTAGACATGCAGACAAATACAGGTTCAATCCTTTATTTTCAATTAAACAAACAACACAATTTGAGAAGTATTCGTAGTTTGTTTAAAACAGATTTCATAATTATTTTTAGAGGTGATTGTAAGAACATTTGCGCATTTCCGCTCTGGCAAAGAGCCCTGTTCCGGAAATAGAAACTACACGCATGGCGCTACAGTTACGCAAGTTGCAGTCGAACTCGGCAGAAACCCGTAGCAGAACGGGTTAAACAAGATTTGCCTGAGTTTTAACGTCATATTTCACGGCTCCTTGAAAAGGGATGTGTCCAGGCAGTTGCTAGAACGATGTGAGCGATAAGTACACGAGGATAATCCGACGCGTGCCGCAGAACTTGCAATACTAGAAATATACTTCCGGAACATGGTAGTTACAATTACACAGGCCCCCATTTCGACAGCCATACCTTGTACAGATACATCGATATTAGACACGCCATATCATTTTTCGATGTTTAGAGAGTAATCCCGTTCTTGCGAATCAAGCCACACCTCATTTCGACGCCCATTGATAAAATACATTTCAGCAGTCATTTTCCAAGTGTCTGTTACATGCCGTTTCAACATGTGCAGGAAAGCCATGTTTAATTAATTATCAGGGTAATTGTGAACACCACCCACGTGCAAAATACGATAGGATTTTAAAAATGAATTTGTTTTCATAGAACTCATTTTCTCTTTCATATCAATTTCGCAATATTGTCGCAAACGAACGAATAATTTCCTGTAAATTTTTTCGTAACGTACAACCCTGCATATTTTATTCAAAATTTTTATTCAATTTATTTAAACCAAACCCTCTCTCTCAGTGTTAAAATCATACTCTCTGCAATTTTTGTAAAAACAAACCAAAATAAATCGCCATATTTAAAGAAGATGTTAACTCTGAAAACTGAAGAAACGTGTAGTGATGACAACCACGGCTAGTACTTATACTCAATTACAAACTTAACTTTTCATTAGGCACGATCGAACATTTGCCATAGCTTTACAACTAGGCTTTCTAAAGTTATTTGAATCGTATTAGGTTATTCATAATTATCTGTACTCCCAAATGTAGTGTATATTTTCAGAGATATTTCAGGAAAACAAGCGTTTGACACGTGCAATTAAAACACAAAAAAACGTATGCTAGTCAACTGGCGGTTATTTATTATTTACCCTGGGAGTTCGGCAGAAGTTCTTTAAAGAACACAATACAAGACGATTTTAAATCATAACCTACAATTTAATTGGTAAGGTCCACGCAACTGACGTAATCAATTTACATCTACATGATACTCATGCTGCAAGAGAGAACTGACTCTGCACTGTTTTATTGGTACAAAAAACACACTTCTACTCTTCGCCATTATCTACCAAATCCAGAACAAACTACACTTTCGAACAATAAAGTTTCAAATCTCACCTCCATGTGCTCCACAACAATCCCGGCAGCTAATCTGAAGCCAACGGATAAAATACACGTCTGGAAAGTTTCAGACAAGAATGGCGTCCATAATTCGCCGGCGATTTAACTGGCCCAGACAGGTGCTCGGGCGGCGGGGGGNNNNGCAACGGCGGGGCGGCGGAATATCGACGAATTTATGCTCGGCGGCAGGCAATAAGCGCGACTGTTTAAGAAATAAAGGCAACGTAAATGACGCTTCCGGCGAACAAACAAGCGAACAACCGCACAAACTGCGAACGCCGCGCCCCCAGCGGGCGGGCTCGTAAAAAGCATGAGGAAACATATTGTTTCAATTAGCAGAGTCGCAGCCCAGTCGCTTTGCGTGGCGCTGTGACGAGAGGGCCTACGTGCTCAGTTTTGCTTTTGGAATGCGGAAGAACGTCACGGAGGGAAGTTATATTAAATAATTGATGCAGCCTGGCAATCACTTTAAAAGTGCATGAATCAATCCGAGCGGGAATAATTAATTTCATGGGGGTAATTTTAGAATACACTGAATAATCATATATGAATTCACATTGATGCATATTAACGGCGATAATTTAGGAAAAACGTTCACGTTCCACAATCATTATGGAATCAACCAATAGATAATTTTCTAAAATAACCTTACAGACAGTTTAGATAGATTAGCTGGCCACTGAAATCGTAACTCACTATACCTATTGATAATTATTAAATACATCTACTACTTCTAATCTAATGTTCATGCTAGAGTTGACATTTTAGCTATTCTACCAACACGAATTCTATAACAATAAAGACAGCACACAAGAAAGGCATCGCCAGGAACAAGAATCTCGCTACCGTATTCTACCGAGTACAATTTTTATTTTATATTTACACAATCGATACAATAAATCTGCATATACACAATTCTGATTTTCAGGTCAACCATGTTCATTTAATGTTTCCATGGAAATGTATAGCATTGTTTCTGAAAAGACGTATCTGATGAGCCTTTGCAAACAATTTTCGTCTTTTTTTCTTAAAAGTAACGCGAAGAGCTTTCTTTGCACAAATCCAGAAGGTCAAAGCAAATTTCATAACGCTACATGACACGTTGTATCAGATAAACACAAATAATCACTTACCTACAAGGGATAAGATGGCATACAAAAAACATTCTAGGCACCAAGAAGTACCAAGGCGAACACAAGCACGTGAAGTTATTTCGACGCCCATAACGGTGCGTTTTTAAGATTTGGTTTCATTCAGAACGTGTTTGAAAGCTAATCTTTACACGGCATATTTCACAAGATAAGCACAACCACAGCACATCTTCGGCTAACTGCCTCTACACGAATCATAATCCTTCCGCTCGTAATAAAGACAGCGGAGGCCGCCGCAACAAGCGCCATTAGCGAGCGCGCGGGCGACGTTCAAAAAGCGAAAGGCCAACAACCCACGCATCCGGGGCGCGGGCATCGGTGCGCAAATGCACCCCGACGCCATGTCGTTTAACGCGAAGCGACTAATCACAAACAGAGGAAAACAAATGTTTCAATTACGACGACGCGCCGTGTTGGGCCGGCCGGCCTGCGCACAGTGCCCGCTTCTGCCCGCCTGCCCGGACAAGTTCCGCCTTCTTTATGAATCCTGTAACTGTTACGATAACACACGTAATCAGTGAGAAGGACGAAGTTCTTGAAAAATAAAATACATCGCGCAAATGTGTCAATTACGTGACGTACATACAACTATAAATAAGTAACAACACAGTTATTCACATTACACTTATTGAGTACATATATTAAGTACTTATTTTCTTATGTGATCGTTCAGAATTTTTTCATGTTCTATTAGATTATAAACCCTGCCGATCACGTATGTACAAATTCTAATTGCCAGTATTTTCAATGTTACTATTCCATTTTTGTTTCCAATGTAATGATGAGGCAGTACATAAAAATCCTCATGGAAAGCATATGTATCGAAACACTAAACAAACAAGAAGATGATTATAATGTATGTCTTTAACGAGCGTGATTATTTCTAGTCTTAATAGATAAATTTATCTATTAAATATATACATACATTAAAATAAATTTAAAATAAATGCATAAGTTGATTAAAATAATTTCCTTCACAGAATTTTCGTCCTCTCCAATTACCACCGAGTCCCACTGGGCGGCCGTGGGGTTCTGGGAGCGACTCATTGACGTGCAAAGCATGCCCATCTGCTCGGCGTGGCCAGCAGAGGTGGAGTGTGGTGAGGTGCAGGCGAGGGGCAATGCGATTGGCTGTCCACGGGCGAAGGCGTAAGAAAAGATCACGTCCTCGGCAAGTACAGGGCGTCGGAAGAAATAAGCTGCTATTTTAACATCACAAATACAAAGAGCTATTTGAAAATGTTCTTAAGTAGTTTATATAAATTATACTTTGCAGCAAATTTTAAAATTGTTAACATTTGCGCCTGATTATGAGCAATGCGCAGAAAATAATACGCAATAATTCTACCAATTTCCAAACGTAAATTTTAAAATGAACGCTAAATAGTATACATAAGGTTAAAATCCAAGCTGACCAAGAGAATAAGGAACGATAAGAATCATTCATTCTACTCTAGGACCAAGCAAAGTGCATTGACTTTAAACATTACACACTCTTAACACATACACATTTCTTTCTTTCTACGCCTCGTTCAAATCACCACCCTTCGCCACACAAACCCGCGTCACTCATCTCAGGCCGCAAGTGGAATCCTGTACGTGGCGTCAGAGGCGGCACCCGTGGCGTTGTTCGGTTTGCACCGACGAGCAGGTATAAATATTTAATCAAGCGTCCATTAAACCGCGCCCGGAATTATCGAGAAGCGCCTGCGTGGTGATGGAGCGTGTATCCGCCGCGGGATCTGGCGCAGGAGCTGATGAGACGCTGCGCGGGGCTGCGCCCGGCTGTGTACACACGCGAAGCTACGCGCGATTTCATTTAACGCTATCGCCGCACGATCTTGTGGGGGTGGCAACAGGGGGAGAGGAGGGGCGGGTGGCGACAGAGACCGACGTGGGAGCGGCCAAGTGCAAACCGGGAGGGCGACGGGAACGCGAGGCTCGGCGGCGGGGTGGGCGGCGGCCGGGGGGGTCGAGGGCGGCCGGCGGGGCCGCGGCGGAGCGCGGCGGCCGGGGGAGCGGCGGGGCGGCGGCAAAGGGGCGGTGGTGCGGGCGGGGGCGTGGGGCGTGGGCGGCGGCGGAGGGGTGAACGGGGGCGGCGGGCTGTGGGCGGCGACAGTGGCTGCGTTGCGAGGCGGCAGTTGAGGCAGCGTTTGGATGTGGGTAGCTGTAAGATTCGAGCGTGGGTTAATTGCGGCGACGAAGCAGAGGTAATGCCTGGGAGACACAAACTCAACACCGAAGGAGATAGAGGAGACAGTGTCGCCTTGGAAGCAAGTGACGGCAAAGGCGATTCCACAAAACTGCGAGCATTGAGTGTACTTCCTAATAAAGGTGCGCGAGGTTCGGATGCAGTGTAGTGCGGTTAATTCTGGGGGTGAGACTACCCAAGGGTAATGTGGAATTGGTAACGAACATGCTTCTATTTCTGTTGTCGTTATCTTCACCATTGAGACTGTGGTGGTACATGCTGGTAAGCATCTTTCTCCTTGGTGCGCACGCACTCAGTAAAAATTAAATGTCTATTTTCAAAATCAGAAAACGTGTCTCATCATGGTCAACGTATCTTCTGTCATAAAGAACTAATCAAGCCGGTGAGATGCACACAAGATAGTAGGGGTTCGGGCTTGTTTGTGAAATGCAGTTTCGTCGCAACGTTCTGCAGACTCGCTGTTAGGGGCTTCTATAGTTGATAGGTTTACTGATTGAGGTGGGGGAGTCATTTTGATTCTGATATTACTTGTGGTAATGACAGTGCCGCTAAGAGTATTGGCAGCGGTAACAGAGAGAGCATCACATTGATTATGTTTACTTCCGAACTCTCCGACGACTCCGCTGAATACAATTAAAGCGTTAGCAACATCGCAATGGCATACGACGGTTTCACGGCGTTGAAGTTCGACGCACAAGACTACAATCTTTGGAACGTCAATAAAAAAATAGAAAAAACATTAATGAATTAATTCTAACATCCTTTTGAGCTGTATGTACACTAAAGAAAAAAAAATCGAAAAATATATATTTTATCCAGGAGTTTACCTGGATGTAATTCATAAATTACATTAATCTATAAATTAGAAGAAGCAATTACACATCAAGCAATTACCAACACATAATAACAAAAACATACATCAATCCTGTAAAATTATCTGCACACCCTTTAATGAATTAACACAATTCTGTCAATTATATAAAAATTAAGACTATAATTAATAATAATGACGTTACAATACATCAAGTTTTGAAAATTATGTACATTTTAATATCACCATAAAATAAAGCAGTCCTTTTGGACAACACAAACCGAAGACACAACAAATAAAAAACATTTAGCGATTCAGGAATAAAGAACTAATCAAGAAATATCATCAGGGTTGAAATAAAAACGTGTTTAGTAATAAAAAGCACTCGAACCTGTACTTTTGTAAAATCTTTGTACAATGTTTAGTTTTTTGTTTAAATAAGGTTTATATCAACACTAGTATTTATTATAAAAACAAACTGCTTCTGATAAGTAAAACCTGGAGCCAATAAGACATGATTAAAATTTATTACTACTAGGATTGAGGAAATGCGATACTCGCACGAAGTCGTGTGCCAAGCGCGAATGAATGATACTATTTCTTTCTTTCAAATCCCACTGTCCTTGTCGTTATTACGAAGAGGACTACAGAATTGTTGCCCTTACGTTTTGTTTATGTCGATGAGTAGTGCTATACAATAACATGCTAATTCATATGTCCTTACGTTACTAGGAAGAACTAACTAAAGAACAAGTATGAAGGATTCGGTAGCTTTGGCGGGTGTTAATTCTTCCAGTTTTCTTCAATGTGGCCGTTGCATTATATTCCCCTAGGCCAAAACTGTCACGCGTCCATCTCCTATTCTTTTGGTGGAAGGCATGTCAATCATCGCCTAGCACTTTCCCTCCACCGCACTCAGCAAAGTTCTGCGGAAGAACGCTCCATAGCGTCGTGTTCAAAGCCGCCAGAAATATTGAATATATTGGTTTTTCCTGTTCACTGCGTGGGAAACGCGAAACATTAGTACATAATACATAATATTAAATGTGTTTTGACTTTAAAAAGAAAATATTAAATTAAAAAAAAATTCTCATGTTTTTAAGCCACTTGGTTTATACATAAATATGTGGTTTGCACGTGATTCAAACAGAAAGTATTGTTTAAACGAGGGTGATTTGAAGCCCCCGACCGATCTGGGGGCATCACAAGGGGCCGCCGCCGCGACTGACAACCGGCAGCGAGCGCTTGCTTCGTAGGAGCGCGCCCCGCTCGCCGACTCCCCGTCGAGTCCGTCTCTCGCGCGAGCACTTCATCGCGGCTTCATTAGCGGCAGACAAGCGGAGATATCCTCTCCCGCCCGGCGCAGCTCCAGTCGACGGAGCCCCGAATCGGCGCCGCGAGGCGCTTCATGCGCGGCAGCTCTCAGGCAGACCGGCGGGTGGACGGGGCGGTCACGTAGACGATTGCAGACACGGAGATAGGGGTGGGACTAGGAGGGGAGGGGCGGGGACTGGAATCGGAGGGGGACGGGGACGGGGACGGGATCGGGGTTGTGCCGGGGTCGAAGACGGCGACGGAGTCGGGGACGGGTACGACGGGGGAGACGGGAATGGGGACTGAAACAGGGACAAGGACGGGGGGAGACGGGGACGGGGGACGCGAACAGAAACGGCAGGGATTCTTCGGCTAGAGGTGATTAGGGCAGTTATGACAGATGGGGCAAAGCAAATGAAGTACAAGGCGAGCAGAATAAAAAAAGTAGGAAAAAAAGAAAAGAAAAAGACTAACAATTACACTGCGTGAATGCGTGCAAATTATGAGAAGGTGTATGACAGAGCGACTCAATAATAAATGAAATGGTAAATTTATTGAGAAAGAGAACAAACTCGCAAATGCATTAGGAGAGCAGAAAATAAGAAGAAAACCTAGTTGTCAACAAAGTGCTTAGAAAAGGCGTAATGAGGAAAGCATGCCAAGAAAAATTCATAAAAACTCGAAGGGAGATGACCAGAAAATACGTAATTATGGGAAAAAAATGAATTGCTTCGATTAGGTTACAGAAGGCAGAGCAAATGAAGACGGGGTCTAATCATCATTAACGAAAATAAAAATAATGAGAAAACATTTTTCGGTCAGGAATAATTTTATTGCTAACACCCGCCACTTTTGCGGGGGGCATAATTAAATAGGCAAAACCATTATTCACCCCATAAAATTGTACATTTTAATATGACACGACCATTTGTAGATATATTAGGTTACATTATAGGATACGTTTAAAACTAGACATTTTTACATCCAATCGAAAAACGTTACCAAACAAGTTAATAGATAAGAAATAAGAAAGATAATTCATAGATTTCAATAGTTGTTGATTACACTAAGCAGAACAATAAACTACTTTGTCCTCTTATCGACACCTCACCAAGCCAGGAAAAGTAAAGAAAATACAACCTGATTATTGACTTCGGCTTCCTTTGAAAATCACTGTTACATTATCTTCGACGTTGTATTTGCTCAATTTTGCGAAAGATATGTTGTCTTCAGTAAAAGCATAACAATGCTTGAAAATTGTACATTTACTTCCCTCCTCACGTGTTTATACGGCGGAAGCTTCTCGAATTTTCCACTGCATGCAGTCTGCACAGCGAGTGGCGAGAGGAAAGGTGTAGAAAGAGGGCTTCTGACGCCCCAAAGCGCAAATACCTCCTCGCGAGCACTCTCGGCAGGGAAGAGCTGCTTCCCGCCGGTCGTAAATGCAGCGATCCACGGCGTGAAGTGTGGTGTGGTCGAGGCCCAACGGGCGTGAAAACGAACACGTCAGTCGCACCTCTTCTGCCAGACTATTAACGAAAATAATAACCGATGGTTAATCCTGATTGTTACGAAGTCACTAGTGAAATGTGTACAAACATATGCGGGTTTTGAACGTTTTAAAACCTTTTTTTTTATTTTTTTTATTTTAGCTCTACAGCATTTAACATATTGTAAAAAGGTAGAATTATATTTTCTAATACTTGAACACCGTTATCGATGCTGATGACGCTCGTGGATCATCAAGCTGACGCAATACTTAGCTGTCACTTCTAGTAAGTGAACAGTGGAGGATGGTATGAAGGAAAAACGGATGTAATCTGAAGAAGAAAAAGAAGACGAAGAAGAAAAAGAAGATAATGATGATGAATAAAAAGCCTCAAACAACGGACAAAGAGGAACTGTACAAAATAATCAACATAATAGTTTTACAAGACATTTTAAAAGTTGGATGAAGCGAAAATTTTATTTGAACCAAACATATGTATCCGGATGTAAGTGTAATATTTTATGGAGAAATATAGCCCCCCCCCCCTCATCGGAGGTTATAGAGAACCGGTACAACGCTGAGCGAGATAGGGAGGTGTAGCAAAGGTAGTCAGAAGTCGGGAGAAGCTTCAGACACACAATTGCAGATTTCCATCTCTCGTCGCTGACGTACAACTTCCTGCTACCGCTCGGAGAAGGCGAATGCAACTATCCCACCCTTCAAAATACGCAGCTGTTAATCCTCGACGCTCGCAGGCCATTTCTGTTCCTCTTACACAACCAATATTTCATCTGGATATCTCCAGAATGAACGACTTGAATCAAAGGTTAACTCCAAACTCTTAAAAAAGAGTTCCACGTGTAGCTCGACTTATTTTACGACTATAAAGTGAGATCGACAGTTGCTTAATTTGTAACCACTCGAGCACAACGATATCGTTCGAATGTCGTGTGTGTCAATAAGAAATTATTGGTTGCTCACCTACACATAATCATTTGATTTTCGCAAAGATCAACCGAACTTTTTCACCTCGTAATTTGGAAACCATTAAATTTGCAGTTTCGATTTCCGTTAATACCCCAAAAGTATACAATGGAGGGTGGGGAAGACCGGGACTAAGTGATCATTAGGATTATGGATCACATTATATCCCGAACAGTATCGCATGAGATCATTTCGAGGTGCAAATGTTTTATTAAATAAATGTATTATCGACGGAATTTGGTTTATTTGTGTCAACATTTAAATTATTAACAAAGACATTTGCGTGTACGAACAGTAAAAATTAACTCTCTTAAAAAATTTGTTACATTCTGGACATTTTATTTGTTCAATTAAATATCTAGAATTAAAAATAAGAGAAATGAAAGATTGAAAGGTTCTGATAGCAAACGTAGTTTGAATCACTAACATTCTTTCAAAACATTTCTCAACAAACATGAAATGTACGTTTGGCGTAGAGAGGTCACCACGCGATCGAGGTAAAATCTTCACTTCATCTTCGTTTTTATGTATTTTTTCCTACTACAATCAACAATATTGATTCAAGACAGGTATTCTTACTCAAATCACAGAAAACATTCATAAAGACCATGATCAGGTGGATTGCGGATCATTAGATCAGATGGATTGCAAATCGCAAGCTCACAAAGCTAAAAAGGATAGCAGGTAATCAAAAACATGGTTCCTCCCACACGGCTCTTTAACCTTTGAATTCTCTAACCTTTTAAACTAGGTTGATGAATAAAGGTAATCCAACCTCAAGCAACGGGTAAGAGGTTCAACTACATTTCTGTTGTTCCTTTTACAGTGAACGTTGTTTACACAGAAATAAATAGAAACTAAAATTAAAATTTCACAGATACATTTAATAAAGATAATTGATTTTATGTTAAACCAATTTACACTGTTGCCAGATGGAGAGCTTCTTGCTCAATAGTATAACAGTTTCCCAACAATTTCCTATATTATGACAATAAAATGTTTGATAGTGTAACGTTCAGTGTCCCTTTCAAAATGTTCTGGAGGTCACGGTCACCCAGCTATGATGATGAATGATGTTTATCACAGAAAACCTCTAATATGTTGGCACGAGAAAAGGTAGCTTAAATACTAAATATTAATTTGTTTATTTCAAATGTTTACTGTCTACATACACATACAAATCAGTTAAAATACAAAACATGCTCTGGAATTGTTAACCAATCGGAGCTTATCGAAGGAAGATAAAATTAATATGTGGTAACCATAAAATAAACAGGTATAATAAGCTGTTTAGCTCTGTCGTTAACTTAGAATCGCAGGTGAGTAGAGATGTGCTGAAATTTCAATGTTAAGTCGCTGTCAACCGCTGAAATGAGGCGAAATGCTCGCGTGGCAGCGCCCTGCTCTGCACAGGAAGCGGGCGGTCGGCGTTTGTTTCCCGCGGGCGGCAAGCGTCCGCATCTACGCATGTCTGTCTAAGCGGGCGCAATTTGTTCTCTAAGACGGAGGCCGGTGAATCGCGGTTAGAAGGTCGTTTAACGGAACGGCATCTAATCGTTTGGCTCCGACAAATGTCCACAGACGGACACACAGGCATGTTTATCTCGAACGGACGTAGCAGTACTGTGAGATGGAGTTGCAGCGTATATGACAAAGTTTGCCGGATTTCCTCTCGAAGTAAATCTGATATCCAGTTTTGTTTAGATTATGAGGTACCGGATAAGATGATTTACGAGTTTCCTACCATCAAAGATCTTCAAGAGCGCTCTAAATATAATTTTGACCGAAATATTTTACCAATTTAATTCAGCAAATCGACAGAAATTTGTAATTTCCAAGAAACGACATCAGGTATAATAATTATCAAGGTTATAAAGACAAAGGAGAGGTAGAATAAGAATAACAGAAAAAGGAGACGAAAAGTGCAAAAGAGAAGAGAACACAAGAGAGTAACGATATAAACATGTGCGTTATAACTAGTGAATTATTGAACGAAAATCCTTTACGTGTACAAATGCGGATCGCTCGAAGAAGAAGAAGAGGAAGGAGGAGGAGGAGGAGGAGGAAGAGGATTAGAAAATAAGAAAAGAACAAGAATAGAAAAAGAAAAGAATAAGAAGAAGATAACAAAATAAAAAGAGCCCACAAGAAAAATGTCACTCCATAGATTAAGTAACTATTTAAATTATATCACTTATTCTGCATAATTGTTCTTTCGAACAAACAATTCATGCAACTTTACACATTTATCAGCAACCTAATCTCCACTTCTTTGCGGCTGCACCTCGGAAAATCTATGTAGAAAGGTCTAGCCCATTATCTGCGTCTCTTCTTCCGCGGCGGCGTCGTATGAAACTGGGTCATCTGGCATCGCAAAACCGCAGCTGCGCTCTCCGGGCAGGATGCGCGCCCCGCCGCGTCGCCCGCCCGCCGCCCACGGGCCGCTGCGGCGCGGATGGGGAGCCAGAGGTTAGCGCGGGTGAAGGCTCCGGGGGCTGCGGGTCGCGCGGGGACCGACGGGTGCAGAAATGCGGGGGAGGGGTGAAGTTGGGATGCTGGAACGAACATGATGAGTAGGTGTTCGAGGGTCGCGGGAGGTTTGGAGCGGGGGAGGGGGCGATGGGGCGGGGATAGGTGGGGGAGGCAGCCGGAAGCGAAGAAATGATGCTGGGCGCACGGAGCGGGTCGCGACTAGCGATGCGACATCGATGTCGATGTTTTCAAAACATCGATGTTTTAAACATCGATGTATTCGAACCGATGGTTTTTTTATCATCAATGTTTTGCGTGCGATGTTTTTAACATTTTCAATGTTTTAATCGTGGATGAAAGATGCCCATAACTACAATTTTGTAAACGTTAAAATAAGAAACAATCACTAATGGTACCAATATCTGTTTGTATTCGGTCGAAACGAAAACGGTTTCTTCTATCTTCATTGAGCAGACTACCACCCCTTTCTTGAAATAATACTGATGGCCTGGAATTTCCTCTATTGTTCCTGTATTTCACATACGGACAGACGTATAATTTTGTTTTCAGTTAAATTTTAATTATAAATTAATAAGCATGGCCACTAATTCAATTTTGTTGCGCACGAATTTAATGTTAGAGGTTACTAAACCAACTTCAAAACATCGATGCTATTATGCCAATGTATTATTAACATCGATGTTTTGATTTTGAACATCGATGTTTGGCAACATGGATGGTTTCTTGTGGATGCCGCAACACTAGTCGCGAGGGGCGGGGCGGGGCGGGGCGAGGCGGGCAGAGCGGGGCTAGGGGAATGTGGGTGGTGGAATGGACAGAAGGAAAGGAGCAACGCGGGACGCAGGGCGTGGAGCGGAGCGGGAGGATGAAAAGCGAGGACAGAGGACAAAGCACGAGGCGCGGGGAACGGGAAGACGTGCGCAGGGACAGGACGGGAAACTGGTGCTGGTAGAGGGTTGAAAAGTAATAAGGAGCAGCAGTTAATGAAGTCTCGGAGTTGCGGAAATGCGGTGCAGCGGCTGCGCAAATGAGGTAGTGACCGTCTTCTCCTTCTGCAATTCCGTCCCTCCCCGCTCCCTGAAAACTTGCTGATTCCTTAAAGAATCTTCCAATCATGGGACATGTGTCCATTACAAGGAAACATCTATTTATTGACTACATAGGCAGAATGTTGGTGAATTAGTGATGTTTACGAAAAAAATGCAGAATACACATTTTTATAATAGTTTAAAAAATTTAATCACTTAATTAAACTCGAGAGGAAATCGGTGTAGTGAACATAATACAACATCACTGGGTGTGGTAAATGCCCGAAAAGTTAAAATATTACAAACTATTTTCACCACATCGTGTCTGTTTCTTTTGCTATCAAATTCTACATCAGATTGTGATACGAATGAGAACCGATTCTTAACAATACCCGCAGTCATAGAGCAATGCAAATATTAACAGAAGATGGACATTTCTTTCAAAATATTATGTTTATGTTTCACTCTTCGACAAAATTCTGAAAAACGCCGTATAGGCTGAGAGAATTAGTGTGAACAAATCAATTAAAACATTTCACAGAAAAGTGAAATTTCAAAAATAAATTGAATGTCACAATTTTCAAACAAGAAACTAACTCATGAATCATAAAACTGAAGTAACAATCATCAAACGCTATTGATTTTCTCATAACAACATTTATACTCAATAAATGAATAGCAGCAAGACCATAAAATATAATTCTCATAGGAACATCGGAGAATAGCCAATTGCAGTGGAATATTCAATTATCAGGAAATAGCACAAAAAGCGCGAGTGTTCCTCAGCAAACTCAATAGTAATGAATTACAATTTTCGAATGAATGAAACAGAATCGAGTAAACTTTTCTTTCTCTGGATCTTCCATTATCTTCACTTGTCTACACTTTTAATAAAAATTCATTTCTCCTTACCTCATTATAACTTTCTAGGATCCAAATGTCTACAGTTCATTCAGAATTCTGATCCAGACTTTCGTTTCCTCTATTCCTTTATGTCTTGTGATTGCAGACACATCCTGACTTGCCGTAATTCAAAGGGTCGGGACAACACAGTCCTCATTACCGTAAGTTTTATTGCGGCATGTGGAAATCATGTTTCAATTCGTACTTACATTTCCTGCCACTTTCTTTATAGATGCTGTAGTTCTATTAACATTTTATAGTGTTGAAGTCGTAATTGTTGTTTTAGGATAAATTCTATTTTTTTCGATTATAAGAAATTTGGGTAATAATTATGTCCCCCTACCTCTTCAACTCTATTCTCCATATATTTTCATTTATTTCTGTCTACAAATTAATGCTCCTTTCTTCTTTTTACATGCATTTAAACTACCAAATGTTGTGTCATGATTGTACCTTCTAGGCAATACGATTACGCTTAATATCTACAGATAATGCATGTGTTTTTGAATGTTACCATGTGGGTAACACAACCTGAATCTATTGTAATTTGCATTTAGGTCTTTATTTTTACATCGCTCCTATAAATCATCAACATTAATTCTTTCTGCCCAATGTGTGCAGTACTTCATTCAGCTACATTGCCCCACATATTCACTTGAGAACACATCTGCAAGCACCCATTACCTCCCACCCCACTGACCCAATCGCCATCATGATCCTCTCCTCTCGCACCCTCTTCCTTCCAGTTGCATAGATCTCCCCGTCCCCCTCTCTCCTTCGCCCCAGTCCTCCCCCGCACTGTGCGCCACGTCGTGATGCGACTTTAATGGGCTCCGACATTTGTAGCCTCCACGTGCGCTTTTTCGTGGCCCCTCGGAAGTACAGTTAGACGCCGCCCACCGCCCGCCACTTCCCGGCGCCTCTTCCGCCACGCCGCGCGCCGCCCACCCCCGCCCCTCAATTAGCCGCGCGATTCGGGCCATCGAGACGGCCTTGGCGAGCGGCCGGGCGCGAATGAGAACAGCAAGGCGGTGACAGAAAGATACGCCCTCGGCGTATTTACCTTGTCAACGCATCTAGACCCACTACATCTATTATTATTATCATTATTCTTATTATTATTATTATTATTATTATTATTATTATTATTATTATTATTATTGTCTTACATTATGAGAGATAAACTCAGGATGAACAATGGACAAGCATGTCAGAAAGTATGAGATGATAAGAGTAGATGAAGAGGTGGAAATTGCAATGATTTGCAGTCGCACTTGCGGAATTTGAAGGAACTGACCCACTGAACCGCTATCTTTCATCCAGACAAAATTGCTCGAAGAAATTAGCAAGAGCCAATCACAGTCTGAATAGAAAGTCAACTGCCACAACATCTAACAACAAAGACCATCTTTCGAAGAAGTACACACATCAATTTATTGTGCTGCGGTTGTGGCTTCAAGATGGTAACGGTTCAATCTTTCAGCCGCGTAGCAAACTTTCCCACAATGATCGAAGTGAAAAAAGAATGCCAGACCTTGGGAAAAGACGGCTGGTACTCGTATCTAGAAAATGCACTAGGAAGAGATTTTTTGGGGAGACTCACGCCAATTTAAAAAAGGAAAATACCTCAGAAAACCTGAGAAGAAAGGTGAATAACATCCTCATCAATACAAAAATTCATACGAAGCACGATGCCCTTGATTCAACAATAAACAGAACATCTTGACACCCTAACGGACAAAAAGCTTTTTTGGCGTTAAACAAAACGCTTCGACGCTACAGGAATTGCACTACAGGAAGCAACAGACAACAATATGAAGACACGAGATATCCTCTAATGTGTGAACCAATATCACCGTGGAAATTGTCAGCATGCTTTTGAGCAAAGCCACATAACTGGAAGGCAACAGCAGTGATGGCTCCACAATTATTGGCTCAAAAATTTTTCACCACACTCACCCATCAATATAGCTAATATAATTCAATATTTTTCTTTTACAATCCAGAAATCTCCCCTCACTTCCTCACTGAAGGTAGAACATTTTTTGTTACCAAAGGAGGTGAGACCACTAAAGACCCCTCGAAGTACAGGGTCTATAACCTGCCCTTCAAACTTTTTAAAACTCATAACAATCTTGTGTTTCGCAAATGATGATGACAACCATTCAGAGGAACAGAACATCTTAGCAAATGAACCGAAAGGATTGTAGACCTGGATCTCAGGGATGCAAGGAGCACTCATTATAGACCTCTGTATTATGGGGCAAGTGCTTGAAAACAAAGCATCTTGTCGTCATGCTACCATAGATTTACGGCTAAAGCATTCGACAACCACGTGCCCCATTCTTGTCCTTCAATGCTTTTGGATGTTTATGCAAGGTCACTCGCGTTTATCCAAACTTCCTGGAAAACTGCGATGAGTCGATGGAATAACAAAACTGTAATCTCTCTAATGGAAAACAATCGCGTCCAACAAGATATATACACATCCGCTCGAGGGACATTTCAGGGTGAACTATTTTAAGCCCCTTTATTGTTGTTTAGCCTTGAATCCCCTCTCTACTTTCTACTTAATCTCATCCTAATTAATGGAATGCCTTCTTAAAAAGGGGAACTCAGACTCTTCTCGTGTCTCAGCATGCTCCTTTACATGGATGACCTGGAAGGCTCTATGCAGACACTGAGATCATATGCGGCAACTAATAAACGCTGACGGAAGAAGTTTCAATGACGACATTAAGCACTTGAAATTCGGTTTGGATAAGTGCAGGAGAGTGAATATCATTCGCGGTATATGCGAAGTTATAAAATTTGGAAACTGACGTAATGAAAAAATTTACCTTCATGGAAACCCATGAATATTACAAATACTTGGGTTCCAACAGTCCCTCCGGGAATCAAACATACTGTTACTAAGATATACTAAACAAATGAAGTGTGTAACGATTGCCATGGCTCTTTAAAAACTCAATCTCTGCTAGAAACTTGTGGCAGCGCATCATTCATTTGTATTTCCAGGTGCTGAATCACTCCTTTGGCGGTTTCATTCAATGGAGCAATCCGACTGCGACAACCTTCCAGGAGAACATTCGAACCGCTATGACCAACACCGAAAACATGATCCCATTCCAAGTACTGAGCGTTTTAACCCTTCGAAGGTCGCGCAACGGAGGGCGAGGTATTGTAGATCTGCATAAATCTACACAGCTTCTCAATTGCTTCACTCAGAAGAATACTTCTTGGACATTG
The DNA here is from genome assembly GCA_017312745.1 of Gryllus bimaculatus. Lineage (NCBI taxonomy): Eukaryota > Metazoa > Arthropoda > Insecta > Orthoptera > Gryllidae > Gryllus > Gryllus bimaculatus. The sequence goes on from BOPP01000049.1 coordinate 4,631,418, forward strand.
TGGGAGAGTTCCAGCAAGCAGTCGGAGTGCAGTTGATAACTATAGTCTCTGAACTTGAAAAAAGCTTGATCCGCCTGTTCAACATCATTGAAACGAAAGAGAAGATAACCTTATGGAAAGCAAGGGCCACTGCATGGAAGGGTACCTCACGAGCTGAGTAAACCAGAAGTCGACATCTCTGCGTCGCACTGCATGGCTCCAGCACGGGGATTCTTTCCGGAGACAGAAGCTTCATGATTTTAGCTATCCAGGACCAAGTGGTACCAAACATTGAATACAGAAAACACATTCTGAGAGATTCTATCCATTCATTCCGACTGCGTGTAGAAGCTGTGAGGCTGCAAGCGAAACTATCCAACACGTAACAAGTGGATGTAGGGCAAGTCCAGGCACAGGTGGAATACAAAAAGAGGCATGATGAGGTGGCGAAGCAGGTACAAACCAAATTATTGGCGTTGAGAACGGGCTTACTCGCCACTCCGTGGCCGTATTAATAAATATGTGCCTCAGACATGTGCTTGAAAGTAGTCAGCACACACCTACTGGGATCGTTCCCATTTATCACTGACAGACATGTCGGCGGCAATAGACCCGATATAACGTTACATTGATAGAAAACATCAGCAGGTTTTTCCTTATTCGTATATCAATACCAAGTACCCACAACTATCGGGAAAATATCAAGAGAAGATCAGAAGGTATACCAATCTCGCCTATGAAGTCGCAAACTCAAGTGGAACTTCAGTAAAGTGAAGATGTGCTATAATAATATCAGCTACGGGAGTGTCCCGAAATGACTTCGGGCACTGGACGTGTTCTTCACTTGGATACCAGAGGGAATGTATATAATATGCAAAAGACAGTAATTTTGAATACAATGCCGTATTGTCAGAAGCCAATCCTGAACCTTCAGTACAAGCAACCAACACACCTGGTCATCAATACCTGTGTGTGGTTTAATACGACAGTAGATAATGTGA
>BOPP01000049.1:4632422-4681044 GCA_017312745.1 Gryllus bimaculatus
TCCTCTTATAATATATACTATATATAAATATATATATATAATATAATATTATATAATATATATATATTATATAGTATATAAATATATAATATCAGCTAGCACAAAGCAGACGCTGGAGTTAGTAAATGCAAAGTTATTCGAAAAAATTCTAGAATGAGAGAAAACAGGGTTTTTATTTCAGGCAGTTGCTGAAATGAGTCAAATTGCTATGAATAATAACAATAATATATGCATAATATTAATAGTCCATAATAATAATAATAATAATAATAATAAATAATATTAAATAAAAGTCTCCCAAGGCCTCAGCCCTACGTCAGCAATTTGAGAACATAGCACGTGGAGGGGCAACGTCAGAATGGCGGCAAACAGAGGCGATGGCACACCCATAGAGATATGGAGACACGGAATATGCGTAGTAAGGTTCCTCGAAAGTCAGCCGTGCTGGGGAGCGCCGGGGCCTCGAGCACCGCTGAGGTGACAGCATGGCGGAACTGGGGTGATCAGGAGCTGACAGCGGCCTGATCGGGATACACCCCGAACTATACTACAGCCGACATTAGCGCACCTTCCATCTCACATAGTGCACTGCCGCAGGCTCCAGAGAGACAATCTATTGCTTCAGAGACCACTGCGCAGGCAGCAACGTCAAAGGATGAGTGGACTATAGAAATAAATACCTCATCATGCGTGAAACTAACACATTACCAAAATGGAGACTGACACATGGCTCTCCGACAAAAGTTACACAAGATTTCTTCACCTTTCCCTGATTCTGAAGTTAGTGAGCAAGAGAATGCGGACCTACGTCGAGCAATGTTCAGAAAATCTCTCTCTGCACAGTTTTTGAACAATCATAGGAAGAAGTGGAAACTGCAAAATCCTCAGAACCGTGTAATCTGAGGCAGTGGATAATATCAGCTGTGCAAACTCAGGATGACAATGGACAAGCATGTCAGAAAGTATGGATGATAAGAGTAGAGAAGAGGTGGAATTCGCAATGAATTTGCAGTCGCACTTGCGGAATTTGAAGGAACTGACCCACTGAACGATCTCATTTCCCAGACAAAATTGCTCGAAGAAATTAGCAAGAGCAATCACCGTCTTGAGAGAAAGTATGCCACAAACATCTACAACAAAGACATCTTTCGAAGAAGTACACACATCAATTTATTGTGCTGCGGTTGTGGCTTCAAGATAAACGCGTTCCAAGCTTTTCAGCCGCGTAGCAACTTCCCACAATGATCGAGTGAAAAAAGAATGCCAACCTGGGAAAGACGGCTGGTGAATCGTATAGAAAGCACTAGGAGAGATTATGGGAGATCACGCCATTTAAAAAAGGAAACCTCAGAAAATGAGAAGAAAGGTGAATAACATCCTCATCAATACAAAAATTCATACGAAGCACGAGCCCTTGAATTCAACAATAACAGAACATCTTGACACCTAGAGAGAGAGAGAGAGAGAGAGAGAGAGAGAGAGAGAGAGAGAGAGAAGTGGGAGAAGTGGGTACCTCTAAATGTTATTACACTCTAAATAATCCTACAGAATCAATAAATGACAATAAAATACATAAACCCGGTCTGATGAGTGATGACGCAGTGACTAAGACACGACAGTCCAAGTATGCGTTTCATGAAGGCTGTGGATTCCAGACCCGCATTAGGTACTAACATTTTCGTGACTGTTTTGTGGGATGGGCACCTCTCAGTCACATGTATCGCTTTACACGTCATCTATCTCAATCTCTCTCTCTCTCATTCACTCTCATTCTCTCTCCCTCGCTCTCTCTTTTCCTCTCTCTCTTTCTCTCTCCCTCCTTCTCTCTCTCTCCCTCCTTCTCTCTCTCTCCCTCCTTCTCTCTCTCTCCCTCCTTCTCTCTCTCTCTCCCTCCTTCTATCTCTCTCTTAAAGAGCAACCCTGCTTGTAAGAGCTGAGATGACACGACAGGGTACCTCGGCATTTAATGAAATAAGACTGACTGCTGGGCCTTCGGGCTTTCTCGAACACTCAGGTCATGTGGAGGTGATTGCTGTGTGAGATTCATTGATCCAACAAAGCAAAATGCTAGAAACAAGGTATTTTGAATACCACGGAAATGGGGATTGACTTCATTGGGATCACGTAGATCTGGAAAAGCGACAGCGACCTAAATAATAATTAATTTCTGGAAATGTTTTACGTGTTGAAAATGCCACCTATTACATTATTTAATGGAGGTTTTTTTGGTAGGACTCCTCCTCTATATTATTGAATTTGAATGACATAGATCATTTTCTTTTTGACATGCTAAAATAAGGTGAAATAAATGCCACAATTATCCAAAGATAGAAATAATTATGGAAAATTTACATATTCAAAAAGGCTGTGTCCATTATGTAAGCACATGCATAAAAGCGCTATGAATGGGAAAACCTGACAGAAGAAGAGGTTTGCTCCAGTAAAAAATCTAGATCTCTTCAAACACTATTGCTTTCATCGTGTTCCACATAGCTACACAATTTGCATAGCTTGCTCTCCCTAACGGCGTAACGTAAATTACTCGCGATTCAAGATGCAACGATACGCCACGCGTTATGTCACAAACTACTCAGAACCTCGTTACGTAGTTACACAAAGGTTGATTGTGGACTACTTCCAACTTTTGTTCGGTTGTCGTGGAATCTGCATAGCAGGTTAGGGTTATATGCTTGCAGACTTCCCGAGTGCATGCTTTTGTTAAAATAACTATTCACCGTTATCAAGTTTTTTTTCCCCCGGAGTCATTTACTCGAAAACCACTGTCTTGAAAGAAAGAAGTTCTCAAATAAAGTACATGACATTACATTCACTGCCACTGGCGCAAAATATGCCAAGTTGTTTTCTAAACAAAAATGTAACTAATTAGCTTAGTACGCATTACATACAGGCAAATGAAATATTTTCCACGACAAAACTAAAGAAAAACATATAGAATAAAATGATTCAAACTAAACAAGAGTTGACGCACATCACCTCCAGCTTGATGAAACAAACAGTTCATTAAAATATGCTGCCGAGAGGCAGAACTAAAACGGATGCAAAAACAACGTACCACAATGCCACCTGCGGGCCAAAACAGACATATGTCGACGTATTTTAGATTTATTTCAGTTTTATTCTCGTAATATTTATCCCCATTATTCACGTTTTTAAACACCACTCGCTGGCAGCGTTAGAATGACAAACGCGTATTGCGAAATAAAATACCACAGACTGGCATGGACTCGGAAATCGTAATAAGTAGCGCTGATATTGAACGCGATCACGAATTGTTCCAAATGTCACGTGTGAAAAATAGCAAACGCTAAAAATTACGGATATGTTCAGTGAATCACTGAGCGGATTTTAGCCAAGCGGAAAACTGTTGCATTAAGTTTTCTTACTACTGAACTTGTGGGTGGGAGCTTGTAAACAGTGAGCACGTATTACTGACAAATAATATTTTCTCAGATATTTTTCTGGAAAGTTTGGTTTGGAAATACCAAAAGATTGCCATTTATCCGCTCCATTTCAAGGCAGCTAACTACGTTAAACCTCACCATGGCTATATATGACTCGCTGATATTCGAAATCATTCTTAAACAACTCTTTTTCATCAGACAGAAATATGTCATAAAATTGCGCGAGTAAGAAAAGTTGAAGTAAGAAAGAAGAAATGATTTATTTCGTCAAAGCTCACTTTCTGTTGTATTAAAAAATAATCATATGAAATATGTCATGAACGAAATGGCTAACGCAGGAGCAAACTATTTAAATGGAATCAGAATCTTAAAAAGAGGTAATTATAAATTAGGTCCTGAGAAAGAATTTCAATCCAACATTGAATAGATTAAGCGACACTGAAATTAAAATTTATTTCGAAAATGCAAAATTGTAATGTGTGTATTTTGGTTATACATTATAGATGAATTCTGAAATGGAATAACGTAGATATTATCTTCCTTGCCTGAGGAAAAATGAAAGAACTTTTTTTCATGGGTTATTCGAAGCAGCCAATGTTATAATTTTTTAAAGAATCAACTTGTTAACTTTCGGTAACTGGTGGAAAAATTGGGTAACAATGTAAAGAATTAAAGGAAGAAAAATGAATTCCACAAATCAATTTCACGGAAACCCTTATATATTTTAGAACCCTCCCATCTTGAACGTTCAAATAGTACGTACTCTAATGGGTATTTTCATTTGGTGGGCATTTACACACTCAGCGGTGTCTAGGAAACGAAAAAACAATACTCACTCCAGTTATACACTAAGCGAACACATTGTTAAGCGCATTACCGTTGTTCAAAGAAAAAGCAGCAACGGTAAACAAAGCGCGGGAAAATAATTAGAGAACAAGAGAAAAGCGAAAAACGCATCATCCACAAACGAGCTGTTGAAAGTGGAAAGCCGCTGAGAGGAGCAGGAAGACCCTGTCGAGCACAAAGCATCCATTCGAAGTTCCGCCTAGGTGATGTCCCAAGTGAAGCCAATGTGAGACTGCCTCTCAACTCTGTCGGATTAATTTTTTGCAAACCCTCGTATAATAAATAGCGTGTCTATAATTAAAGTTAATATGTACATCTCTCACAAATACCAAATATGTGCTTTCATCTCGTGCCCGACCTACTCCAAATGATAACATGATACATTCGTAGAACAAATATTGAATATAGAACAGAAAGGATATGTAAAAGTATGTTTTATCAGGAATGCATTACAAGAATCGGCTGTAACTTCAATGTCCTGTAATACGTGATTCAAGTGATGTATGAAATGGAACGTCAATTTTAACCGTACGAGAGAAAAAAGTTTCCGAAATTTTTTTCAAACAATTTTCTACCACTAAATTACGCAACGAGCAATTTTTGAATCAAAATATTCAAAACGTTGATAAAATGCAAATAAAAAAACGGTGCAACAATTCTCGATTGACTGAATGATTAGTGTTTCCGAGCGCGTCAACTGCTAACGTTACTAGTTCCGTACGTGTAGTGCGTGTTTTTATTCGCGGGAGATGTCTGTAACCTTCCCCAGCTGGATGGCTAGATCCGACGCCGATCTACACGCCTGCTTGGAGGGGGATCCTCAGACAGGTATCTCCCACCCCAGCGGAGCACTACCCCAGATGTGGAATAAGCTCTAAGCTCCCAACTGGTGTCCCTAAATGTGCGGCAGCTTAGTGCATGGCTGTTCCCTCCCAAAAGCCGTCCCCTCCTGCAAGAACATCGCTATGCATTTCGCACTTTGCTATAATTTTTGTATAATAGCCATGTACCTAGCGTCAAAAGCCCTGCCACCGCTGGGACTGGAACCCTAGGACCTTTGAGTCGGAGGCACTGCAATGACATCAATTGAAGTGATGCGCCGAGGTAAAAATAATTCTCGAATACACGAAGTTTTTATGAAAGAAAGCAGTAATATCTATCAGATACATCACATATAATGGCAATTTACGAATAAGAACATAAAATATCTCTATTCTGTTTTACTGCACACTCGCTCGTCCCTCAAAAACAAAGGAGTAATTACTCGGCCAGGGGGTGCAGGGGCTTGGGACACCGCGCTAACAAATGTACGCATTACACCAAGGTCATTGTTTCGAATCGTACATGGATGTTTTCAGCTATTTTGTAGCACGGTGTGTATTTTCAGAACACCATCTATCACCTCTGAACCGATTCCTTTCACAAATCCCCCCCCCTCCTCATGGCGTGCGTTGTCAAATGGGCGTTCGGGCCGTTTCCGCCAGCGCGATCTAGGTGCAACCTGGCCGCCTGCTATCTCCAATCTGGGCGTAGCACTGATGGGCTCATGAGCTATGCTGGCCAGGGAATAATAGGAACATATATTTACGCTACTTATGAACTGAAACTAAAAAAAGAAGAAAATAAAACTTAATCCAAAATACCGCATAAACGAAATAGAGTGCAGTCAAGCTATGCCTTCTCAGATAACGAAAAGTGAAAGGGGATTTGGCTGGAAAGTGGGGGCGAGGGAAAACTGAATGCGGGATGCAGTCGGGTGATGCCCACATAATGTAGTTGGTACTACGTCCGTCACGGGCTTACGAGTCATAACGGCGCGTTGATTTCGGAGACTGACCAAAGAACCATACGGCACCGCCATCATTTAAGACTGAGCCGGGGCGGGAAACATCCCATAGACCTCGAAAGGGTATCACAAAAATAGGAATTCTTCGCAAAAAAGAAACAAAAAATTTTCGATATCCATTATCCTCTCGCTCAAGAAAAAACAAAGTATGACAGCCGATACACTGACATAATCTGTGAAATTCCGTACAAAGGGCTGAGGGCTATTCGTGAGCGGTTTTATTTGTTGTTGTTGAAGAGGTCGCGCACTGACGTCTCAATCTCGCCCCCGCCCCCGCCAGAGGCACCTGAATGAGGGGGCGGGGCAGCGAGAGGTGCCACGGGCCACAAAGCGTCGACTTAGCGGAGATTCTCAGGGCGCCACGACGCCGCCGCCGGCGGAAGGGATTAACGAGGCCGGCGGATGAGCGGGCCAGCGGGCGAGGGGGCGTGCGCGGCGCCGGCGCGGGCGCAGGGGCGGGCAGCGGGTGGAAATTAAAGTAGGAAGGAGAGCCGGCGGCGCGAAAACGGAACAGCAAGGTACCGTATGACAAGGAGAACGCAGGGGAGGGCGGGTGGAAGGATAAGTATGGGAAAGCGAACACAAGATCGAGAGGCATGAGGAGGAAGGGACGTTAATGCTCTGGAAAAGCGCAAGAGCGAGTGACAGGAGAGAAAGTAGGGACGTCTGATAGAAACGATGAGTAGGGTGAGGGAACTCGCTTGCCAAAACTAGTGGAATTGCCAATAAATTGGAGGGCAAGCGAGTGAGCTAGTGGACGAAAAATTGCCGAGCCGGAGACCGAATAAGAAAGCGAGAGGGAAAGGGAAGCGCTAACGGGTGGTGAGCTGGTCGAGTGGTTGGGTGGGTGATGAACCGGCGAGCAGTGAGGCTGACACGGGCAGGCTAAAGAGACGGGGGATGTCGGAGGGCGCAAGGAAAGGCAAGGGGCGAAGGCAAGATGTAGGCGTGCAGGGAAGCGCTTGCGGGAGAGGGCGCGCGGGAGAGCGCGGGGTCGCCCCGGCAGAGGTCAGCGGGGGAACACGAACCGGGCGATTACCTGGCAGATTGGCCGCGCTACCCGAGCGGCTGCGTCGGCGGCGGCCGCGATGCGATGTGCCTTCGGCGGCCGCTGCGCCGCGCTGCGGGTTCCCACAGTGGTTTTCTGACGTGACTATCTACGCAGGTGAAGCCCCGAGCCGGCAAGGCAAACGAAAGCCAGCAGGTGCTTTTCTTGTCTCACAAGTCAGAGCGCGGCCTGTAGCAACCGAAAGGAACGAACGCCGCTCGGTCGATAGCAAAGCAACAGATTTCTTTACAGATATGAGTTAAGCTTCGGTTCCATATCTCTCCGTTCTGATCGAGAATTCACCCACTAGTATGCACAGACTTGCCTTGAAATATTCAGTATCTAATGTCTACAGATGCGTGTAACAACTGACAAGAAAATAAACATAACAAATCAAACCGCTATACATCGTTCATATTCGGTGTATTCTTGTTTCCTTAAATTAAAATTAAAATTCCCAACAATTAAAAAACTCAATGTCAGTAATGAACATCCTTTAAAACAATAGAAATCAAACATTTATAAAACATTGTTCTCCACGATAATTTTTTGTAAGAGTATTTTTCTTTATTCAAATAAATGTATTTTTTTTTCTTCAGAAGTCCCACGATCTCAGAAAAATATTCGAAGACAGTGTAACAGAACGATCGTAGCAAATATAAAAAATTATAAATTATATTTTTTAAAGTTTAGTTATTCACATTGAACATATGGAGAGACAAAAAGAAAGAAAAAAACAAAAACAAAACGAATAATTAAACTCCAAGTGGCTTTCATCGATAACTGTGGCAACAGTCTCCGCTCCGACCAGCACAGGCACAAGGACCAATCGCGCAATCTGCCTTGCAGGACGCAGAGCGTGAGAGTGATAACCGAGACCTTGACGTCCACCGCCACGGCGCAGTGTGGGAAGTGTCATCGAGTGACAGTGGCTGCGAAGGCAGCGAGTGGCTGCGGTGACTGCCCCCGCGCGTTGCGTTGGCGCGGCGCGTTGGCGCGGCGACGGGCTAGCGCCTCGGAGCTGGATTCCACCCGATTACTCCGCAAACAAGGGAACTGATCCCCTCAGACGGCGGGCGGCGCGGCGCGGCGGCGGTGGCTCCCAAGAGCAGAAATACTCGGGATTCAATTCAGCGGCGCGGCGCGTCTGCGTGGAACCGTTCGTCTCCGGGCGAAGTAGGTCGCGACGGAGGCGATGAGCAGATGGGACCACTTCCGAGAAGGGCCGCGGGGCCCGAGGGCGCGGGGCGCGGTGCGGGGGCGGGGCGCCGCGGGGGAGGAAGGGCGTGTCGGAAGCGCTGGCGCTGGCGCCGGTGGAGGAAGCGAGGCGCAAGAGGGCCCTCGGTGGATTACGAAGGAGGCGGCGAGTCAGGTGTTTTCAAGAGCCCCTCAAGTGGACGAGAGCAACACTTATTTTTACTCAAAACCGTTGAAAACCATTATAAGTTCCAGCGCACGGGCGAAAGATTCATGAGTTATCTTCGCTTTTGCGATTGAATTAATGTTCGGTGTCGTAAAGACACGTGGTTCCCAAGAGATAAATAAAAACAAGATGGTATATGAGGATTTTCCGTCATTTTGGAGGTGATGTGACATAATGTAGTGCTCCGTATACTAAAAATGTCTTCCCTACTACTGACTGTCTTTGATATTAATACATTTTGGAAATATTGGCATACTATGCCACGTTCGAATTCCTTGAAATGCTAAATTGATCACTGAGATTTAAAAAAAATTACTCGGCATCAATGAAATATATCATTAGTTTTTGCAGCGCAAATCAAACAAAGATAATCGGATAACAAAATCTTCCAATGCGGTATTACATATTATTCAGGTATTACTGTATACGTACATCTCCTACATACGGTACTCTTGTATACGGTACAGTACTATTCATAAGGGAAACCAATATCTGTGCACGAAAAGACGAAATGATTGTAACATACAATGCAATACACTGATAGACTATTGATTTCTCATTTACATGAGGATAGTATAAAAAGGTTGGTAACTTACAATACAATTTTATGGAAAATATAGATTTCAATATTGATACTCACAAATCACCAAAAGATTTCTCTAGTGCCAGGATTGAATTTACATACCTGCAACAAAAAAATATTGTTTATATTTTCCATAAATATAAGCAAAACCTAGAAACTGATAATATTACAAGCAACATACACGCATACATTATAAAAAATATATATAAAATATGCAAGTTCCCACATTTTGCGCTCCTAACGTCGCTTGTTTTCAAAACATGTACTCATGCAATAAAACTTAACATTATGAACTGATTGCATCAATTGCTATTGTTTGAGATTTCTTTTGATTAATTTGTACAAACTGCAAGAATAGTGAAAGCTGATGTTCACGAAGGCAATCTCAACGATGAAATATATGAAAGTGTCATCCACTAGGACCAATCTCGACATTCAGGACGAAACATCCGATATTACATGGATAAAAAGTTTCAGCGATAGCGACAGTTTTTAATAAATTCCCAAAATTATTTGATTTCGCCTATTGCCGTAAGCAACGGTTTAAGTTGAACGCATTTGTTCAATTACGACGTATGGGTAATGTTTGGGGTGTGGTCAGAGGAACAGAATGCAGATGGAATAAAGGGAGAACATTTCTCAGAATTGTATAACGATATAAAATGTGCCGAGTTTTAGGCTTTCATTAATGATCCAAAACAGAAAATCTTACTGAAAAAAGCAGTTTTTAATGAAATTATAGGTACATGGAAATAAGGCGTTAAAGACAATTGTGAATACATTTACATTTGTTTGTAAAAAAATGCAAAAGAAATATTAATTTGGTCGCAAACGAAAGTTTAGATTGATTGTTATTTAGATTGGAACTTGTTTAATTGAAAAAAAAATTGTTACAAATTGGTACATAAATATTAATATCAAGACAATTTTTCAACACTTCAGTTGATACCAATTTTCTTCCCTTGACACACAATATAAATTCTCCGGGTAAGAAACGTTAGACAGGTGGCAACACTACTCAGATTCAAATCAAATGAAAAGTTTAACTTCTCTGTCCTAAGACGTTTCTTTCGTGTCATGAAACATTTCGAATTATCTTCAATTTTCATGTATTAACTAAAGTAAATTTCAAGTTCCAACAATGGAGTTAGTTTTATTTTCATTTTAGTTTGCTTATAATTACACATCCAAATAACATTATAAATTAATTTACAAACGTGTGTAATATCACCTGTCGAATAGCACAAATTGATATTGTACAACACTTGGTTAACAGTCCCTAAAACACTGAGAACAGATTTCCCAAATTAAGAAACTCCACTGGCCCCCACGTGGCATATTAGGTATAACATCGCCCGAGCGATGGATTTCACAGATGGATGCAAGTAACATCAGGTCTGCAATCGTGCGTGAACTCGTTCAAAAGCAGGAAGTGAACTTGAAAGTATCCTTTCCGACTCCTTCCATATCTCAGGATCATTTCTCAAGACCTCTTACGTTCAACAAGATATGTGCACAACTGTCAACCAAATACTCCAGCTCAGAAATATCCTCCGAAACCTGCTTTTCAGGTTGGTTTAGCCCGTACCTCTCAATCCTCATCGGCGATTCGTAAGTGTCCAACTCCAACCGAAATCTCGGCGGCTGGTTCCGCTACAGCCAGTCGCACAGGCCTCACCAGTCGCAGAATGACTGTGCGGAAGCCACAACGCGCCAAGGCAATGAACCAGGGTGAATTTCCATTCGTTTTCTCTCTCTCGCACAAATCAAAATTGTTGGGAGCAATTTGCAATGAACGTTAAAATTATATATAAATATTACAATATAAACCTTGCAATGAACGTTAAAATTATATATAAAGTAAGCCGAAGAAAAAACATTTCAATTCTTTCCAAATGAAGAGTTACATAGTTAACTAACAACGTCACTCAATAAGAATTCGAACCTGAAACTTCCAAGAAGACCATTTGCAAATGCACTGGAATACGGCATTTTATACGTCAGAATTATTTATAATTATTCCTAACTGTATTATTGACAAATATCGTGCGACGTTTTTAGGCGATAAAATGGCTTGAAGCGGGGTGCAAAAACCAGAAATGAAACAATCAATCATTAGAAAAAGTTGATTAGACAGTGATTTTGAAAAATGTCCCCGTTAGATATAAGAAACGAAACTCAGTTTAGTATTTAATTAGATTCCAATTTTTCTTTGAGTTTTTTTACACACAGTAGATCACTATAGATATTCTCTTTTATTCTTCTTCTTTTTGCAAAATTATCATCAAAACTTTACTTCCGCGGGTAAAATGTCCTTTCTTTATGCAAAATCTTCTTAATTTTTATCAATACAAACAAAATATCGTGATCTCTATTTTTTCCAGTGAGGCCTGGGCTGTCTTCAAAGCCATTGAATACAGCATGCAATATGTAGGCAACACCCATATTGTCAGTTTTTCTAACTCCATGTCAACACTCAGAGCTATCCAAAATATATTGTCTAATAATTCAATCATTCAAAATATCCAAAATCTTCTTAACAAAAAACAGGTTTTAGCATTATAATGTGCTGGCTCCCATCCTATTAAGGAATTACCAGAAATAAAAAGCTGACTTAACTTTAAAAAACTTTTTTAAAAAATGTATCATTAAGGTATGGGATCACCAGTGAAAATCTTCATAATCAAAATTCCATATTGTTCGAAAATCGGTGACAGATACAAATATTCCATACACAATAAGAAGAAAAGAACAAATTATCACAAACTAAGAATTGGCCATTCTTCACTAATCCACTCCCTCCTAATAAAAAAAGTGAACTCAGCCACCTGATCAAAATGTGGAGGAATGTTACCAAACTCTCTCTTGGGATCAATGAAAATATAAATAAAATATTTAATTGCATATAATATATAAATAAATAATTATTGTAAAACTTCATTAAACTTAATATTTGTTTGTTAAGATTTATAAATGTATATCGTATGTAAATTAACAGTAGTCGCTAATGACGTTAGCTCTTTCTAAAGCGACCAAAAATAAATAATTTAAAAAAATATCGGGATGAGACATACTTGTCGGAAACGCAGGACATGCACATTTCCAACAAATTGTTACACAAAAACGAAATCTAAAAATGAATTAGGGCTAAGTAAAAAAGTATAAAAATAAATATAGTATAAAAATAAGTGACTTTTCAGCCTAAAAGTTCGGTTCAGTCTAGATGTAATCTTACTCTAATATTATATATATATTGTACTTAGAAGTGTATATCAACCTGTGTAAATTCACTATAACATGATTCCAGCCGTGATGAAGGTCCAATAAAAGGCGGAAACGTTGGCAACTAAAAAATAAATAGAGGAAAAAAACAAAAGAAAGTAAAATTCGTGTTTTTTCTGTATAAATTTCTGTATATTGTTTTTGTTGGACCGTCTAAAATACTTCACAATCAACTATTTTTTCTTTCTTCAGAAAATATTGTAAATTCTAATACAATTGTCATCATTTCTTTTTTGTAATTTCTTTAGTCGAGGTCAGTTATTTACATTTCTAAAAGGTTCTGTCTCAGACTTCGACTTGCGACTGGAATCAACACAAAGCAAGGCTCTCCACGACGTTACGCACGAAAGACGAAGAAAATCAATGATTCAGCAGGGCTCCCACCGAATTGGTATTTCGGTACGTGCTCTAATCACCCCAATCGTTATCTTATTGAATATTCTCATACGGTGGAACCTCAATCCTTCGAACTCCTTAATATCATTAATATTATGAATTCTTTCTCAACTATCTTGTACAAATGATCTAGGGTAAAACAGACTTCTTTATATCGAAAATTTCGATAAATCAAATATTCCTTTTCTCCTTCAAATTCTATTTTTCACGACTCCACGGGATTATGCTTTAAAAGTTGCTGCCTAATTTCGTTTCCGGCTTCCCCTCCGGAAACTACAATCTTAGGTCTCTTTGCGTTAGCGGTTCCGTTTCGTTCCAGCTGGGCACCCTGTGGTGGACGCGTTCGCGAATGCGCGCGCCCCGCCGCTCGCATTGGCCAGCTTTGGTTGTGGTGTGAGAGGACTGGTTGGGTGCGCCAGGGACGGGGGCGGGGCGGGGACGGTGAAAGGGTGGGGCTGGCTGCGGCGTTCGGGTCAAACATGAGGTATGGGGGGAGGATGGGACTGCAGTGAGGTAAAGTGGGGCGAAGTGGGGCAGAGAGAAGCAGAGCAGAAAGGGGCGAGACAAAGTGGGAGAAAGCGGACTGTTGGTGAGGGATAAGGCGGAGCAGAATAAGACAGAGCGGGCCGGTGGGGACGGCATGGGAAGCGACAGAGTGGGTTAGGATGAATGGGAATGGGGAGGGGACAGGGGATGGGATGGGACGGCACAGGGTGGAATGAGGCGTGTTTGTGGAGGGGAAGAGACGAATTGTGGGGGCGGGGCAGGGAGGGGAGGAGCGTAGCGCTACCCGCGGGGCGCCGGCGGTCGAGCCCCAGCAGGGAAGCGCGGGCAAAAAGGTGGCGCCCGCAGTGCCCGCGCGCCGCACGGTAGCGCATTCCGGCCATGTGGCCGGGCAAAAATTTGCAACTTTCCATTCAGCGCCGCCGGCCGATTCTTCTACTCGGGGATCAGGAGTATGACGCGCAGAATTCAAACAGGAGTCTTTTTTGTGAGGTAGATATTCTTGTTTTTTTCGCACTGTGGAAGTTAAGACTGGCTGGAGAGAAAAGTCGCAAACATATTTGTCGTCGAGTTGGAAGTAATTAAATTTTTATTTAATGTTTGTGAGAAGTTATTTTTTACTTCCTTACAATTTTTTCGTAGGATAGAAAAAAGCAAATTATGTAATGCTGCAGCGAAAAACGGTGAAGTTTCGGTAGTAGTATTATTATTGTCGGTCTGTTCACCCTTCTGTTCACGGCTTTGGTGGCGCGACGGTTGGCGAATCGGACAGTTACACCCAAGTTCGCGAGTTCACATCCGATCAAAACCGTAGATTTGTAAGGGCGAAAAAAAACCTTCATACGCCTTCCTTTGGAGGTGCAGTAAAGCCGGCTGTTGCATGCTAAAGCATGTTGTAGATTTACCGCATGTAAAAAAAAAATTATGTCTAAAAGAAACTTCTGAATTAAAGTCGCTGCTAGAAGGCGAACAGCGAAATTTCCATGGTATGTGTGGCGTAAGAGCAGGTCTGAGTGCAGGCAGTGAATAAAGCTTATTCCAATTCGTTCACGTAATCAATTGAAAATGAAAACATAAGCGAGTACATCTTCTCCAAGCCCTCTTTTTTTTGACCGCCTGTATTTAATGTTCATGTCCTTTATTATCCTTTAGCAATGAAAATTTGAATTTACGCGGGTGACCTTTTTATCCTTTGCCAGCTAATATTAGCTTTGATGAGTCTCCTAGAGCTCTTCTCATTCTCGTCATTCTTCGACCCTTCCGGTCGCTTCAGTCTGCCATCGCTTTGGCTCGTCGTCTCATTAACTACCCAAGCCTTTAACCAATTTCACGAAACCACAGACTATTCCGCCATTCCGTGAATCCTTCAATTCGTTTGTATTGTGCGTTCGTCATAATTACATTACGTCATTGTCGCTATTCAATGCAATTTCTTATTTTTGGAAACTACAATGAAATGGCTTTGTTACAAATATGAATCGTTGAAATAAATAACGACCTAAGTGCCAAAAGGGGACAAATTGAGTTAATGTTAGAAATGTGATACATGAATCATTGCTAAATGTAAAAAAAATGGACATCTATCGCCATTAGATATATTTGTACGAATCACCGCTAAATTTGAAGTACTAGTAGGCCGCACCACTAAATGGCTGCTGAGTTATGTGCTTGGAGATGTGCAAAGAATCTGAGTGATACATCGTATTTGGTACAAATATGTCACGGCCTGGATGTGGGAGGAGAAGAAGAAGAAGAAGAAGAAGAAGAAGAAGAAGAAGAAGAAGAAGAAGAAGAAGAAAAGGCCTGCTCATTCCTATCAAGCTTATAAGTTATGATGGTTGTACACTTAGTATTTCGTCGTCGTCCGCGCCTTTCCTTCTCCCACGCAAGCTGCCTCGGCGCCGCCGCCACCCACGGGCCGTCGCGCCTCATCACGGGCGCGCGTAAAAAGCGCGGGAGATTCAATTTGGGCGGCCGCGCGACCCTTAATGAGCGGAAGGCGCGCGCCTAAGAACCCGATGAATACGTCACCCGCCATTACGCGCGCGCCTCCCCGCAGCGCCCCTGGCGGCCGGAGTTGCACACAGCGCGCGGCCAACGGGCGGGAGAGCTCTAAGAGGTTTTCAGGCGCCGGAGCGCTGTTATGATGGGCGTTCTTCGACGTTGAGGCGCAACAAATACTGCGGAAGCTTCTTCGTAAAGGCGACCGTTTCTAATGCGTTAGGTCGCGTTTGGCAGGTTCTTTTGTCGCGTCTATTTCGTTTCTGGCGAACACTCGCTTGAAGAAAACCATTGAAATTACAGCATATTTCGATATGAACTCAGGTGGTGCCTTTTAACGTGTAAATGGAATATTTTCTTTGGCGACCTACCACAGAATGCCTCAAACGAAAAAACAAATACTAAAATTAAAATTAGTATTGAATGTTCATAGTTACGAAAATAATTATTTATATTTTGAAAATAATCAATTTAATACCTTTGGAATCGGAGATGTTAAAAGAATATTTTCTCGAAGGGTGCAGGGTTCACAAGATCGCTTTATACAATTATTCTTAGCCACAAGCAGTTTAATCATCAGTGAAGTAGAAACACAAAATAATGTCATGTTTTCTTTGACGTTAAAAATTAACGTACACAGCGAACTAAGCATAAAATTACAATGCAATGGGAAAAGATCTGTAACTGACCGCAATCTCAACTACAAACTCATAGCAACCGCAACATCAGTATTTACAACTAGCAACTATCTTTAGCACCTGTCATGTGACAACCTCCCGTTTACTAGCATAGTGAATCATTGGCGTGTGACATGCAGAAGACTATGAAGTTATTTTAGAGGAGTAGTTACGTTACTCATGTAATGACTGGAAAACAGACACACATGCAAGAGTCAAAACACAGTTTGCGGCTGGAGTCAAGGCTGCAGGTGCCATTATGTGTGCAGGTTTATGATCTCCATCATACAAACATGCCAAGTGCTTCGTTGGGGCGGAGGTGCTAAAAATACACTATGGCATACCTTTGTGCTGTACAATTAAAACTCTACTTCGTATGGAGAAGACCTTTACCGCGCAATGCGGGCTTCGTAAAACACCCTTTGGAGAACGAGAACATAAATTCCATTCCAATCCTTAAAATTTACACAACTCCTACGGCATAATTATTACCAGAAATTTCTTTCCATATTAATGCTTCGAAAAAGTTATTTGAGGAAGACACTAAATTTCAGTAAGAAACAGATTTTCACCTTCAAGGAATTGCTGTAAAGAACGAATTACTACAAAAGGCTGACCTTCATATTACTACAATACAACCCTCATATTATGACAATGAAAAAGTGCCTATAATAATGTTGAATAGAAACAAATCGAATAAAAACACGGAGTCTCTCTCGGTAACATTAATATTAAAACAATTCATAGTATCAAATGTTTGCGATACGGATGAATGGTAACTGCAATTTCTTTTAAGGATTTTCTCTGCAAATATATTTGAAATGCTATTCTGACGTCCTTAGGCTCTTTAATTTTATTTTTTTTGATTTATCCAAACTTTTCCCATAATAATCACGCGTATTTTAATATCAATTCGTCGTGCACTCCAAACAGTCAAGAGACGTTATGTTGCAAGAATATATCGTTTTGCACTCGCTTTGCAGGGAAAGTCTCCCCTCGCCAACGACTCGCAGGTATTCCGAGCAACCGCAACCGCAACACAAAACAAACACGACGAGGCCTCCATCGAGACGCCTCTCCACTAGACTTTCAAAACGCCACACACGGCGACACGTAAGGAAGCCGGCGGGTAGCCAGTGGGGCGATAGGCATCTGTCTGCCGCGAGCCGACGCGCGGCGGTGGCGTCGCGTCCGCAACACTTGTTTCTGAGCACACGTGAGAGAGTTCAGGGGGAAGCAGGGTGCAGGACGGCGGTCTTCCGCTAAGCCGAGCTGCTTCCGCAATGCAGGTAGCACAAGTGGCGCGCGCCCTGGCCAAGGGGAAGGAGGGGAAATATGGTCGGCGGCTCGGCCCAGTATTTCACGAGCTGATTGCGAACCGGCGAGCCACGGGAAGGGCGGCGCGGGGCGCGGGAAAAACAGGGCCATGAATAAGCAGCCGGGACAGAAACTCAATAACGCTAATATACGGGATCGCGCGAGGGGCGGCGGGCGCGCGGTTGCGAAAACAAGCGCCGACGCGGCGGGCAGCGGGCACAAGCCGCGCCGGAAGAGCCAGATTGGCTGGGGGTGAAAGGCGTTGAAATACCACCGATGTCGATGATGTGGTGCTGCAACAGCAGATCCACGCTCCGGCGGTGAAAAATTCACGGACGGCACAGATTAAACTGCATGGCAATTTACTTACACTCTCATAAGTAACGAGTATATCGTGTTTTTGAAAGAGTGAAGTCTGTTCAAATAGATTTGTAATACATTTACTTGTAGATCGATATTAGTGGAATTAAACGCCTTTTCAAACCCTGAATATGACATCTCTTCCAATTTTATTATCGAAACATATTAAGTTGATGCTACATACACCACTAACTTTACAGCCACTATTCGAAGTACAAAATTAATTCCGAAGGAAAAATGAATGTTATTAATTCAGACCCAACAAATACAATATGATCGATCTAATTAACAAGACCTGTACAACCTCCTTTTCTTGAACGAGTGAAGGCAAAACGTCTGAGTTGTAAGCATAAGGAAAGGGAATTTAATGGCTAAGAAAGAGTATTAAATACCTCACTATTTTCATTATTTCGAAAGAGAAAAAAAGAAGAAAAAAAAACGATTATGCCCTAACCCTACGAGAAGAGGCACAAAACAAATAAGACCCCTTCTTTAATTACGGGAGAAGAATATGAAAGAATCCTTTCAGATTCTATTTTATTCTAATGTTTCTAGTAGCAAACTCATATCTAGTCCGACTACTTGCGTCTGTAAGGAGCATGAATGCAAAGAAAAATATATATAAAGGTTCACAAGATGTTGCGTCATTATTTATACGACTGGTCGAAACATAATGAAAAGTAACCGAACACCTTCACACGCGTGTCTCAATTTATCACAGCAATAAAAGAAAAACCTGAAATGGGACTGGAAACTCGATAGTCAATGAAATCATCCAACCAAATGAAGATGTAGCAAATAAAGGCAAGAAAGTTAATAGTATTGTCACTCCCGAAGACATCCTCATTTACATTCACACTGAATGAACGTAACAAGAGGTTTGATTCTGAATGCTTCCCTATCTGCATCAGAATAATAAATGAAGTTAGAAAGCTGACCAAAAATAAACCAATTTCAAATACAAATTAAGAGAAAAAAGTATACACGTGATATGCAAACGCAAGACTAATAACAGACTTTCTGTAGTAAAAAGTGATAGCTAAAATTTTCAAGTGTGCCCAATAACGAGAGAATACAAAGATGAAATAAGGAAATGTGAAATGAAATAAGGAAAATAAACGGTAACGGATATGTGGCTAATGTAGTCAAACTAGATAACAGTAAACCAAAAGTAAAATTTGGTAACAAATGACGTAGTAATTTCTCTTATATTACGTACGTAGTAAAGTAAAATAATTGTACATTTGCAGTAAAAATGGTATTTTAAACAGATAAAACTAGCAATGTGGGCAATTCATTCAGATAAAAATTGATAATTACTGTTCATATTAGTAGTAAATAACTTCCTGTAATACTTCATGAAGTCAGAATGGACGTTCTGTGAGTCATGATTTCGATAAATTGGTCTGTCTAGGAACAATGCTAGCGGCTTAACTTATAGAAATTTTATCAAAATTGATTTTTCCCGATACCGCTGATGTCTTGACCCCGAATTTGCCATGGCTATTCTGATTTTTATAGGTACTTAAAATGAAGCCCAAACGACACAATCAAACACATTTCCTCAAAAATGTTTCCATTTTTCTCTTTAATTTTTTTTCTTCGAATAGAGGTAAGTACTTACAAAAATGTCGTAGGTTCGATTTTCCTTGAATTCTCTGAATGTGAAAAATTGCAAACGTTTGTTTTTGAGCGTCTTCCAACCGCTGCAACATTTAAGATTGATGTAGCATATTGAATTCTTAACTTCGATTTGTCCTCATCATGTACCAGGGTACCGATTTTGCGGATCTAGCAGACTTCTTCCTTCCGTCATGTTTAGGCAAACGAAGAACCAACCAATCAACATTCTCCTGCCAATTATCTCCACAACGCACGAGAAAACCCCCTTCAACGCTGACAGTCGTATCTCGTATCTTCCCCAACACGGAGGTCCTTCACACGAGCGCGGCAAAGCAGCGAGGCAACAGGAAGGAGGCAGGCCGGCGCGGCGCACGAGCAGCCAATCGCCGCGGGTGCACACACGCGCGCGATTTATGGCCCCGGTCGCCGCGTCGCGTCGTCTCCCGCGATAGGAAGTGCCCCTACGGGCCGGTGAGCGGCGGCGGCGACGGCGGGCGGCGACCCGGAACGGCCCCCGGAACGCCCTGTCATGCGCGGGGCGAAGCGGGACAGGGCGGGACGGGGGGCGCGGACGGGGGGCGGGACGGGGGGCGGGACGGGGGGCGGGACGGGGGCGGACGGGGGGCGGGACGGGGGGCGCGGACGGGGGCGCGGACGGGGGGCGGGACGGGGGGCGGACGGGGGGCGGGCACGGGGGGCGGGACGGGGGGCGGGACGGGGGCGGGACGGGGGCGGACGGGGGGCGGGACGGGGGGCGGGACGGGGGGGGACGGGGGGCGGGACGCGGGGGCGGGACCGGGGGGCGGGACGGGGGGCGGGACGGAGGGCGAGACGGGGGCCGGGGCGGGGGCAGGGCGGGGCGGGGCGGGGCGGGGGGCGGGGGGCGGGGCGGGGGCGGGGCGGGGCGGGGCGCGGGGCGGGGGGCGGGGCGGCGGGGCGGGGACGGGGACGGGGGAGCGGGGCGGGGCGGGGGGCGCCCGCGGGGGGCGGTACCGTCGTACGAAGCCTGTGATCCGCCCCCGGAAACCCTTCTTGCTGCGGCCTTTCCTTCGCAGAGGCCGCCTGTTCCGTACTCGAGCATTCGCGAGTAAGACGGCAAAATGCGCAAAATCGAAATAAGTCGCCACATCGGCAGCAGGAGAGGATCCAGCCTTTTTTTTTGGGGGGGGGAGGGGAACGTATATTTTTTGTTAAATAATAAACATATTTGTTATCATGTTGTACATTGCATATGCACTATACATATGATAATATGTAATATTATTTTTAAATAATTACATAATTCGAACATTAATATATGATACATTTTGCCAAATAAAGTAAAATAAAAGAAAAGTTTGGAATTTTGGGCACTCCCGTACGAGAATTTGCATTGTGTCCCAACATCACATTTCATATTAACAAGGAATGCAAAAGTTACGTCACTTCTCTGCGTGGATCTCTGTATTAAAACATGTGATAAGCGTCTCACCCTTTCATTCTCGCTGCACAGAGTTGTGATTTTCTAATTATAGTTATTTTGCTGCTTTCTGACTCTAAATCACATCTGTCATTGAAGCGTAATGTAGCAAAAGCAATTTAATGTTACACTAGATACAAACACGTCCATTGAAAAAATAAATTAATAATTCACAGAAGAAACATTTTACGCTGAATTAGATAAAAACATTTAATTCCCCCCTTTCTTGCGAACTCCTCGCTGCTATAAACCGGCTGCGGTGACTCAGAGCATTAATTCATCACTGCAGTTCCCTTGACCGGAAGGTCCCCACTTTTGAGTTCAGACGAGGCAAAATATTCGATATATAGCTTGGAGTTATCTGGAGAAAAAATCTACTGTCCGGCTGCCTTAGTCATTAGTTTTCCGTGGTGTCTCCAATCAACACTTGGCAAATGCCGAAGAAGAACAAACGGACCAGGGATCGGACATAGACTTAGTTGCACTCCCGTGCATGTCCAGGAGCTTAGAGCTTGTTCCGGCCGGGGCTGTGGTGGGAAATGGCTGGATGAGGAAACTCCCGCAAGCCGTCACGTATGTCGGCGACAATGCTCACCATCCAGCAGAGCAAGAACACCTCCCATCCCTTGATAAAAACATGCTATACACTTACGGGAACAATTACCTTAGATGTTGACCTACCAGTAAACACGAAACCATCAATGGAAGCTATAAAATATATTCCGACGTTGTTGATGTCGCTTTTGCATTCTGGCGACTATTCTTGCTCTCCAGAGACGCGTCTCAACGTCTTTCATCGCTGCCCCTGCCCACCATCCACTCCTCCTTGCCACTACCCTCCAACCATCTCCGCTGTATCTATAGTCGTTCGTCGGTTGCGAAAACGATTCGGAGCTTCCAAGCACTGCGATTCTACACGTTTAAAAAAACGTTTTCTCCATTCTAGAACGTGCATTTTGCACTTTCATCCGTCTTCAACTTTTTAAGGGCTATCAATTGATCTTATTTAATTAATATCAAGGCACGCAACGACAAACTATCTATACTGCTTAGTTATCTTTACAATGCGATTCAACATTAGTTATTTACCTGAATCACTGAAACATCGCCGGATTCATTTCTCATTTCTTCGATTCCCAGAGGCGCAGAATTTCCATAATTCAAAATATCGACTCATGCAAGAGTCTGAACATTATTTACAGCACCCGAAATATATATTATATTTTGTGCCAACCCAAAGAAGAATCAATCAGCTACTTACAAATAATTGCAAATCTTTCCAAGTCAGAATTATTACAAGAGAAATAAATTCCTGGGAAATGATCTTAACTTGTAAGATGTTTGAGTCATTCAGCAAAATTACAAATCTATGAAACTCCATATATTCCCTCCTGATCTTTAGAAACTATATCCCACCCTGACGTTTAAAAATGTTGATCCTTTAGCGGTTTGCGCGTAACTGCGGATGTAAGTGACCCGAAATGGGCAACAATCCTCATCCTCAAACATCCCCAACAGCGCCGAGCCGTTTCTGGGCAACGGTGGAGCCTCGCGACGGCGTGCGCGCGGCGCCTCATTTCTTCCCGTTGGCCCGTTGCTCGGGCGCGGCGGCGGCGGCGTTCTCCGCCGCCTGCGGAACGATGCGATGCGATCGCGCGGTGGACCAGCGCAGCGCCAGGCCGCGCAAGCCAGCGGAGGGCGCGCCGCACGACGCGCGAGGACGGCGACGGCCGGTGACGAAACGCGAAGCACGAGACGCGAGGTGCGCGACCAGCGCCCCCGAGAGCGCGGCGGAGCGTCTGGAGAAAGCGTTTCCTTAGGAAGCTACTCCTTTCGTGCATTGATGGCTTATTGCACAAACGCTGTATGCCTATTCATGGTCATTTTTGAGTTAATATCAGTTTTCGAGACTTGTCGTTCATATCTACCTGGTGTACAAAAATCATACGCCCATATAAGACGGGTCATGTTTGGTTTTCTCGAAATCAGGAATTCTGGACACTGAATACGTCTGCTCTAAGTCATCAATATAGAATTTTGGAAAGTCTTACTTTCCACGGTGGGAAATAATATTTTGGATGAATGCGCACTTCGAGGAGACGGAAGTGTCTTTCGAAAAGTTATGTTTCACGTTCTCTTCCTTTTCGCACCTGAAGTTGTAGTCATTTTTGAGCCTTCCTCTTCTCGTTGATAAATGTATTCCCTCTTTCTTCGTCATTTGCTTAATCTCAAACCACATTTTCCTAGCTTTCAGTTTATTTATTTCCAGACCAATTATCTCAGAGACTTCTGTACGGTCCATCATACACCGGCATATTGAAATGAAGTTCGATATTTTAAATAACAGGTCCCAACTTGAACTCACTTTAATCATTTCTTCTACTTTTAGCCGGTTAGCAGTTTCACTATAAAA
Source organism: Gryllus bimaculatus (assembly GCA_017312745.1). Taxonomy (NCBI): domain Eukaryota; kingdom Metazoa; phylum Arthropoda; class Insecta; order Orthoptera; family Gryllidae; genus Gryllus; species Gryllus bimaculatus. Next base: position 4,655,623 of record BOPP01000049.1, read on the forward strand.
TTGTGTCTTAGGCCATGACCGAGAGTAAAATACGGCTCTAATGTTTACACAAGCAAAATACATCATATAAGGCGATCACTCAAGTTTCCCCCAATTTCGTGCCGGCGACCCTTCCAACAGAAGCATGAATCGACCTCCGCTGTTAAAACAATCCGCGTTAGTTTGCTCGGGAACTTTATGAATACTTGATTTCGGTCATGGAAAATAATTAGTTATTATTAAATTCGTATTGTATTGTTTACTACTTTTTGTTACTTAATCTTCGATATTTTTATTTCTTTTTCGACTCTCATGGTTATGAATTTTCTCGTACGCACCTCGTATATATTTACTATGATTCAAAATATTACTACTACTATTATTATTATTATTATTATTATTATTATTATTATTATTATTATTATTATTATTATTATTATTTCGTCGGGAGGAACAACGTCCCAGATCACCCTGCTCAACTGATTTCGGTAGTCACTCCCGAGTATCTTTTTGTACTACTAGCCAAGAACATTTTTATCATAAAATATTTCTGCAAACGCTCTGATGTTTAAATTAAAACTGTTCCCTCTAAACTAAACATCATTTAAATCTTTGCAATAATCTGCACGAAGGTCAATTACATCATTCAATTTTCCGCACATTTTTGTATTTTTCTTCAATGCACATTGTCGAGACAATAAACACAAATGCTCCATGAAATCTACCCATTCCGTTAGACTCTCCGATTCTAATAAATACTGAGAACTAGCAGAAAAAGACACATTAAAAAACTCGAGGCGCCTTGGAAACGAAGATACCGTGGCGCCGACGAAACGCCTTGTTAGAAACGCTGCGAAACCTCGTTTATGAGGTGAACAAGAATACACGGATCACAAGTTAATAACGACAATTTGAATGCGGAGGTTTATTGCACAACAACCGTTAACACCTCTTTACGATGTCAAAAGGTTTTATTGAAAAGCAGCTTGGCAGTTGTAAAATCGTGCCGACGACACCACCACATATCCGGTGAGATTCCCAGAAAAACCAGCTCCTCTTTTCACGAGAGCGGGGTTTTTCAATTTGGACGTTCTGTTGCGGGGGAATGAAAGGAAAGCTGATTAGTGAACACCATTACAGCGAGACGACACATTTAATCGCTAAAAGAACGCGTCTATTCCTCAAAGGCCTTTCCATCGACGAGCAAAACTTGAACCAGCTCTCCTGCAGCGAAAAATAAAAATAAAAACTTGGGAGTTGCAATCATGTAGGTATTCAAAGAGTAATCTGAAATCTCGTACACCTACGGACAGAGTACTAAGCCGAGTAAAAAAGTAATATTTATCGAATGTTTGAGCCGAGTGGTATTTAAATATTTCACTTACCATACACTCAGTTATACATGAATTAGTAGACAATCTGCTGATTGAAACATCGATTTTTGACAGATAGAAAAAAACATAAAAATTAAAATGTTTAAAGAGAGTTTAAAGTACGTGATACGAGAGTATCAGTCAATTTAACTAGTAGCGGCTACAAACAAATTTTGAATAAACGCGTAGCAATCCAGAAAAAAATTTAACACTCAGATCAGTTGCTTTTTTATATTATTAGAAAAGTATCTCTTTTCATATCCACTTTCGAACATGGCAGCAACTACAATTTTATGAATTTATATTTCATGTTTTTCCACACATCACACACATAAGTGGAAAAGCAACTCGAGTGACTAATCCATTATGCATAAACTCAGGACGCAAACGCCAACTTACAAGCGTAACCGTCTGAGAACTGCAGCTGAGATAGAAACATGTTGAACCTCTGTTCTCTTGGACACAAACGATAGTGAGTACCATATTTATCTATTTTACTATCGTGAAGTGACTTCCCACATACGACCAGACAAAGGAAACGAAGTTGCGAGAAACTATAGAGATGCAACACATGTTGATATTTATGTATACCCCCACCCCAAAAAAATTATCACTACCTATAAAATTCAGAATTTATTCGACTTACATTTACTTATCGTTACCCCATAAAGAGTACCCAATTCAGCACAGTCACGATGGTTAATTAAAAGTAGATGCTTTTGCGGGGATAAAAGTAATGTAGTTATAGCTGTAAAATAAATTAAGCTTCCAAGCAATTATACTTAATATTAGTAATAATTTATTATTAACTACATCAAAAAATATATTTAAATGGACCAAATTTTAATACAAGCACTACGCTTCTCTGACAATGACAAATACATTACTGAAGTGGCCTCTAACAAAAGATCAATGCCCGCTTTTGAACATGACTTTCTTGATCAATACTGCGAAGAAATACGACACTAACAATCCACATCACATTCTGTAGTAACACCTTTTTGGTAAATAACACACGCACACCGATCGCTATCAATCCTGGAGGCAGTCGCAGCCAGCAATGACGCTGTTTATTGTGTTCGTGTCGATAAAAGAATGCCGATCTTCTCGAACAGACAAAAAGTGAGAATGGGAAGTGCAGCGCTCCATGAGCAACTACTGCAATTATTGTAAGTGGCTCTGCAGCCAATATTGATGACTTTGTCGCTGCCGACGCTATTGTCACTCTATCGCAGTTGGCATCGTTAAAACGTAATGCGTTTTCGTGGTATCAGAGATCTCCTACATTTCCATGAAAATCTCGCCGTCGATACTTCGCAACATTTTCTAACTTTAACTATACTGCGATTACACTTGTATATACGAAGTAACGATGTAGTAGTAAAACGACAGCACATATTTTCGCGCATTACTTCTATCGTTGGCACTTTTTCGAAAATTCAAAGTTCAAAGAAAATGAAACCTGCGAGGTTTGTTCAAGGTCCTTTGCTCTATCATGGAAAACAATTAGTACAAAACAACATATACTTTCTTGTATTACTTCCGTTTGAAATTTTCGAAAATTGAGAGTGCAACAAATATGTGAACTGCATCATTCTTTTACGTTTCCTTGTTCTATAAATGGAAAATATTGGAAAGTTTTCGTCAAAATCTTTCATTTATATATTGTATTAACTTCAAGCAAAAATTACTCCAAAAGTAATCCTATACTTTAAAAAAATGAACGATGCAATTTTCAAAAAATCATAGATTTCAACAAAAAATTAACCCACATGAGTGACCCAAATGAGAGTCACAACAACAATGAGTTTTGATGGTATCCAAGAACAAAGTATAATAAAAAAAAATCTTTTGTATTTTTGAGAAAATTTAGAAAATGTTGAGGCTTCATCAACAGAATCACCAAAAATCAAAATATCTGTTAGAAACTTGCTTTGTATTTAAGGAATATCAATTTTGGAGAAAATCGTCTAAATTGTTTAGGCACTACCGTTGACCGCAGACAGACGGACGCACAAACAGGCAGTCCGCCAATCAATTTTTCGTTTTCAAGGATCCACAAAACATGAAATTTTCACTACACGTGTGTATGTTCAAAATTACACTACAAAATGTTTTAGAGGAAGTAATCAATACAGCTAAATAAATTTGAAGTATCTGACTCGGATTTTCGAATTTTGAACTTTTAAATATTCTTTGAACTTATTCTAAAACTAAAAGAATTACTACTAATCAATTGTCTGTTTCTCCGTATGTGTATGATATTTTATCTTCCCGCCCTCCATTGCTCAGCATCGTGCTCTTGTTACGTAAAAGTGAGTGTAAATGTTTGTATGTGCCACAAATACTTTTGAACCTCTGGAGTGTATGTTCCCAAATTTGACACAAGTTCTTTTCAGGTAGCAAGAAAGAAAAATAGTGTAGTTGCGATTCGAAACAGTCAGCTCAAAATTATGTTAATATTAAGTTCGTGCAATCCCCAATTCAACTGTGCTTTATTGTTGCTGGGCGTTGCCGTGTGATGCGGGGCGGGGCTGAGCAGTCCGGACGGAGCGAGCAGAGTGCACGGAACGGAAGGGGTAGGAAGGACAGAAAGGAACGGGCGACGCAGTATAAGCGAAATGAACGAGAGGTGCGACAGAAGCGAAAGGACAGGGAGGAGCGGCACAGCGGACGGAGGTGGGGGAAAGAGTGGGTGGAGTGGACGGAATGGGGGTAGAGGAGAGACGGAAGAAGTGGGAGGTGCGTGATGAGCAGGAGAACAGAGAGAGCGAAAGGGATGGGATGGGAGGTGTGCGAGGTGTTGGCACGCCTGATAAGGCGTGCGCGGGAGATGAAAGCTGCGCGTGATGAGCGGGGGGAACAGACAGGACGGAAAGGCTGGAAGGCGGGACGGGAGTTGTAATGAGGACGGGCGTGGGAGAGCGGATAGGGCGGGGAAAGCGAACGAACCGCACGCGCGCAGGGCGGGCGAATGTACTTAGACCATTGTGATGAATAAATACCTGGGCAACGCCTGGAAATCAGCTAACAGAGTAAAGAAATACGCAATGCCCAAAAAATTGTTGTTTTTTTTAAAGAAAATCAAGACAGGAAAAGGGCAGACTTTTTTTAATGTTAAGTTGGGGCAGATTTACGAACAAAGTGTTTTAGTAATAGGTTCATGTAGCATACTCTCGAACGAGTGATTCTCAAAAGTCCTCGATCTTTGCTCATAAAGCTACAACGATAAACCTGTGTATAAAGAAGCTTCATTACAAATTTGGTTGTAATGTTAATGTAAAAAATTTACAAACCATAATTTTAACACTTTATTTCTACTTTTTGTAATTAAACTTCCTAAATTAATTCAAGACTACATGGACACAAATTGCGGGTAAAGCTGGTTTACTATACAGAGGAGCAAAATTTATCTATTTTTCGTTACCAGTATCAGGTAATACGACTTTTTTTCTGTAGAAAACCCAAAGATTACTATTATACTTGTTCTTATGAAGGCGAAAAGTAAAAACAATATTTTTTCATTCGAAATCATTTATGAAATAAGTAGAACATTAATTTAAAAATATATCTTTTATTACGTAAAACAATTAATGTCACACTCTGGTCCATTGCAGTACCACCAATCGCAACAATCACTGCAGTCCAGATTGAAGATGGCAACATTTCATTTTCAGAATCAAAATATTCGAAATTTCACTAAGAAAACAACGAATTTTGATTTTTAATTTATCCGGCCACATGATTCTGTCAACTGCTGTGACGAAACCCCCCAAGTCAGATAAGGCACAATGAATTCCATTGTGCCAATATCAACCATTGATCTGGCCGGAGGAAGTCAAATGGACTTTCAGACGACAGTCAAACGGACTTATAGATTGATAAACAGACGGATGAACAGGCGTGCGGAAGGATCAATCGCCAACAGAAATAAAATTCGCGGAAGGGTCATTTCAACCCACTCCGCTTCTATTTCCGCATCGTCGCCGTCCCCTCCGCCTCCGCCGGCGGGCGTCCGCGACGCGTCGCGCGGCGCATGCCCAGAAATGGAAAGTGGCCTCAGATCCGGCCACGCACTGCCGGCCTTCTCCTCTGCCCGTGCATCACGCGTTGCGGGCGGGCAGGCAGGCCTCAGTCGCAGCCGCCGCCGCCGCCGCCGCCACTGCCACTGCGAGACCACATGGTGCGGGCGGCGGCGGCGGCGGCGGCGCTGGCGCGGCCCGTTACCGCGAGTAGGAGTCGACGGCGGCGGCTGCAGCAGCAGCAGCAGCAGCCGGTGTGGTCTCACGTCCATCTAACGGCACCCGCGCTCCTGCGGCGGCGCACACGAGCGCGCGGGCGACCGACCGACCGGCAGGCCGGCGGCAGCGGGCTCCGTCCACTCCAGGAAGACCGGAGGGAAGAAACTGCACGACTTCCAGTGACGTCACTACTCACATTCCGCGTTTCCGCTTCAGATGGTCGGTTTCAGTTCATGGACGTGCTCTGTGTTTTGCCACTCATTTCACACACACACACACACACACACACACACACACACAGAGTGTTTTTGTACCTGCAAACTGACTGTGAAAATATTGAAAATAACAAGCGACATTACCGCAAAAACAGAAAACGGTGATCGCAATGGAATAATGAACGTGAATGGTGATGAACTATTGCAGTTTTTTCTCATTGATTTCAATCGAATTTTGTCGCCACATGAAAAAAATTCAAACACTATCCTAAGATGTTCGGAGAATAGTTCCGAATAAGAAAGTTCACGTTGTTTGTTACTAACATTTGTATCCAGTACATCTAACGTGTATAAATACTACTTTACCGAGCACAAATTTAATTAGTCAACTTGAATTTGAACACTTGATTCCACATACTTTTCGTCTCGTAGATGTTTTAAATATTACCAAATATGAAGGGTCTTCAAGATACAATTTAAAAAAAAACCTTTTTGATCCCCCTTCACCCATCTGCAGAAGTTATTTCGCAAAACATTTGAAAATATTCGCAAAAATAATTAGTAATATTTTTAAGTGAATTTTTTCAAAAGAAGTCCAAATGTATATTATTTTCTCAAATATTTTCACAAATATATAAACAAACTGCAGTAGTCTTTGCAGTGTAGCTCATGAAATTCTGGTAGTCCCTTTAATAACCTTATCTATGCCTTTGAAGAAAAGTTACTTTATCTCTTTCTTTAAGTGAAACTACAGCTTCCGCTCCGGCAGAGCCCTGACAACTTCCTCACTGTATCTCAGTCACTGAAAGTCTCGTTACAACAAACGGTAACAATATCAAACTATTCTGCCAGCAAACAATAACGTGAACGAATGAACCTCTACGCACCAGAGAACGTTATGCAAACAATATTACTCCCAGATACCTCACATAGTACAAATATCAGTAAGATATGTAAAAAAATAGTAATTGCAAGGAGACTTTGGCAACCAAATATTAACAAAATTATAAAATGCAAATAATAAAACTGTCTTAGAAAATGTAGTGTTTAAAAAACACTTCTTCCTCAAATTAGCTTTACAAAAAATACCTCCAACAAATTTCAAAAGATCTGCATGCACTTCAAAATGTGTGTTTATTCCGGCGCGAAAAGTGATATTTCACACACGAGAGACCACGGAAAGAATATCAAATAAATCTATTTTTACAAGTGCCTCGAAGAATTTGTTAACCATTTTGATAGGGGAGAAAAAATGAGCTAGAAGGCCTAAAGGAATACTCAAATGCGAACTACTTTAATTTTATTTGAAATTTAGAATGTGTTTACACCAAAAAATATCAACAAATGAAAAGAAGGAATAAAACGAGATTATTTACTTCAAGTAAAGTTTTAAGTTCCAGTGCTTTTATTCTTTTATCCAGGAAATCAAATAATATACACACTCTTTTCGATCACATCATTTCCTCAATTCAAACGGCAGGATATGATTTTGGTCTGCAATTTTAAGAGTTTGCAGCGATTGCATTACCAGTTGTAGAAACACCGAAGCGACTGCCGTGCAGATAGAAGCGGAAATTGTGCCGACAGATATAGCGGAAAGCGTGAAGACGAGAAATGGTAATGGCGACGTACGGCTCATAGCGGAAATCGGCGACAGTAGTGGTGGCAATAATGAAGAGGAAGCGAGAGTTGTGACTCTAAGCGTCTCGTAATCGGCGAGAGCAAGATGCCCTGCAAACAGATTCAAAAAAAGATGATCGAGGTAGCGGCTTTGAAAAGAAGCACAGTGAAAACGAACGCGAAAGTGTGATTGCGAAGTGACAATGTTAGGCGGAAGGAGCTGTCAGAATCAGCAAAAGCGAAGATCCTCCATGATGCAGGAAGGAGCTACTCAAATAAAAAGGTAAAGATGGCACTAGTCATTGAAAGTAGAGCGAAGAAATTGTTAATAAAAGTTAACCTTACGGTAGTACTGACGATGGCGTAACAGAGGACATGCCAAAAGCCAGACGAAAACTGTAGTTGTAACCTTGGATAGGGAGGTATTGACTTTTCTTCACATTACTTGAGACTGAAGCCTCGATGCACGCTCTTACGTCTAATGACTGAGTTTGAGAAAAGTGCCGAACAGTCCGGAATGATTATTTTATATGCCAGAAATGCGATTTTCTTTACAAAAACAAGTGCTAAAGATTTTTATTGTTCGAAGAAAATTCCAAATCTGAAAATAAAATCCAATCTTAAGGATATAGTCAAGAGAGCTAGTTGCTAAAATTAACAAATCACATGACGGTAAAAAGAACTCCGAATCACAGTTTTTGCTGGGAAACAATAATTAATCTGAACGTTCGGTACCATTGCCGTACGATTTTGCAGTAAAAAGGTCACATCTTCGACATGTGTATGTGAAGTCTGTGGTTACGACTTACTATGTCCTAGAGCTCCATCCTCATGGTTATGGGCGAAAGTACGCATTGTAATATGAAACGTAGTGATGAGAGGAGATTGTTCAAAAACAAAAATCTTACAGGACGAATGCTTGTTCCGAAATATTAAAGCCACCGAGAAACAATCTTCAATAAAAGTTTCGTAGAACAATAATTTGCAGATATACCACAGGAATATTTTGGACTGCGAAAGATAAGTATCTTGCAGAAAGAAAGCCAAGAACTGATAAAATGAGCCCGAGTTATTATTGCATTACCTGTAAGGAGACAATGGGATATTGATCAGGAAAATGGGAAAACTATTTTAGTTTGCGAAAGTTTTGGAAAGTCACATTCTTTCATCAGGACTAGAACTTCTCCTGAGCCTTGTCGAAATATAGATCGGCAATATCCGGAATATCGGAATTTTTAATACACATATCTATTTTTAGTGGTGAAATTTTGTAGGTCGTTGAGGCATTAGTAATGGGCCGATTAACCACCACTGAGCCGATATGAAATGCGGAAAGAAAGGTTTAGAGTAGCTTTAAATATATGTATTTCTTTGTAATGTAAATATTGTATTGTAAATGTTCATCTATGTTGAAATATAAATATTCAACAATGTTTAAAGGGTTCTTAAATTGTACATTTTTCATACCTGCAGGGTTCTGATTGATTGTTAACTGTATTGTTACGCGTTCATACTCATGATTAAAGAATAATGCATTTCAAAATGTTGGCAAATTAAAACATTGTTTATTCACCTGAGAAACATCCATATATCTATATATCAATATTTTAAACACATGGTCGTATTTTGAAGCGAAATTTATTATTATTAATATTATTCCATTAGTTTGGGGAAAGAACTGACAGGAAATATGCAATAAGCAATACAGTGAGCAGTAAATACTGCAAATATTGAAGTCAAGAAACGAACAATCATACAAATATACATACTCGTCTATCTACTGAGTAAGGCCCATAATGACCTGTCAAAATAACAAATAAGTGTTCATGTATTCACTAAGTTTTATTAATTGTCCGTGAAAATAATTGCGCAACTTCAAAATAATTAGCGATGATTTATAAACTGATTATTATTAGAATTCAAAACCAAAAATGGAATTTCAGTAAAAATGAATGTTTCCAATGAATGTCCCAGGGAAACTAAAGACAATCTTGGAAAATCGCGAAGCATTTTAAAAAACAGAGAATTGATTCATTAAATATTATTCATTTATTACATTAAATCTTATAATCATTAAATTGTACTCCGACTTACGTCAGATCTATACGCCCGCTGAAGTTTAATTAAGTTATTGGACATGGACCGAACGGGCTTACTCCTTTTTCTGCAACGCGCATCATTAAAGGGAAAAGAAATGGGGGAATTGGGAAGCAACGCAGACGGCGCGGCAGGTGGCAGCGGGTGGAATGGAGGGGGGGGGGGGCAGGGTAAATCAGCGCGTGTGCAGGAAGCGAGCGCGTCGCGGACGCAGCCCCCCCCCCCCTCCCGCGCAGGCGTCGTGAGGCCATTACCTGCCGCCGCCGGCGCGGCGTCGTTTTGCGACAATTAAGCGGAAAGCGGAGCGCTCGTTGCGCGCCCGCGGAATGGGACTCGCCGCCGAGTGATCGGCCTGGCCGGCAGAGCGACCGACCGGACGCGGACGGCAATTCAATTCGCACTCGCGTGGTTCGCTTTTTACTCCTACAGATGACTGCTGTACATGACTTCTGAAAGAGGAAAAGGTGGCGATTTCGGAAAGCAATAAAATGAAGAAGAACTATGATTTATAGTTTGTAATCAGATATCAAACATTGTCTTCAGTTATGGCAACCACTCAAATGCCATGTTACTCGTAGAAAACTAACATGTAAGCGTTTTTATGATTTTAACTCGCAAGATAATTCCCTGAGAACATAGAATTTCACATAAATTTAAACATTTGAAATGAAGATAACAAATCAAAAAGAAAATTACGTGATGACATGATACCATGATACAGATGGTTTTATAACTTACGTTCAAAAACGTGTGACAAATCTTAGTAAAATGAGTGGTGCTATGAAAGCACATAGTTTCCCGTATTATTTAAAACTGCTCCGCTATATTATACTACTGCATAAACCAGCAAAAGTGTTGTAAACCAGCAAATATTTTTCTGCTCAGAAATCCGAACTCAGATACTCAGAAATAACTCGTCCTCACTCACCACTATGCCACAGAAGCACCGTATGCATCCAACTAAGGCCGACGGTTAAAAACGTAAATGCTCGCATCATGTTAAGTATCCTAAAAAATCAAAATATCCGTTTTAAACTCCCAAAGCCTCGATTCATTCAAATAGATTCGGGAATATCAACTTTGAAGCAAATAGGCTGATCCATTTAGTCGCAAGTGTTGACCACAGGCGGATAGACATGTTTTGGCGTCAATCGATTTTTGTGTATCAAGGACCCACAAAACATGGATTCTGGTTACACTATGTGTTAGAGGATTTCCCCCTATATTTGGCAAGTTATTTTATCCGCTTTTTCGTTACCAGGGTCAGCAATGAGGATTTTTCTGCCGAAAATATGCCGTTTTCCCGACCATGAGTACATAACTTTCTCTTCTTACAAAGTACCTTCGTAAGGGCGAGGACGTAAAAAATCTTAAAACTTAAGCCTGCTCTTTTCTTCTCATTACCTTCCGCTGCAGAAACACTATTTCACGGAACACATCAGTCAAAATCATTTTTATAACAATATCTGGGATAGAAATATGTTAGCGAACTTCAAGAATTGAGAAATACTTCCATAGTAATGTCGATGTAAAACATTGCGCATTACTGCACATCCATCACATTAATTTCATACAAAATGGCACATCACCTTGAACTTCGAATTCGAAGTACTCGGTGAATGGAGATGAGTGATGTTGGCGGTAGTAATCAAATTAATTGGAGAGCACCCAATAAATTTTAATTATTAAACATTCCAGATATTTAACACTGAATGCCGCACGCTCGCAATCGTATGCTTCCGAACTCGATAAATGCAGCAAATTCTCAGAAATAAGCTCACAACATGTCAGTACAATAATCATAAAACGCGAGCTCAAAATGCACGAAATCTATGAGCTCAAAATGACATCGGATATACAGAGAAAAATCTCGTATGCCAGTTACTATTTACGGTTGGTAACTGCATCAAGTATTTTATTAGTGATTGGTACTCGTTAAGAGCATTTTATAGTGCTGCTTTGTATATAAATAATGTATAATATACATACAAGAATATTAATATCCACATTTAATTTTGTCTTAAGTCACATATTAGGTATCATTGACTTTCGAATAACAAGAATAATGACATTTCTTAACCAACATCTCTTGTCGTGCGTTACAGTGCGATGATTTGCAAAAGTCTCTCCCCACATCTACCTTGTCGGCATATTCAAATTCCCACCAATTTTCTAAAAGTTTTTCTAGGTCGAATTTCTCGACCGCTGAGCTCATAAACTTTTTCTGTGCTAGTTGAATACACTGTTATCATTTTAAAACGAGAGCTCTCCACAGGAATCGAACTAAACAGCTTCTTGCGCGAATGACGTGAGAACTAGCGGTGAGCTTCTACGGGCTTATTGGTAGTGTTATTGTTTATTCTCCTGATGAAAAAAGACATATAAGGCGTTTTTTTACTTCTAATTCTTTAGAAATATGAAATCACTGTAATACTGTACTTCTAGCAGCCAATAATACTCTTCAAACTAAGCATTTGATGTGAGTAGAACCAATTTACATGAAAGTAATAAACCCCTCTTAGTAGCTTCAAATGGTTTGGATTGACAAATGATATCCTCATACAACTAACCGCAAATGAATTACAAATCTATTGTTTTGTTTTTTCAGCTGAGAATCCTGAAGTCAAATAAGTTCGTACCTCGCCCGTACCTCCCTAAACTTCCTGGTCTGCTGATTGCTACTCCTACCCGCCCATCCACCCCTTCCGATCTTTCTGCCCTACACTCTCATCACACTTCGTCCGTGTCCTCCGCACGCTCTATTCCGCCTGTCACGGGCGTCCTGCCTCCCAGACCCACTCCTCCTAACCAGCGAATTCTGCTCTAAATGTTTCTCTGTCTCATAACACAACGTATATCCCCCCTTTTCACCACACGCCCTATCGGCCGACCCACAACTCCTAACCCGTCCCTCAAGCCCCTTCCGCTCTATCTGTTCCTCTCGCTTCTTCCACCTTTCCACGTTGCCCATTCTTTCCACGCGGCCAGCCTTTCGCTCTACCTCCGTCCGCTGCGCCGCCCCTCCCTCTTCTTTTGCTTCTTCTGCTTCGCCCGCTCCTTGCTGTCCTTCCGCGCCATCTTCTCCTTCCGCCTTCCCGTCCCGCCGGCTCTGCTCGGCCCCACCCCGCGTCACACGGCAACGGCCGGCAACAATGATGCCCACACGGATTGGTGATTGCATTTAACTGAATAAAAAACAAAACATTTCCAGGTAACAGTCCGAACTACAATCACGCTATTTTTCATTCTTGGCCCCTCAAAACTATTCGCACCAAATTTAGGAACCCTCCACTTTTTTGGCACATATAAACAAAAAAAAATGCACTCATTTTTATGTAACAGGATCCCGAAGCTAAGCAAATACGGGGAGGGGAGATAAAAAAATAATCTTCGGAACCATTGGGTATACTTCGGTGAAACGATCAACGATAACTAACTGGGGACCGCTGCGAGGATGGAGGGTTATGCCGACAAGAGCACGGTCACACGCATTCCTCATACAGATATTCCTGAACTGCAGAGAATATGCAAACTCGTGCGTTCCCCAGCCCTGATCAACATTATAACGAAGCGCTGTGCAACAGCGATCTTAGCTCGGCCGACTGACAGAACATTCATCAAAGCAACTGCAACAAAACGAATGGAAGTAAGAATGATAAAGAAATGTTCACTTCCATGATGTATAAATTAATGGAGGAGTTTGAAGGATGCGAAGGTATGATGAAGACAATATCAGATAGAGCGCATGGCCCAAGACTTTTGAATTTGAATTACAACCAGCACATAGGGAATAACCATAAAGTTTTCGTGAGTCCGTAACTCCCCACATGAACCATTGATATTGCTGCTGGGCCAGAAGGCGGTACATTCGTAGGTAAACACACACACACACACACACACACACACACAAATAAAAAAATAAAAAATAAAAAAAACAGAACGGAAGACCAAGAAATAAATTCTTGTATCATACGATCACGAAAGATGCAGCATTAGCTCAAGAAAGAGGTTGAGGGGTCTCAACGGTTGACGAAGTGGATACGAATTAGACCAATATGCCGCAAGCCTTCTGAACATGCAGTATATGAATACTATTGGATAAGGAATATCCTTTAACTCCCAAATTCGCTAAATATCAATTACGTGACCCTACCCCTGTCACCTGCCAGGTCAAAGGTCACAACAGCAACCAACTAGCGACCGCTCCTCGGCCGGAAGCTCTACCGAGAAGGGCCGTCTGTCAGCGGGAAGCCGCGACGCCGTGCCCCGCCGCCCGATAACATCGCCTGCGATTGCCCCGGTAGGGCTGCACGGTGCGGGGCGGCGCGCGGGTGTGAACGCAGCAGCAGCAGCAGCAGCAGCGGTTAACATAAAAGGCCGCGCGCGCTAGCGGGAATGGAACACGCGCGGTACCGTTGTTCTCGCTCGCTCGCTCGTTAAAAAAGGATTCTGCAACACGCCCACCGGCTTGCGAAATCGGCGGGGAGCCCGCGGCGGACATCTGATAGACGGCGATGACTACGCTGCAGACGGAATTACACACGGAGGATGTGTTTCTTCGGATGGTCGGAAGTTATTAAGCTATTAACAAGGAATAAACACTTCGATACACATATCTTTTTTATTCTTGAATAAGGGGAATAACAAAATCGCACTTTTAACATAAAAATATGCGATGTTTTATTTCTTATTACTGTTACATCATAGTTTTTGATGGTTGACGAAAAAAAATTAAATTAGCTTTCAAAACACTTATTTACTTTTTTGCGTTATTTGTGGGTAAACATGCTTCGAGGATTTGCATAGTTCACACAACCCGCAAAATACTTTGTGCAAATACATTCATAACGCAAACAATTTCCAAGGGTAATAAGACAACATTCTCTCAAAGAAAACAAATTTTATGACGTGAAAACGCATCTAAAAGCGTTCTCACTTAGAAACGCATACCGGCCATAAAGAGTCTCACTCTTAGAACCACAACTTACAACACCTCTTCTAAGCGTAAACGCAGCAGCAAAAACAATACTACTCATTACCACACTCTTCACGGGTAACATGACACCTCGAGCCACAACACAACGCAGCACTGGCGTGCGGGCACACGGGCGGGCGGGCGGGCGAGCAACGGAAGGCAGCGCGAGAATCTGACGCCAACTAGATGTTGGCTGCGAAGAGCGCGCTATGGGGGCAACATCCCGAAATGCAGGTCAAACTTGGAAAGCGAGAATTTCGCACAAAGACACTTTCCCATTGCGCACATGAAAATTGTGATAAAACTGATGGCGCATTTTCAGTCAAAACACAAAAAATATACAGTACAATATGGTGTTCCTAAATCAGTATATGTATTCAAAACAACCTACTAGTTTCTCTAAGTTCTGTTTACAAATTAGAACACTCATTAGCTAAAAATGGGTACAATATGGTAGAAAGAGAAGATGTGTCACTCCCATTTTACTTTCTCGGATACTGCTTACGTACTATAGTTCAAGTTATGTATTACTGCAGCATAAAACGCTATTTTAGCAGAAAAATTCGTATTGCACGATACCCCAAATGTGGATAAGTCTTGTTCCTTCCGTAACACGTTGTGTAGTCAGAATACACGTTTTCTGGGTCCCCTCTGAAAAATTACAGCAAAACGACTATCTGTCCATTCATCTGTATGTGAACAAACCGCAGGCAAGGGTTTCACCAAAGTCTATATATGCAGATGGATCTGACTAATGTTTATTTTGAAGCGAATATATTTATTTTTCGCTATATAGTTCTTTACATGTCTCATGGACTTTTACAAAATATTCTAAAATATACTTGAATCTTTTATAACATTTTTTTTTCACATACGGCAAAATATTCTTATAAAATTGCGCATTTTCATTTACCTCTGTGAATATTCGAAAATTGCAAAACTTTAATTTTTCTACAACTAAAACATTGAGATTTTCTTTCTCAATGAAATCATTCTTTAAACTTAGATCTTTCATCAAGGTACTTAACAAAATTTTCATAATATGATTAGTTTTCACGTAGTTTTGCGGTAAATAATGACAATTTTATAATGGAGATTTCCTCGAAAAGGGTTGCAATTTTTTTTTCTCGGCTAATGTAAAATACCCTGATGGGAATAGTGTAGGTCCTATTTTCGTTGAACTCTGAATTTTCGAAATTTGAAGAGTTACGAATAATGCGAGAAAGTACGCGCGATTATAGCACGAATAGTTCAATTTGTTTTATTTCATTTATAATTTATAAATATTAATATAAATATTTATTTATATTTCTGTTTAATTTATTATAATCCATCGAATATCAAGCTACTTTCGCACTCTATGGAAAACAATCATTAAATAGTGGTTATTTCAGAAACATGCATCAATCATGCCCTCCCTTAATTTTCCTCCATTCTGTCGGTGACGCCAGTGTCATTTTATATTTTTTTCCCTAAAAGAATTCTTAGTCAAAAACCTGTCTGTACTGTACAAAAATTATACTCTTCCAAGTTTATCTCGAATCTGAAGGAGATTTCGAGCTACATTTTTCGACAATATGATTTTCGAAAACTAATATATTCTGCACCTCCTGTTAAGTATGGCAGCGTAATGCATGTAAGTGTATTTGCGCGTGTGAGGGGGAAGGAAGGATCAAAGATGAGGAGGAAAGGCCGCGCGGGGGGCGTAGCCCATTTGTTAAGGAACTACTTCGGCATTCGCTTGGAACCGGTGGCAAAAAGCACGAAAGCTCTCTTCCAGGCAGCAAATAAATTCAGAACGAAGCTAGTGTCGAAACACCGCCACCGTCGGGACTCGAACCCCAGAACTCCCCAGTCAGAGCCACTACGACAATTGCTACCCTGAGCTATATCAGAGGGTATTTCGACTTTGGGCCCCGGCGTGGCGTGCTCGCCCCACAGCGGGCGGGCGCCAAGTAGCCGAGCGGCGAGCGGGCGCGGGCGGCGCAATTAGCAGCGGGCGCCGCTGACAGGCGCAGCGCCACTCGCGGAAAGAACAATGCGGCCGCGCGCAGCACAACAGCGCCCAGATCGCGCGCGCAGATACACGCGCCGCACGGCCGGGAAACGCGTTAATGATGCAGCGGGAGCGCGGGGGCGGGCGGCGGGTGGTGGAGGAGGCAGCGGGAGAAAGGGCGGATCGGTGCGACGGCGGGGGAGGTGACTGGCTCGCTTGGCAGGATGCGAACGGAAGAGGCCAGGGGTGGTGATGGTCTTTCCCAAGGATTTTATTGGTACGAATGGTCAGAATTGGTCAGAAAATTCTCTTTAAGCCCAATTATGGAAATGTGTCTCTACTTTCGCTAAAAAATAATTTATTTTTATTTCATCAAAAAGACTAACAATATATCTAGTGCCGTAAGCATCAACTTCAATTGTACTTTGTCGTCGCGAGCTCCTCAAAAATAGCCCTGAGTTCCCAGAGCTGTCGACGTGGGTTTCCGTGTTTTTAATGGAGGGAGAGAAGCGAGGACGGGGAGCAGTAAGAGAAACGCAGAAAGGGAAGGAAAGAAAGTGAGGTTGCAGAAAAACCGAAATGGAGGCTTTGGAACGGGAGTAGGTAGTGAAACTGGAGGCGCGGTGGAGCTCCACAGGCACTGAAGGCACTTACAGGACAGAGGGGGCGGGAGAACAACGGGGCGGCAGGGAAGGCATCCAGGGCAGCGGTGGGGCAGGGCGCTGGTGGTAATGACCTGGGAATGGAAATGGTGGCGCCAACACGAGTGACAAGGACGAGGACAATGAAGAGAATGGTGATGAGGATACCGATGAAGATGTGGCAAGGCCAACGGGGGCGGGGAGGGCAACAGGGCAGCATCAGGGCGGTACGGTTGTGAGCGCAGCCGGGTGACCGCGAGCAAAGATGCGGCGCAGAGAATCATTGCAAGAGCGCGGGCACTGACTTCGTCGGGGGAAATTGGGGAGTCAGAAGCCGGCATGCTGCGCCTGGCGAAGGCGACAGCGCCAGTGCAGAGCAGGGCGATGGAGCCTGCGGTGGGCGCGGGTGGCTCTCGCGGCGCAGGCGGCGGACGCGGCGGGGGTGGCGGCCTGCGTACGCCCCGGAAACTGGGGCACTGCGCAGAGGTCTGCGTAACGGCACGGAGGGCGCACAGCCCGCTGCCGCGCTTGAGATAACGTCGCGATGCAATGTGCACACTTCTTTGTAAGGAGGCGCTTTCGTAACTGTCTTTCTCGGCAGGGGGTAGACTAGCCTCCGAGTGAGATTGAGAGAAAGAATGAATGAATGGCCTATTTGTGGTCACACACTGGAATACAAAGAGGAGAGCACGACAGTATACAGTACACGTACTGAGTATAATCGTAGAGAACATAACTATAAAATGATAATGATACATTATAAAAAATGTTAGGGAAATTAGTTCAAGAATCTGTGCCAATTGGCCAGGTGCGTGTGAAAGACGTAATAATAGACTCAATGTAGAAGGAAAATATAAAACATGTGCATTTAATAAACATGGCGCGCACAATATTACTGTCAAATGGGTGGTATATTTACGTATATACTTAACAAGTTAAATGTTTTTCGGGAAATTGCTTCCTCAAAAATGGTAATTTTTTTTATATTCCTTAAACGTAGTTCGACCAAATGCACGTCTATTATGCTAATATTATCTTATGTTGTACAGAAGAACAAACGTTATATATTTATTTGTTTCTGTGGGTCTTTGTTTGGATATTATATATTTCATAGAGTGTAATGAATATTTGATTTAATTAATATTAATTAAGTATACTATACTACAACGTGTTCATTAATTTGAATACAGATTTGATTCAATTTCCATATTAAAATACTCTACATGAATAATTATGTTTAATTAATTTCACGAAAAATAACTCATACTTTTGATCCTCATCTACAATAACAGACGAAAACAAGAATGTTAGTAGATTAGAAGCACTCTTGCTCTCTATAAACGTAAGTTCCACCAATTACACAGACATGCAGAGGAGACGTCACTTTTCTCGTTAGTCTACTTAATATTCCACATTTTCTTTTCAGCACGTCCCATTTCAACACCGCATGTAAAAACCAACGGTACCTGTATTACTAATACCAACAGCACCGAGGCAGTCCGAGACCCGTAGTCCTAAAATAAAACGTTTCAAACCACTAACCACACCAGTCGAAAATTCACGGGCAGCACGTTCCCTGACCCAAATAACCTAAGACAACGGGAGTTTACTCTCGCTATACAGAAGGGAGCTAAAAAAGGGTAGCAGCGCTGTTTACAATTCTATTTACAATATCCATTTCCGCCCACGGGTGGGAAGAGGCATGGGGAGCAGTCTAACGGCATCGCTAGCGGAGGGGGACCGGCGAAGGAGTAATCGCCAGCGGTACAGCGCCGGGAGTCTGTTGCTGCTGCCGCCGTAGTAACCTTCGCCGTTACTATGCTACACCCAATGCTCAAACACCAGCCGTTACCTCCAACAATGGTGTTTCCCTAGCTGCCTCTTGATGCCGTCAGTTCCGCATTTATGAGGCCTGCGCCCTCCGCGCGTTTCACTGTAATTGAAATTCTTCCGAGCAATCAAAGCGATACGTTTGCTATTACTTTCACCGAAGAAAATCGTGCAATGACACTACATATAATTTGTCTGTTATCACACCAACCCAGCGCTTCGTACCATTGCCTTCTTTATATCAATTCATTCACCACACATTGCTGACACTTCATTTACTCCACGGGTAATCTTATTACCATTGCTCTTTACAGAATCGTTCTCACCCACCCACTTCCTCGACAATTTCTATATAATTTTCCCGCCACTATTGATTAAAACTTACCCCAGCGTTATCACCATCGTCCTCGTTGTGGCTTGTACCATAAGCACTAGTATCCATTACCATCTACACTCAGCCAAGGGCTTTAGCATTCCACCGTCACCTCTCCCTGACTGCTCTGGGCGCGGACCGGCCAGCATCCGGCGCGCGCTAATCTCGACATCGTTACGACACAATTAAAAGGCCGCCGCCGCCGCCGCCGCCGAAATCTCGCGCGTCCGCGTAACGGGGGTAACTTTTCTTGCGCCATAAAGCGGAGGAACGTCCGGAGATGGGAGCCCCGCCGCGCAGGCTCGACCAGCATCCGCGGCCTGCGCCACTCCTTCCCCCTCCCAGCGTCTCCCTCCGCCCTGCGCGACACTAAACACACCGATCCTGCTCTCTCTGTTCCTCGCTGCTTCCTCCGGTGCCTAATAATTATAACTTGGGGCGGATTTTGATGATCTAAAACATATCAATAAAGGTCAGCTAAATGCCCTAAAAACAACGAAAAATTGACGTATATAATTTGATCAAAACCATTTCAGATGAACAACTCAAGCTGTTGGATATGTTAATGATGTAATCGAGGCTTCTTCCTTTTGTTGAAGTGAACTCAGCCGCAAACTTTCGGTTTGGACTATTCTTTAGAAGACTATTCTTTACTCATCGGGGGGTTTTCATTACATGAAGGGTGGGTAGACCATATGAAGACGATGTATCAGTCCAAAGCCGTTTTACGAATGGGTCTGGGTCGGGATAGGGAAGAGTGACCCGCCCGTGATGCCTATCGCGTGGTCTATACTGCTTCGGCAATCATCTGAAAATTTTAATGGAAATTGCAGAAGCAAGCAATTCCAGGAGCCGACCAAGGAACTATCCCGACAGATACCACAATCTCACTAACGTACCCAGGAAGGAAATTTCCGGATTCTACCCGGGAATCGACGAAACCAATGATACTCGAGTCAGCGGCACATCAGATCATTACGTAGCTGCATGCTTTCGGAAATGGAATTAGAATAATAAAGCTCATCATAATAAGAGTACAATTGAAGATGATAGTGATAATAACAATGGAAATGAGAAAGCGTTTATTGTTATGACAATGTCATATTGGTGTATTTTCAGAGTGAAAACTGTGGGTATGCTCAACTACCACAAACTCGACAAAGTGAAAAGTACAATATTGTCACGCTTCAATCGTGCATCGAAATCATCCTTAATACAGTGTTTTGAAGAGGTGTATCCCAGGACCGTGATAAAAGAAATATAACGTTTAATTTTACCAGAATGTGGAAGAAACCAATAAAAATGTGTGGCACGAATCAGTTACAATGGAATCACCCTTCTTCCGCAAGTACAAAGATGTATTCACTGCACCTCTAGTGAACTCATTGTTCCCACCACCTCTATACCATTTCACCCCCCCCACTCCCCCTTCCTTCCTGCCTTGATACTTTACGGGTCCGTTAATGTGCTTCAGTTCGTAACTATCCCGTTCCGCAATCCAATCCCCGTTTCCCACATTCATCTCCATCACTACCCTGACCTTGCCAGAGCCTATTCGTTACTAATGAACCGATTCCCAAGCCCTCGCCCTCAAGAGGCACTAGGGAACATTACTTTCCTCACGTCTAGGAGCAATGCGGCCCTGCATCCCATTGTCTTCTGCATCTCCTCTCGATTCGACCGCTCACATCTCGTATTCACCTCCTCCATCCCCCTCCCACCGCGGCCCTCCGGGGCTGAGCTCCGCGCCTCCCGCGGGTATAAATCACCCGGCAACGCTAAGCGTTTTATAATCCGCGCGGTCGACCGTCGGTAAAATGGAGCTGCGGTCGGGACAGGTTCACACGAACCCTGGTGACTCGCTGTTCCGAGAAGGCGCTCTAACGGGAAAGTGTAATGGCCATTCGCGGAGTAAGTGAATTTCTGTGCGTAAAATCCTAATACGGCGCGCGGAGGAGCCGGTTCACCGGCGACAGCACGCGAGCGAGCGAGCGAGCGACGATCCGTCGCGCAGCGCAACGCAATGCAGCTGGGCGCGCGACTCTGCCCATCCGCCCTGCCGCGCAGCGCCGCGCCGCCCCGCGCCGTCCGCTCTAGCGGGACTTCGGTGCTCGGCGGAAGAGCAAGGATGCTGACCACTGCGCGCTGGGACGGCCAACGCGCTTCACTCGCTTTTCTTTCCGCGCTCTGCACAGAACCCCTGATGGACGATTGATGACAAAATTTCGCATTGAGCTTTCTTCGAAAGTTGCCTCAATGAATGACGGTTCAATGAAAATGTATATTACCAATTTCGAAAATAGGCATAAAATGACGAAAAATATGTAGCCTCCGACCTTAAGAGTGGATGCTGTGGTTTCGTTAGATACTCAGGAAATCGGAAACAAATCCTAAAACAAAGTTTCGATTTTGACTGAGAAATACAAATATTTCGTTATACATCGATCTGTAATGCCTCGTACCTGATGTTACGACTACGTTTATCTTGTCAGTGCGCCTCTGCTTATGACACAGCTTATCGTCGAGTATCAAGGAGGGAACAAAGAAGAGTCAGGATTCAAGGGTGGTGATTCAGAACTGAAAAGAAGAGCTCCTTGTCTCCACTTTCCACACAAAACTTCAGCAGCACTCTAGCTGCTACAGGCTATTAGTTATTCTTGGCATACCAATTATTTATGAACGTAAAATGCGAAAAAACTCGAGTTATTCCCAAGAGGAACCAGAGTCATAAGTCGGAAATATGCGACAACCTAATACTCAAGCAGTCATTTTTCTTTCCTTCCTCGTGGCGATTGCTAGGCAGAATGCTACGCGAATGCAAGTATTTTAAAAAAAGTCTAGCTGAACCCATCCAATTACACAGCATAAAAGGAAGAATTGTAGATACAGAAAACTATACAACTGGTAAGTACATTTTACGCACTAAACGGAAATTCTAGACTCTCCAAAATAGTTCCCGTCGTTGATACTCTCTAAATATTATTGAATGAAACTGTGATAACATAATTGAACTTGTTTCCAAAATGTAATGTAAAGGTTTTATCTGGATCTGTATGTTATAGAGAACTGGACTACAGCAACAAATCCTGCTATTCACCTTCATTTAAAACGTAATGCAGCACATGTAATGTTAAACATCTAATATTTTTGTAATGAGGCAAATAATTCGCCATTCTCACTTCTCTATCAGCAACCTGACATTCACACACGTTTCCTCGCGCTGAACCAAGACCTTCAAGTAGGAAAATAGAAAAAAGAATAGAAGAAAAGAAATAGAAGAAAAAATACCATAGAATAAACAGTTTTTGGATGTTTCAATTTCTTCCGTAAACATTATATGACAAGGATTAATTCAATAATTATTTACAGGCAATAGAAAACAGTATTATCCTACGATAAAAACAGCAAATTTTAAGTTTAGAGAAATTTTGATTATATTCTTAATACCTTTTATTTACTATGTAATTGTAAGGTATTTGGGACCAATCATTCATACATGTTTGAGTGCAGGTGATAGTCAGACATTTCTGTCGAAATGTGATTTCCATATTGATGAAGGAAATCATTATAATTTAGAACGACTTGCTAGTAATATGCTGCATTTACATCCGTGGGAAGACAAGCAGAAGACGCCTCCAAAGGTGAAGCGGAGACAATCACTGTGCCACAATAAAGTTCGAGATTTATGGCTGCAGTGATGGGAACGAAATACTACTGCCGGATACGATAGTTCTGAGCTGGTAGTTATCCTTTTCGCCTAGCCTCGGTAAAAAGTTAAAATATGCTCATTATGTATATAATTAACTACAAGAATTAATTGGAAAATTATGAAACGAGATTCTGTGAACTATACTTTAACACCTTATATAGCAAATCACCACTCGCATTAAACAACAAAATTAACTAGTTGTGCTACTCGCATTATTTTTCTAATATCGGACTAGCTTTTCGGTATTCCTCTTCCCAGCTGCTACTTCAAGACAATCTTTCGCATTTTCTCAGATTTTATCCCCCTTTTAGTAGAATTGAAATATAATTCTAAGATCATTATAGAATAGTAAAACCTGATCCTACATAAAAACTTTCAATGAAAACTTCGAGCACGTTCATGCTCATTTTCAGAGATAACTTTTGAGTATTTATTGCGTACATAATTAGACATTTAATGTACATAATTAGCAATTTTGAAACGTGTGGCACAGTTTATTTATTTCTGGTTTTTTTACAACAAATGTTAACAAACACTTGTTGAAGCTGTGACAGTTATTTTACATTTTATTTTAAATATTATTCAGAGAACACTTATTAAGACTTCCCTCAAAGCTTACATCACAATTCATAAATTATTAAGCACGTATCATACGCATTTCAAGCGAAAACTATAAACACGCAGGCACGCATTTCGGGTGCCCCAACAAAGTCCAGTGTACGCCTCTTTTAAGTTCCACCCAGCCCCATGACACAGCACGTAAAGCCGAGCACGGCGTCGACGCAACGTCAAACACGCTGCTGCAGAGCAGGCGCCGCGGCGGGCGCAAGCAGCGTCATGACAGCCCCCGCCACGCACAGGAAGTCGGCGAAGAGACGGCTGGCCAGCCGGCCGCTCCAAACACGGCGCAGCGGCCTATTCAAGGCCGGCAGGCGGGGGAGCCATGAATGAACCAGCGGAAGCGACGGCTGCCTGTCCCACATGCGCCTCGGGGACTATCTCCCACCAATCCCGCGCAATGCGGGTGGATGTCGCGGTGAACGAAACGGGTTCACGGCCTACTTTTCCCCTCGATTGCTCTCAGCAATAATTCCATCACTCACACTCATCACAATTCACACACACACACACACACACACACACAAAAAATGTAAAGGAGGCGCAGGTAAATGGAAATATGTTGCACACGTAATCAACTAATCGCCCTTGAAAATCTGTTCCGTAGGAATAGGTATTTAATAGCATATTTCAATGCATTTAGAATCGTGGGGTTTCGGTAGAAGACAGAATTCGGGACACTGAATAATCAGGTAGATGATTTTGTCTGAAAAGGGACAACTGTTATGCGATTCATTTTTTCCCTGACACTGTATTTTAAACATTGTTTTTGGGAAGAAGAAAAATGAATATCTTCAAAAATCGAATTCCATCCAACTGCAATGAAGGGGAAGAGGGCGATTGCTATGGTCCACTTGCATGCGTACAAAATATAACATTCGTGTTTACTAACAACAAACATAACTTGGTGGAAGATCGAGTTCACGTTACTGGGGAATGATAACGTAAATTGCTAATCCAACGCAATATCCACATTCATTCCAATTCTAATGCACAAAATATTTTACATTAAAAAATATTAAATTCTATCGAATAATATTATTAAGTAAATATTGACCTGTACTCGAGGATAGAACTGCCGATTACTTTTTTCTCTTTAAAAACAGGTTATTTCAATATTCTTTAACAAATATTACTTGCAATTCTAAAAATACAGTAAATTTGCGTTACATGAACATGGAAACAAGTAAAACAACGCGCCACGCCTCCAATGAAAATCTCCAACATGTTAGTGCAGAGTTACCGGCGTAGGAGTGCCCACTAGGGCTGCAAAAACAGGAGAGTGGAAATAAATATCTGCTTTTATTTCCATCACAGCGCCTTAGACTCTGCAATCTGAAGTTTAAGCTCCATTAGCTTCTTCCACTTGCTCTTAGACGAGTTAATGGAGTCTTGAAATATGGCTTCGGAAGCCGAACATGCTTCGTGTTTTTTAGTCGATGAATTAGAAATAGATTTGAATTCTGGGAGAGATCTAACCAACTTGAATAATACGTAATGACGGTGAAATGGGGTGCAAACAGTCCGCGGAGAACTTAGAACGTCGATATAAAAAATTTATTTTGCCTATATCATCAAGCCCTCGTGCACAAAATGACAGTGAATGATTGTGAATAAGTGTTTTCTTTTTTACTATTCTTTGAAGAGTATATATTGTCGTTTGGCCAGTATGCAAGTGACCGGCATGCATGTGATAACTTTGATGAACTACACCCATCTGAGATACCCATCTAATGCTGAGAGGCGATGAATGGG
>BOPP01000049.1:4688134-4707196 GCA_017312745.1 Gryllus bimaculatus
GAGGCCGTTAGAGGGACGCGGGCGGTCACGACGCCCACCGGCGCCCAGCGCGCCCTTGCGGGACGAGGAAAAGGCGGCGGGCGGCTAGCGTCTTCCTTTTTTTTTTATTAGGAGTGAAAACACCGCGGCGCGCACCCAAGCAAGGGTTCAGGGCGCGTGTATACTCTGCGTTTATGACGCCATTTGTAAGGAATATGGGTACAGAAGAAGGGACTTGTTAAGAGTTTGAGAAATGAGTATGCGTATTGACGAAGGTAGGTATGCACCATCACATTTGGAAATGTTTCTTCATATTTACAAATGAACAGGTTTGTGATGCTAAAAATAACGGGGAGTTTGAATTTAGGACTGTTGTAACTTAGTTTTAAACTACACTTGCCATTTTTTCCTGTCTTCCTATGAGATAGTGAAAATATTGAAACCGAACAATTCCTAAAAAATTAAGGAATGTAAGTTTATTTTTCTACTGCCATCTCAAGCGAAACTTAACTGAAGATTTGTTGTTGAAATTATATTACAAAATGTCCGACTCCATTTTAAATAAATTTCAAGGAATATATAAATTAATTTAGAATCCGACGATTCCTAGTAATGGGGATCTAATTTTGTTACTCAATACGAGAAATCAGTACTTCAAATGCCGAACAATATTTCACTACGTGTTTGTAAGCTAAAAATACAACGGGCGCCACTCCATAAAGCAAATTCTGAGATGAACTTATTATTTTCCCTAGAATTACTGAAGTGTGACAATTTAAATTGGTGACAATCACGATGATCAGCTTCTGGAGTCATTATGCATCAAGAAAATTAAAATTTATGTTGACAAGAAAAAATTGTTGAAACAGCAATCCTAACTTACTACGGCTCATTTTCTTTTCCACATTTATCAAACATAAAAAATCCGCTAATTCTTAATAACATATCTCCACTGCCCTCGGCCCGTATTTCACCCCTGCCCACCAAATGATTCACACCGGCCCACGTACGAAGCAGGCAGGCGCTAATTATCCAGTTAAAACCCGGACACTTTTCGGAGGGGCCAAACGAGTTTTACGCATCGCTGAGTAAGATATAACAGTTCCCCTCACGCACATGGGACATCCACTTACGCCAACCCCTTCCTCCAAACTGCCTCCGCCGGACAGCGCGGCATCCCGGCTTCACATATTACTGCCAGGCGGGCTTGCACGAAACACGTTTACCGCTGACCAACATTCCCTGCCGGCATAAATCACATTCCTAGCGCCGTGGCGGCGGCGGCGGGGGCGGCGGAGGCGGCATGTTCCGTGACCATAAAGATGAACAGCGACCAGCGCCGGCCGTGAGGTGAGATACGACACACTGCAGCGTGTAGCCCTCCCGTCTGGAGGCAGCCGGCGATACACGCGTCTCTGCAGCTAACGCCGTCGCCGCCGCCGTGCGGTGCTGGAGCTGCGGCGCGGGTGGGGCCCGAAGCTTTTACTCATTCGCTCGGCAGGATCGTAAGTAACGTATTACTTACGACCTGTCCGTGATATTTACAACAGGGCCGGTTTGGGTGCCCGCGAGCTACGTGTTGCGAACAATAATTCCCTCTAATAAGGCCGATAAAGGCGACGTTTGGCTACGAGGAGGTAGGAGGAAGGTACACGCGCGCGGGTGGTGGGGAGGGGGAATCCGTTCTCCAATTAGACGAGCAGCACACGTGGCGGCGGTCGCGGTCATCCTCGCTGACGATGTCCCTCGCAGCGAGACGCGTAGCGGTGAGGCGATGAAGTGGCGGGCGGTCCCGCTCACGGCATCCGTCGTCATTTCAAACTCGCACACAACAAATGAATTCCCGCCGCCGTAATGTTCAACACAGAGAAAAAAAAGGATTTTATGATTTGACAAGATGTGATTCCTGACCGGTGTTATTTTGCAGAACGAAATGTGAATAAGAAAAGAACATACACAGAAGCTTTGATTTAATTTATTATAATTTTCTGTAATACGAGTACAATGTGTGTTTCTAACATAAAATAGTCAAGGCGCAAGAATATAAATGATTACTTGTGGCTGTGATAAAAACTTAATAAGGGAATTCATTCAGTTACTTCTGTTAAAAGTTAAAAAAATCTCTACGCGTAAATTTTCATTCAGCTCAAAAATCATTGAAGATAAAAAACGAACATAGACGCTATAACTACATTTAATGATTATATTCTACTGAATTTGTGTTTAAAATACCCCTGAAAATAAACTTACGACATTGTAATGTACTATTAGAAAAAAAAATTATTCAGTAATCAAATCCATTATTTTTTCAGAAATGAAATAGAATCTACGTTGTTGAATTATGAACAAAATGAACACTATATTTTTTCTGTCACGCCTACAATTCAAATTTTATAAATTCGTAAAATGCGACATCGGTACACAACTCTGAAGGTTCTATCAAATCCTCAGTTGAAAATACAGCCATTTGCTCATAGCTCGCATTATTCACTGTACGAGACGACAGGGCGATCTGGCCTGCCGCGACCCGTCGGACTACCATCGCCAGCCGCGAGGGGTTAACTAGTCCCGCACCAATTACACCAGTCCCCCTCCCGCCGGCCGACAGCCAGACAAATGGCACGGGGACGCAATACCATTTCTCAAGTGCCATTGTCCGGTTTCTTCTTCTCGGCACCGGAGAACCCAATATCTCACGCAGTCGCCTCTGCCGCCGTTGCCTTCTCAGCCGCCTTCGCCGCCGCCCCGCCGCCCCCGCCGCCGCCCACGCCATAGGGACGCGCCGTCCAAATAAGCCAGGGAGGAAAGGGCTTTAATTTACCTCGCCAAAATTGAGTTGGAAAATTTGAACCAGCGCCTGCGCGAAACGAGGTTTAAACTTTGCACAGCGAGAGAGGTGGATATGAGACGATTTGAAGTTTCGATGAAACATTCTTCGCGGCATGCCCGTGAATGACTTTAAATTGCGTCCTCCTGAGAAGAACAAACCAAATCAACGACTTATTTAGGATTAAGGAGTTAGGAGCACTCATTAAGAAACTCGCCGTTCCTCTTTAATGACTTAAATATTGCCCTGCCAACTTCAATCTTAATTTGCTTTATCTAATCGGAAACTTGCAATAGACTATGAAGACAAAAAATAAATATTTTTAATTGACGAAAGCCCGCACGACGTAAACGCCGCACAGCACGCCTCCTTTAGGTTCAGTTTTACATTACAGTCTCCGTAGGAGGTCTCTTTGACTAAATGCCTGTTTTCTGATTGAGGAAGTAATTAAGCAAGAAAGAAGTAAAAATAACATTTTACCACAGCACTGCTCGAAACAGCTGAAAGGTACAGAGTCCTAAACGATGGCCTGTCCACAAACATTCAGCAGCATGTTACAAAGCGAGTATTTTTACGGTTCACTGAGGTAGCGGTAGATTCATACGAGTTCAGTGCTCGTTGTCGATACACATCTCGTTCCTCCCCAAAAACTCACGTGGAACCGGGCGTCCCGTACAGGATCGATTCGAAGACAAGCCCTTGTGGCATCCTCATTACACAAAACACTTGCGCACACTCGGGACTGTAAGTGGACGTGGCCGGTTCTGAGTCACAAAACTGGTATGCCCGGCACTTACATGCCATGTGTAGCGTAAGGAGTAAAACCTGACATAGTTCAACTTTCCCAACAGCAATTAAAAATATTTCAAAGTTAATTTAGCAGGAGTATGGCTAAAAAATACGAGCAACCATTAGTTACCTCTTTCCTATTTTTCTGAAGAAAAAAAAACTAATTAAATTTCATGTATTTTACCTAATCTCTTGTTATATACACGTCTAGGAACATCTATTTCACTTTTGACTTTAATCACTTTAGTCATACTTTTGACTGTAAGTTCCGGAGACAAAATATTAATGAAATTAAGATTATAAAATAAGAGATTAATAGTTAGTTATAAAAAGTTCCTCATAAATGTGTAAAACCCGTACATAAAAAAAACAACACAAATCAAATATTAAAATTATATACAAAAATGTTATAGTTATGGAAGTGTTGGAGAAGTAAAACGTTTAGTAGGAACTGCTTTTTGCCGCTCTCAGATATTATATAATTGAGTCTTTTATTATCTAACTCGTATTTTAATTGGATGTAATGACTTTACACATACGAGTATATGAGTATTGAACTTCGTATGTTTTTTCACATTTCCTTCATTTCATCAGAATCTTGTCTGCTGATCTTACCTAAACAATTCAACGTCTGAGTAATGATTATGCGGCCAAAGAGACATTTATCGATTTTATTATCTACACAAAATCTCACATTCATGATATTACATTTTAAAATATCGAAATGTTTTGAGGTTCTCGAAACCATCCATGCGCACGTTCGTTAAAACTCCTACATTGTTCGTCAAATGGTGTAAATTGGATATTCATTTCTCCTTTGTTCAACTCAGGGAATTAGCACACACAAGTGACTGCAGCTAGCGATAGTCCTCCGATAGATTATGATTCATGTTTTATTTTTCACCACCGTTCGTGCGTCACAAGACATCATTTGGATTCAAAGACCTCCTCATTCCACACAGTGCCCATGCCATTCAATTTAAATTCGACAGGGTACCCACTTTGACGAAGCAATACGTGTAAATATAATTGCCGCGCAAGGTTGAACGCTGAAGGAAAAGATGGGCGCAGACTCCCGATATCCACGACGGGTTTGCGCGAAAGCCTAAGAAGAAACTGAAAACAGAGAAGCAAAAAGAAAGCCGCAAGCCGGCCACAATGACCGACGCTGGTCTGGCGCGCGAATCCCACGCAAAAAGCCGGCCTTGTCACTCGCCCCACCGACGACCAGGAGAAGGAAGCCGTTAGGCGCTGCGTGTTCTCCAAGCCCTGGCGGGGTTGGCACACTCAAGCCTAGTCTCCAAGGTAGTACCATCATTACGACACAACTGGCGACATCTCGGTTGTCGCAGTTCCGCATAACATCACTGCTTTTTCACCTTTTTTTTCCAATTTATCCGCAAAGAAAAAAATTTGATTTTAGCATTCCTGTTTTTTGCTTATTTTTATTTGAGAAGCAATTTCTGAAGTTCATTTATGGCAGAGACATATAAAGAGGTTTAGGATCCATAAGAGAATCTTTAGGCGGAGAGCATTCACTAGCAACTAAATACGTCAAAGCTGGCAGAGCATTATTAATTGTGAATTTTCCTCTGGTATAATGCTATCTTATTTCTTCATGACAGAGTAATACATACGGCAAATAAATTAATAATTTCTTGAGGTTCATTCAAATACATTCTTTTGGATTTAATTAAACAACGGGAATATTGTATTAACATTGTCCATAGCATTCTGCCAGCATTAAAGCTTGTCACAACTTTTTTCTTGAACTTTGCCATTTATGCCATCATGCAGTCACGGTGTCAAATAATATCATTGAGAGTCCGTAACTAATGAAAGAAATGAGTCAATAAGATCCATAATCTGAAACATTAATGATATTCATTTTTAATATTTTATTTAAATTTGCTCTGTAGAACATCATGTTGTTCTCTCATTCATTAAAACTGAATAAATTAAAGCAAGCAGTGGAGATCAAATGAAATTCATGAGATCTAATAGCCAAACGCATCTGCAATTTCTCTAAATACAATAGATATAATTTTTAATATATCGTTTTAAGAAAGACATTGCATGTGATTCTGAGATAAGAACATCATTACTATCCCCATTAAAAAAAATCTCGGCAGCGTTTGGCTGAAAACATTATCAATTGATCCTTTATGGTCGCCGTATGTCCGTCCAGCCTCCCACTCGGCCGCCATCTTCCCTATCGCCGTCGCGGTCACGGTCGGGCCGCCCTGTCGTTTGCATGCGCCGCGGCGCCGCTATCTCCAGTGCGCAAACACGCGACGTAATTCGCGCGCAGAGGGCGGCGGAGGCCGAGGGGAAGCGGCAGTCCAATGGCCGGCCGCGTCGCGGCAGCGGCGGCGCGCGCGCAGCAGGTGTTTACGTTATTAAGCGACAGCGGCCGGCGCCGCGCCGCCGCGCACGCACGCACTCGTTACAAGCGCGCGGCCAGCGATTACGCGACCACGGCCCCCGCCCCCGCCGCCAACGCCGCGCTGCCCGTTGTAGCACCCGCCACGCCCCCAGCCATCGCCATTCCATTGCCACTTCCTTCGCAGCCACTGACCCGTTTTGGGAGGGAAAATCTTTTAGAAAGCGTGTCCTCTGATTGCTCGGGGGTACTTCAGAAGAATTTTATTATCCCAAAATACGTTCAAATAATATTTGCATATGCTACTTGAAACCAGAATGTCCTTCGCCCTTCTTGTGAAATACAATGGATCGTATTACAGTAACAGAACTGATAAATACAGAATATGTGGAGTCTTGAGTGTAGCCACTGATTTGGCTAATTCTGTCAATAACCGTACATTTCGAAATTATCTTCATTTTCGAAAGAAAGAGGGTTTCAAACCGAAAAACTCTTGTCTACACGTTTTACCATTGAGGTTACCGCCTTGCCAGAATCTCAGCTTCGTATCACATGCGCCAAACCCCCTTCATCACCGCCTCGTCATCACATTCTCCAGCGTCTTCGCCGTCATAGCATCCTCCACCTCCAACGCCAACGTCACTATCACCCCAAGAATCACCGCCCTCCTCTTGCCCTCCGCCCCCGCCGCCGCCGCCACCCCCTCGCGAGGACGAACGCAGCGCGGCGAAGGAATTTATTGCTTCGCGAGGGGCTGAAGCGATCGTTTTACTTATCTGCGCGCGGCTACATGCGAAACTAAAGGACGTAAAGAGGTGAATGGTTTATGCGCTATTTATTCGCGATGCAATGAATACGGCGGTCGCAATCTTCTGGTCGATCGTAAGATGTAGTTAAGTATGCGAGTTTATGCAGGCGAATTTCTATGCGGAGACACGTGCTTCATCGTGACTATCGCACAGTCTCGTTTGAAATATTTAAAAGTGTTGATTTGACTGATACCACGATAAATACAAACCAGAATTCTACTGAATTATATAATCTGATGGAAAACAAAGATTCAGGTGGGTGGAAGGTTGCATTATTTATCATCTCCTCCTTATCGAATATGAATTGGAACTTGGTAACTGTTACATGAAATTTGACAGCAACATTGGGAGAACGCGTTTTCAGTATAACTTAAAAACAAGATTTTTTCAGAAGATTAAGAAATTGTACAGCTAGAGATTAAAGAGTTAGTTACAATGCTAATCGAAACAACAATGAACTATGTGATTTTTTTTAGATTTCTAAAAATATGCGTGCTTTGATATCGTAATAACATAAAGAGTCGTCGAAAGCCTCAAAATTTTTTTTTGAAACGCTCCAAAAGAAAATAAACAGCTTCAAATATTAGTGCCCATTCGGCAATTTAAGATATCCACGTAGAGCGCAATTTATAAAAGACCTTTTGTAATGACAATATTTTAAGAACATGAAAATCAGCAATTAATTTGTCTTAAAATGCAATTAACCAAAGATTAGCTTTTATGATTTCCTGTGAATGGCTGTGCTACTTTCACCAGTACCAGAATTAATACTTTAGTAGCTCCATGTAAAAGATTTGACAATAAAATGAAATTTCGGCGAAATTTTACGGGAGGTATCTCCTATTTATCATCTCTCATTGTAACGTCATACCAATTCAATCATCATTAATCAACCGCTCCAGACAACACACATAACGGTATACATCCCCATCCCCACCAACCCAAAAAACAAAACCAATGTCACATTCATCTCCCCCGCTCCAAACGGATACGAGCGCAATCTCCGATGACACCTTAAAAAAAGCCTTGTGTACGACGCGCATCGGCTGTCCCCAGCTGGCGAGTCGCCGCGTCGGCGGCGCCGCGGGCCCAGATGCCATCTTCAGTGGGTTACTGGCGGTTGGGCAGCGCGCGCGAGCGGAGACTTCAACGCGCGGCGCGCGCGGTCGCGAGCCGCTCCCCCGGCGCGGCTTATCCCGGTCGCCAACTGCCCAGTCTTTACGGGAGCCGCTCATGTGTGTAAACCGTTGTAATAAATATGCGCGCGGAGGCGGGGCGACGGCGCGTCTGCGCGGACGCGGCCGGCATAAATTGAAAACCAACGGCCCCCGCGCGGGGAGAAAACCCGTCTCGTGCCAATAAAATTGCTGTGTTCATCCGGGCCAAAGGGCCGGGGGTACAATTACCCAGGTACGAGAGCGGCGGCGAGTCCCGACCCATGATCCAGAGACTAGAGGATATTCTAACATGAGCGACTTTTTCTCGGGTCTGCAGAAAACCATAAATGTCCCCAGTACCATGACTACATCGCTGGTTCGATAGAGGCATAACAGATGTAGCAAAAAACATTTTGTTGAGTAGAACATTTTGATATGAGATATTAATTCCCGCATAAGAAAGAATGAATACCGACACAAAGACAAATGTTTCTAAAATTTGTATTTAAGTGTTATAGTACACTTTTAATTGTCCCACCAGTAACCGACATGTGGTATGTGGTTTATAATTGCTATTAGCTACAGTGCAGACAGATGCATCTTACTCCTCGAATTACATTCCCACTCTGTAAAAAAGTTCGCGAAACCTGTACATGCGTCGTCGCACTTCGTTAGGTTGATGTAGTAGGCGACGTGTGAGGTATAAAGTCCTGTAAAAAGCGCTGAGATTCAGACAACGATCTTAAAAGATCACAGATTCTCGTCATAAAGACCTAGTGTCGATGACGAGAGGGATAAACGCTAATCTTTTTGGTTCGATCTCGATAATTGTCGAATAATTAGTTGAATGCTCCGAAAACATCATTATCCGAGCAATGTTAATGAAGAAATATATTCTTCGTAATTATGCACGTGTTTATCGATATATTCATCTCAGAGCTCTTCCTTGATGGAAATGAGCTCGGAACCTCTCGTTCAATCCTGCCTGGAAGTTGCGAGATGATTTCATGTTATAGAATTGCAAGATAAACTCAGAAAAGAAATTTACTAAACCGTTCAGAAAAACTTTAATGATGATGATGATGATGATAATAATGATCGCTACACGATCGAGATATAAAAGCATTCCGTATCTAGACAACTCCTGCGTCACTAATTAAGAATTTTAAATTTAACAAACTTTTCAATTTGAAACAATTAAATTTATAATTAAACATTCCTAGTTGGAAGGTTTTACAAGTGTGAGTAAAATGCTAAGGTTTTAGTTTTTTATCTCACAAGTTCTTTACTTCACAATCTCACACTACTTTATTGAATTTGATTGTCAGTTAGGTAAATTAGATAGCTTTGCGGCTCCATCAATAGTTTTACACACAATGGATAAAACTTTTAAAATATTTTTAAAATCTTCCCCCTCCTCATTTTAGGGGTGGATGCCGAAACAAATTGGAACATCGAGGAACTGCTTCGGGTCTGCGAAAATGTTAGGTTGCCTAGTACGCGCAGAATTTCTCTACTACCACAGGAAGGTGTAGGAAAGCATAAGAGAGACGATAAAAGCGGTAGGAAAACCACACTGCAGCATAGCATTACTCATAAAGGAACTCAAACTCCACGAGCGGGCATGAATCCGTGCAATATGAGTGCGAGAACGTCGCATCTGCATGCAAAGTGCATCGTCGGCAGTTTGTAACCAATGCCGTATAAAACTGGTACGAGCAAAATGAGCGCGCTTCCCCGCAGAAGGAAAGCCGATTAACGCTTCACTACACGTTAGTGAATAAGCTTGCGATTCCCTGAGAACTCCTTGCGGAAGTTGGGAACTCCGTAAGCGAACTCAGGAGAAAGACCTCCACTTAGAAAACACGCTTCGAAAGACGGAACTTTACCAAAACAAAATGTTATGAGAAATCCACGGATCCAAAGCCGATAATGGGGCCACTCGATGTTTATTACTATTGACATACCAGAGACATAATTAATAATATTATTTATTAGTCTTTTAAGAAATATTAGAGATGGTGACATTTCAGAATGCTATAAAACATGAACATAATTTGGTAACTTAAGCATTCTCAAGATTCTCTCATGCTTACTTTTGGGCATTTTCAGAACATTTCAGAATGTTCGCGATAACAAGAAATTTAAACTCATTTCTTCTTTTTTTATAGGTGAAACGTTTACATTCTTCACACATTTCAACAATGCCTCCATTTTTCGTATTTTCAAAATATTACAGCCTACGTAACTCATTCACTACATTTTCTCATAATAATAGATTGAATTATATTGTTTCGAATGCAAACACTTTTTATTTCTTCAGATAAATGTTGAATTATAACGTTATATATCTGTCTAATATTTTGCATTTCAAGGAGTCAAGGCAAAATAATAGTTCCGAACATGCAGGCAATGTGAAGAGACGGCATAGAGCAGGCAACGTGATGCGGTATAAGCGAAATTACGAAGTTACTTCTATTAAATAATTAATAACCAATCACTAGGAGTAGCATTTCCTCAGAAACATGTTTTCTATAAAACAACACTTATTGAGGGGCATTTCCGATTTATTTGCTTTCGATTCCTGTCATTAAACACAAATCTACGACACTATAAAATCATTAACAATATGTGTTCATAAAATGTATATTAAATTGCTTATTTTAATATATCTGCATCGACACGTTATTGCAAAGTTTAACAATACATCACATGGCACTTACACGTACCCCTATCTAAATATTGAGAACCGACGTATAAGAATGATGTTTTTCATTTCTTTGTGAACTACACGTATTGACACGTAATACACATTTCAGCCAATGATCTTTCATTTTCAGATTGCCGACAAATGAAGTCACAACTTGAGCAGGACTCGCTTTGAGAAATGAACGCGGAACCACCGGCCCAGGAGTCCCTTATCGGAGCGCGACTGCGCACAGAGGAGTCTCAGAAGGCGGCCGCAAGCGCAGGTGACTGCACTGCGCCGGCCAGTGAAGCGCATCCAGCGAAGGAGCCGACACGCGGCCGCGCGACGAGGGCGGCAGTCAGTGCAGAGATGAAATGCGAAAGGGAAGCATTTGACAGTCAAGAGGAGACTGTACACGAGCAATAAATAAGGAGATCTTGTGAGTAAAAAAGATGTCAAAAAGTACAATAAGAGGCTAAATTATATAAAAGTGATAGACGAAATTCCCAAAGTACAACACAAATTTTGCGCAGATAACACTGTTTTGCTCTACTCCACAACGTTCAATCAATACATTATAGTGTCTCGCTCTAACACCATTTTGAAAATAATTTGCTAATAAATTGTGGAGGGTATTACAATTTAGTGCCACTAACAATATGAAAGTAATACAAATTAATGTTTATCGCTGATAAAGGAGATAATTGTATTTATTAATAATTTAATATTTATTACGCAAATGCTACGAATGATGTTTGTATGAGATTCTACGAGTGTCCCCAAACATGAATACCATTTGCGAATAGGAAATACGAACGTTTTCGATTAATACTGGTTCTGATTCTTTATTTGAATAACTGGTTCTTTATTTTGAACCTGCAGCGGCGGAGAAGAGATCAACAAAAATGGATATGAAAATGATTGCGTTCATTCCAGCTACCAACTAAAACTTTAATGAACATGCCACATTTGCACTGTCAATTTACCGCGGCCATTTAATCCTCACAACATTTCAAGAACACATGTTGTTGATAACACAAGCGAACAATTGTGGGTGGTATCTGCAGTCGCGGGGCGGGAACAACGTTGAAGGTAGAGGTATTGAAGGTCGCGCCACAGGCAGTGATTGATTATTTCGTGTTATCTGACGCGTCAACTGCTATGGTCATTAGAGTGTAGTGTCAATTTTTTTTCACGGGCGGTCTTTCCCTGCTGGATGGGGAGAACCGGCGCCGACCTATTCCTCGGCATGCGAGGTTTTTTATCCAGCCAGGTATCCCCGACCAAAGTAGCACTGACTCAGCTGGGACAAACTAATCCACCGGCTGGTCTCCCGACATGAGTGGTAGTGTAGTGCATGTGTGTATCAGTAAGAAAGGAGAGGAGGAAAGGACAAGGAAGAAGAAAAGATCGCGGGGTTCGTGTCCCGTTTGTTAGGGCACTGCTCCGACATTCCCTGGTGTTGATCGGAGAAACCACGCAAACCCAGATCAAAGCAGCCGGCCGTTAGAATTCTCCTCCAGATAGCACCTGGATTCGCCCTAGCTATTTAGCTAATGTTGAAAATTCTTCCGCCGTCGGGAGTGGAATCCTAGAACCTCCCGGTCAGAGGTCGCAGTCGATGAGGCCCTGAGCCCCCTCAGCCGGTGCGAGGCAGAGACGGCGACAGTGCTCCGTCAAGGCTGCGCGCCGGCCTTCCTCGCTCTACTTGGCCCTG
This sequence comes from Gryllus bimaculatus, assembly GCA_017312745.1. NCBI lineage: Eukaryota > Metazoa > Arthropoda > Insecta > Orthoptera > Gryllidae > Gryllus > Gryllus bimaculatus. The sequence continues at coordinate 4,700,485 of BOPP01000049.1, forward strand.
CGCTGGGCCGCTGACGCCACGCCACGCGACGCGACGCGACGCGACGCGACGCGACGTCGCTGCGGAGATGCCGGGCCCAACGCCCGACCGTTACCCCACGCGAGTATTTTGCATACATCTGCTTACCCTCGTTACCCAACGCTCCCTTTGCGTCGCATTGTTCCCGAAACCTACATACCTCTCTCTGTTCTCCGTCAATACACCGGACGATGCCTCTCAAAATATTGTCATTATGTCCCGTAAGCACAGGTCGTTTTTCTGTTACACATGAACGGTTTTTGTGTGCGGTCTGACTAAAAATGCTGGGTGATGGATGTTAGATATGTAAATTTAAAGAATAATCTTCTTCACTAACTTTGAATTATTTTAAACACAGTATCTTCGATAAGTAATCGACCTAGTACATATTTACATCTAGTACATTACCGAGCCTTAATCTCGACATAGTTATATTTGAAGGTAACAGATGACACTTCTTTGAAGATGAACATTAGTAGAACTGTAGACTACTAAATTAACTCAGAAAACAACAAGAAGAAATGTATCTTTAAGTCAAATCATTCTACATGTAGAACTGAAGAGGAAAATGCAATGCAATAACGGTTGCAAATAGTTACGTGAAAACAGCCTTATTGTATACAATGAAGGGAAAAGAAAAATACAAACAAATCCATTATGCAAAACGAAATTCATCTAGTCAGCAAAATGTAAAAGTACAATACACAGTTCAAATTGTTCAAGATGTGTTCTTATTCACAAATGTGTTTGACACGTAGTAAGCCTGAACAAAAGCTCTTCAAAACACTGAACCAACTGCATTTAATATTTATCAAAACGTACGCACCCATGATGGAAACACCTCAAGAAAACATACCTAGCAACACCCACGGCAGGCAGATATCCTACACCCTTCATGAATGCGAAATGCAAAGTAAACGAACTTCTGCCTGCAAAATACGGCGCAACAACGCGGCTTCACTCGGCGCGCAATACGCACGGCGCAGGGCGCAGGGCGGGAGGGGGAGGTGTCTTCGGGATGCATAAGCAATCACGGAAGCGGCGCGTCGCCCAGGAATACCAGAGCGCCTCCGCGAGACGGAAGCCAACGCCGCGCCGCGTTTGCCTCTGGCAGCGGCGCGGGTTCGACGCCCATCGCGCGCCGCATAGCAAGCGGGAGGAGGCCGACGCGGAGAAGCACAGGGGAGTGGGGCAGGCACGGGTTCGGTGTCTACCTGACCATAATCCTCAACCCAAAAACACGAATTTTACATTTTATCGACATATTCTGCTTTCTCACACGTGTCTCTTTAGATGATCCATGGCTTTTGCCACGCGATTTGCAATCGCATGTATCTTATGTAGTAATCTTTTAGGAAGTTATAAAAGTGTAAAAATAAATAATTTACATAAAACGTAAAGGCGATAAGTTAATGTTAAGTAAAGTAAATTAAGTAAAGTAAGTTCAGTTAAGTAAAATGTTAACGTGTGGATTATAACTTTACCTACTTTTGATTTATGTCTTCAACACTTCGCCGCGTTTTTCTCACAATGCACAGATTTTACACAAAGAAAAATCATGAAAATTTTACACAAACAAAATGAAGAATGGTTACAAATACATCGAGAACAAACCTCAAGTTTCAAATAAACATTTCTACAAAGTGCCTATTTTGGAATGAATACAAGAACTGAAAATCAACAGTATTCAACACATAACATACTTCAAAAAAACCATTTGTATCAGTTCGTGAATATCGTTTCATGGGCAGATATCACAAGGCAAGAAGTGTTCAAGAATTCTGAAATGTGAAAACTTATAATCAACAGCTCTCAACCGAAAGTACCATAAAGAATAACATTCCCTGGCGTGAAACCACCCCAACCCAGGGCAAACGCACGTGCCCGCCCTCTGGCAACTGAGCGCCGCGCAATCCTTCGCCGGCTGCTGGCTGGCGCCGAGCCGTCCGGGGCGACCGCCCCTCGCCAGCGCCCGCTGCAGCGGGGAGCGCATCGCTTGGGATTCCAACGGCGCACCCTGGAGGACGTGCGTGGAGGATGCAACTGGCTGCAGCAGCGCAGCGCAGCGCAGCACAGCACAGCGACGCAACGCAGCAATGCAGCGACCGCGGCGAGCACAGAGAGGGAACCGGGTTTCCACGGCGACGGCAACAATAACCTCTGGCCTTTTAACAACTGAACACTGGAATTGTAAACGCTGAATGTGCCCAACTCGCCCCCTTGGCACGTTCAGCACTCCAATGAACATTTTAATCAAGGAACTTGCACACTGCCACAGTCATGGGAGTCATTTTGAACTACAAGAAAACATTTATGATTATTTCAAAGTTTCCCATGTTATTTGCCTTTCGTGTATTCCTTTAAAAAATCGAGTATATACTGCGTTTCCTATTTCCAGTCGTCAATTTATCTTACGAAGATGTAGGGCCTATTTAGTATACGGACTATTGTATTTCTGCGTTCTAACAGACAATGTGATAGATATACTTTTGGAGATAGAGAAACATTGGTAGCATGTATTAAAAACTTAAAACACAGCAATATAACTTTTCAAATAGACTTTATCCTCAACATCAGGATATAACGGGCTGGTTCCTCTCACGGTGCTCTAAGCTTGTATTTCAACCGGAAATAAATAAATTATTTTGATTTTTTGAATCAACACATTCCTGTTTATGCGGTCTTTATTTTTTTATATCTACTTCATTACAATTAACAAATAATTATTTTGGCTAATAAAAACCTTTCAACAAAAGTCGTAATGCAGCGGTTGAAAAACTCATTTCGAAAAAAAAACTGCAACATATTGAGCCCTTGTGTTCCATTACAAAAGAGTTAACATACGTGAATCGCGAATTTCAATTTCATCGTATAATCTACTTAAGGGATAATCTACTCAAACGATGTTCCTATACATTGACATTACTGAAATGTTCTTTGCGTCAATTGATGGGTGACAATCTTCGTACATCTCTCACAAGACGAAACTGCTCTTTCAATGCGAAGATAAGATTAACAAATGACGTGTGATGATTCTATGACATCGCAATTTCTGGATAACAGACTGTGCTGCTGACTTTGAAATCGTAAAAGGAATACCTGTAGTTGAATTTAGTTCACAATTCCCTAACAATTCTCTTTCGATGAATAAGTGTCAAAGGATTGTATGTAGTCAAAAGATTTATAAAAAAAATATATTTAGCACAACATTCAACACATCTTGCATTAATATAACTCCATTTACTGAGGAATATCAGAGCTGATGTACAATAGATTCGTGACAAATTAATTATCCTCCAGCCTTATGCATGTTATAAGGATTGACCGGCATATATGAATCATGGGTATACTGTAATGCGCATCCATGTAAAAATCAACCGCAGTGTAACGTGAAAAGAACATGGGACGATAAAAGGAAAAATTGAAGTATATCAATATTCACTACCTTTCACATTAATTACATGTTATCAAAATATTCTATCACATTTCACACAGCGAATTACATAATAAAGAAAAATCAATGTATGTCTGCTCTAAGAGAGATTCAATATAAATCAATTACACCTTCTACGGCGCTTGTAAATCTATCAGAGATAACGGTGAGAAATGTTCCGCATTAGTGAGCGAATAATAGAAGAAACAATTTATGGAATGAAAATGCCATTAACTTTTTACACCCATTAGAGCTTCCCGTATAAAAAACTCGAATATTTCACGATCGTTTTCTTTAGCACAAAAGACAACAATGCTTAAGTTAGAAGCAAATAATTATCACGTCGCGGCCATCAATACTTGCGAGCATAACATGGCGGTGAATTTATTTGTAATGTTACTAAATTTTCAATTGTATAATAAGACCAACACAGACACTCGCGAAAAGTAATTGTTTTGAATGCCCTATGTAAGCAAAGACTACGACAGAAAAATATACTATTGTTCTCAGGTATAAACACCAAACGTTTTTTTCTGAAAATATATTGCTGAATTATTAAACGTACATCATTTGTTATATGATAATTATCATTTTAGATAACTCACAAATAATACGAGAATAACTACGTCATTTTTATTTCCACTGATTTTTAACATCTCGCCAATTAATGCTTACATTACATGTGTATATTAAATCAATGTACTTGTAAACCCATATTGTTCAAATAATATCTAATTAGGGTTTTTGAAGTCGCAAAAGAGTTCGAGTGTAAATTATTTTCATTTATAAACTTAATAATCCTACTTCTTTGGGTTGCAGTAGATGGAATAAAGAATAATGTGCTGAAATGCAATATTGAGGTCTCTGATTTAGGTAAGGATTCCTTTTTTCTTTAAACTTCTTGCAAAGCAGAGTACGATACACTGAATTCAATGACGGAGGTGACATTTTTATTTAAACTCTTACATTTTCAAAAATGTTATTTTTCGAATCCTCCGCGCATTGTACGTTAGGGGAAATTCAAGAGATGGCTGAAATATTAATAATAATACATTATCAAGTAATTGTTAGAAAATATACGAGAAAGTATTTGCTATTGTAGCTTCTGAAGTTTTAATTAGACCTTCATTCTCATTCATTTTCAGCTGACATTTCCTCACAGAAGAAAAAAAATTGAATTTAGGGGCACATAATATTCACTCTTACACCTTTGCAATCGTATAATGTACAGGATTTTGTTAGTCGCATTCACGAGTATTTTGCACATGATAATGTACATCTGTGCAGCGTGTTCTTCAAAAAGTAAGATTTGATGAGCTCAAGACTTTAAACGCCTTTCGCTGATGTGTACTGTTACTTTTCAGTGAATCCTCAATCAACAGATTTCGCCATCTCATTCACATTCTACGAACACGACGCGCCGACCGACACGGTGCAGCGCAAACCAACGTGAGTGTATGCCCGCTAAGGGATTTTTGCTACAGGGTGACAATCGCCCAAGACAGAGAAGGGGTGGGGTGGGGGGCTAAGTGCCGTTCGAGCGGCCAATAAATAACACGACCAGGTGCCAGTGTCCTCACCCCCTGCTCCCGCTGCCCTTCTTCCATCGCCAGAAGAATAACGACGCGGAAGAGCGCGCGTGGGGACGCGGAGAGTGCGCCCTTGTCCCGAGCAAAACAACCCCGCGCCTCGACAAGAACACGCCGCCCGCCGCACACCGTCGTGAAGAATGGCGCGGCCTGATCCGCGGCCGGCGCGCCGAACACAACAGGCCCCTGCGGGCGGCCAACGCGCGGCCAACAGGAACTGGCCCGGAACTCCGCGCCAGGCAGGACTAGAAAACAGCAGCAGGCCTGTTGGGCCGGGAGCAGAATGGCAATAGAAAATTTGCAGATTCTGTTAAGCAGACTCTCAATGGTCGTCAAAAGGTGTGCGTGTGCGGACACGCCCGTACGCATGTGCGCGCTCACGCTTCTTTTTGGGTGTGCCTGTGTGTGTGGGGGGGGGAGAAGCCAGACTAGTACACAGATTCATCGCAAGGCCAAATGAATACACTCCCATACACAACGATACGAGCCAGGCAGGATGACGAGTATGATAGAACAAAGTGATTTTAGTGCACGGTGTAATTTTTAAAGCCAAAGATGTAAAGGGAATATAGAAAGTTAAATAAGATGGTATGATGTGTCTGAGAATGGTAGGATATGGGTAGCCGTCATAGAATCAATGGATTTCGTTGAATGTTACAAACTTTTGATTTTCTGAGAGGAGCGTGTTTGCAGACACCAGAAACGTCATTGTGTGTTCTCGGGATTTTGTTCAATAAAATATTAACAGGCGATATTTAGTTTCCGGCTGAACAATAAACAAGACGGAAGTCGAAAGAATGATCGAGGCCTGGATTGAAACCAAAAAGAGGGATGCGAACGTGATCTCTAGCTAATGAAACTGACCAATCAATTCTATCCATTTCCATAACAAAGACCAAAGCCAACATACACAAAAATATAATAAATTTCAATTCTACTTCGTACATTCCATTGAAAATATATTTTCAACCTTTCTTTTCTTTTGAATAATACTCCTTAAGAATATGGCAATAACTTTATGGTGTTTACATAGGGGGAATTAGCTTGCTTCAACCTGAAAGAATATATAAATATCAAACGAAAGTGAAAAAATACTGTTCTGAAAATGAGAAAATACAGCTCATTACATCAATTAGCTACGGATGAAAGACTACCTCAGCCAAAACCGGAGACGAAGCTTGCCCAACGAACTCAGAGTAGCAGGTGATACCTTCGTAAAGCCACCCGTCTACAACCAACGTGCAGCTCGTCGGCATCTCGCACAAACGCACACGGCACGTGATGTATTCCCGCCGCGGGCCACTCGCCCAGAGCGGGGGTGGGAGCGGGGGCGTTGCCGAGGTTGCGCAACTCGCGCCCGCGCCGCCGGGGACGCTAACGGCAGGGTAGGCACCCTGGACGCGAGCGCGCACCGACGCCAATGCCAACGCAAACGCGAACGCGAACGCAAACGGGAACGCGAACGCGAACGCAAATGCGAACGCCAACGCCAACGCAAACGCCAACGCAAACGCAAACGCAAACGCGAACGCAAACGCGAACGCAAACGCGAACGCAAACGCAAACGCGAACGCGAACACCAATGCGGGGCCCACGGTTCGCGATCGGAGCTCGGCACGTACAGATAGAAAACGAGAGTCCCGTTAAGTCGTGTGCTGAAGCGGGGGGGGGG
>BOPP01000049.1:4707207-4771943 GCA_017312745.1 Gryllus bimaculatus
CGCCCCGCCGTGAGTCAGCGTCGCGGCGACAGTTGCGCCGTGCGCGGAATTAACGAACTCTCGTCAGCCGCTGCGTGGCGGCGCACGGCCACAGTGGGCCCGCAACAAATACATTCTGATAGTATATTAGAGCCAAGCTTTAAGTTAGTTTGGCATTGTAAATTGAATAGTTTCTTGGCAGTCGGGTTGGGGCCAACCACGTCGGTCTGGTTGATTGTAGTAATGATGTGCTCGTTCTTTTTCTTTTTCTATAAAGGAAGGCTCTACAGGAGAAATAGAAGTAAAATGGAAGAAATGATGTAACGTGCAGCGTACGGATGTACGAATCATATGAGGAAAGTCTTCGAACTATCGTTTTACAAGTACATCATTTAACTACATGCAAATGTTGAATATCATATTTACTGATAACTGTATTAATTACTATTAATGTAGCTAATTAATATGGAGTTCATGTATAACTACTACTATGGTGTTCGTGAATGAGAGTATTAATTTTGCTGCAAAAAGTTCATATGTATTTTTTTTTTCAAACATGTTATTATAAGTATCTAAAGTTAATAGGGCGTCACATTTTAAATATGATAGGGCATTTGGGCTTTCAATAGCTTTATTTTGATATGTCTGAAGTGCATAAAAATACTGACGCTTGAATATTAGTTACGCACATCTAACGTTCAAATAATGAGATCGTATTTCGATTTGAGTTTTATTAATACCTATCCAGACATCCGCTAAGTCAAGTAAAGTCTGTACAATTTGGAAATGAGGTGCATAAATTTGCCCCTAAGATAGCTGACATATCAAGCTTTAATTTGTAATAGGCCCATTTGCATTAAGGTTTGTCATACACATACGTTTGTAGAGAATCGACCCGGTATTGCGTCATTGAAAAACCATTTCATCATTTCGTTCTGAGTAGTACCAGTAGTTAATAGTTAGGAAATGCTACAAACAACGTGAGTTGCACAAAAACGTCGACTTAAAAACTATTCAAGTTATTTCTCACTTTAATTTTATGTTTGGATTACATTGCATTAAAGAATTATCGAAGTAACACAATTGAATAACACAAACACCTTTAAGTCATTATAATATTACAATACTTAAATTTAAATCGAGCAATTGCTAGTGATTATTAATGAATGTAGCATCCGTAAATTCAAGAAAAATATGTTGATAAACTTTTTCTTGACATAAATTGCAAGGCAAAATCATTTTATTTCTTTAATAGTAAGTAGTATTATGAAAACGTTTGTAACACACTTTTTAATACTTTGGTCCCAAACAATTACTCAATATTCACGAAAAATGACTGTAAAGATAAAAGATCCATTGCAACGTACTACCAATGATTACCGATGGTAGTGGAGTCTTCAAACTTCACTAACTTGCTGTATCATATTTCTTCATTCGGTGTTAATCTTCTCAACTATATTTTTGTAAATCACATTTTACTAAACCACTAATTTATGTGTCGATATTCCCATATAATTCATACTTCATTTAACGTAATACATAGAACGTATACATAGAACTATCAACACAGTTAATATTTAATTCATTTCAGAATAATTATGTTAACATTAGTTCGCTGCTGGCCAAAATAAATAAATAAATACATGCACTCTAGTAACGAAACTGCTTTCTCCCAGGTCAACAATTTATATTAATTGGCGATGATTTGCACTGCCGTTTTGTTTCTGCCTTTTCAAACTAATTAATGTTATTCTTTCAATTATTACATTCTGTGCTATTTCAATGTTTAAAATATTGAATAAATTAAAAATAATGGATTTTTAATTTTTATCAGAACATTTCTTCACAGAAGGCAATTGCAAGCCGGTTTCCGGCATGATCTGCCCAGTGAGTTCCTGTTTTATGAGTCTGAAGATAATTTATCGTTTCTGTTGCACCATTTGAGAATTTGTTTCCCAAGCATTCCAAGGTAAGTGATGATAGATTGAAATCGTGTTTCAATTTTCATGTATTTCATTCGCTTCATTTTTAAATGTGCACACTGAAGAATGCTCGCACTGTCCAATTGGTATTCAATAAAACCCAATATCATAAAATTTTTAGCGCCGCCTTAAGTCCTGTTAGAGTCGCCACTGATCAATGACGCTGAGTCTCCGACATTCAGGCCCTCTCCGACTTCCATGCAAGTCGCAGGCGACAGCTTTCCAGAATCGCACGCCAGCGGCGACGGCGACATTACAGCGCTGCCAATCACAGCCGACTGTGCGAATGCTACGTGCCAGAGGCCAGACGTCCACATCAAGGTGCTTCTTTGCTGCAAATTTCTTATTCCTCCGTACAGCTCCCTCCAGTGCTGGTAGGTGGAATAGTAATAGAGAAGAGCAGAACTCCGGTCATCGTCTGCGAATGACGTCTGTGAAGAACCGCGCGAGCCTAATCATCTTCCATTCAGAAGATGATTATATACAGAGTGAAAGAGGCGTGAAAATGAATGGAGGTGAGGGTGTGAGAGCGGGCGAAAATGACACGAGAAATGAAGTTTGCTAGGAATGTTAGCTACAGTTCTATTTTGTAGTTTACTTTACGAAAATTAAAATAAAAAGAAATATGATAGTCGCGTGAGCGCGTCGGCGTATTTCTTCAGTCCTCTTACGAAAAGGTCTTCACAACAAATGGAAAACATATTTACAGAAGGTAAAGTAACTACATAACAGGGAGCGTAGTTTTCGAGCTAGAATAACGGAATAAAAAAAAAATTTTACCTTCCTCTTATTAAATCATAATTTTAGTACGCTTTTTAAAAAAAAAACTTGATGAAAAAAAGACGTGCTAATATATCCGAACGTTATTTAAGAAGGATGTTCAAATTGTTGCAATAAGAATTATTAAATCAATAAAACTATTTCGGAATATAACGTAGAATTATGATAAATGATTTTAATGAATTAACTATAAATGTTAAGCATTTTAGTAAATTATCTCAAAAATGATCTTGTAAAAAAATTTGATAGGCGTGTGTTGAAACATGACAACGTCCGCAATATGGCTTATTATGACACAAGTAAATTACAATAGAACCATTTTATATGTGGCGTGCGTTTAAACTCTGTTATGACGGGCTGTGTATTCAAGGCAACAACGTTCTTATGAAAATATGTGAAGAGAAAGCAAAGCTTAACTTGCTTCATGGAATTTCATGAAAGTACACTTGTATTTTGCTCAAATACATCACATTTACGTCTTTTAACTACTTTCAGCGATATGAATTAGAAAAACTACAGTTATAGTATCTCAAATTCATTTAAGCTGCTTGGAAGTACCACATTCAAGTATGGTGAAATTAATTTCATCTTACAGCTCCTCCACATACATCGTAAATTAAAACAAAAAAAAAACCAACTATTTTTAATACATCACATGCAGAATTTGAAAGCAAAATATATTTTGAAACGACGAACTATAGTCAACATTGTGCACTTACTAAAGTCAAAAGTTTAATGAACAGAACATAACAAATGCTCTAAAAACACAATCGTTATTTTAAAACAGTATGAAACATATTCATGAAAGAGTAATCAAAAATTCCTCCTTTTCACCACAAACCGACCAAAAATCGAGCAGCGAAGTCAAGGTCGTCGCCCCTCGGGAGGGCTGGCGGTCGGCGGGACCGTTCAAAGGACGGGCGGGGGCTGCTCCAGGCGTCGGGGTCCCGTACGCCAGCGGCGGCGACGGACGCTCCCACCCCTGCATTACAAGGCACAACGACGCGCCGCCCGCCGCCCACGAGAAAAACCGCGCAAGGAAGCGCCGAGGCGCAGGCAGCCTACCCGCAGCGCAGATGCAATGCTTCATTAAATATTCTGGCGTCCCCCGATGCAGAAGCCCCACGCGCGTCTGCGAGGCACACGCGAATCTGTGCAATCTCCCCGTTACGAGCTGCTTTTTTACCGCAGCAACGGCGACGGGTTGCAAACACCCAGGAGGTGCTAGGACGCTCTTGACAATATGAAGTTCCCATCTTTCAGCTTCTCAGATGTTTCAACGCGAATAAACTCGCACAAAACTGTCATTTACAGCACAAGCAGACGGCTTACAGTTAACATACCTAAATTTGACAGCTTAGGAAATGGAAATGAAAATGATTCTTCTTTAAATTATCAAATTAGGAAGGAAAATGATTATTGTAGGGATTTCTAGGAATCTGAGAACCATGTTGTTGCAAAGGATTGAGTCATATCAGATGCAAAATTCATTCAAAACTATGAATTAACTTACTGAAAAACATTGGAGGTCTGAGAATTATTCAGGCAGAAAATAACATATTTCATATCTTTCAATTTTCACATATAAAATATGTATGTATTTCACACACACACACACACACACACACACACACACAAACAAACAAACAGTGTTCCGAATGACTGCACCAACACTTCTGAGTAACCGAGAAAATGAAAAATAGAGAGGTTCGCAACCCCAGGGTTCCCAAAATGTGGTTACTACAATTGTGTCTGGAATGGATGCTACCCGCAATGTACGGGTGCCGTAATATTTCTGGTAGTGATTGGGAAGTACGAATTCTGTCTCAACTAGTGGCATACCGGCGAAGTTGAGCTCAGAGCCAACATTGCCGATGTCTCTGCAGCGACTCTGACTTGGAGTTCCCACGGATCGAGTCCCAGCAGTGGAGGTATTTTGACAGCAGCCAAACAGCTGGGCCAAATCAAGCCAGCGGCTGCAGCAAGCATTCTAGCGATCGGCTGCTGTGATCTGTGGTTCCTCGTAGAATACCGAGACAGTTCCCTAACAAACAAGCCTTGGACTGTGCATTATCTTTCCTCCCTCTTTCTTATCATATCCTCTCACTACTGCACTCACACGTGTATCTACCACACTTCCATTCATGTCGGGAGCTTAGAGCCTGCTCGACTGGGGCAGTGGCCTGCAGCTGAGAGCTACACGCCTGGAGAGGAACTTTGCCGAAAGTGGAGGTGCCGGTCGGCGTCATAGGGGAAGATGCACGGTCTCCTCCGCGCTTAAAAACATTCACTACACTGACAGGACTGATGACGTACCAGTTAACGTGCCTGGAAACATCAATCAATCAATTACCTACCGGCAGGCAGAATCAAAGGCCACTGAACAACTGAGTAAAATTTTAAAAATCATTCTATGACATTAGATTACACAGTGAAAAGGACATACATCGACGTGAGAGAGAGAGAGAGAGAGAGAAATCAGCAAGAAATGTGAGAGCAATTAAAACCAGTGCCAGTTACGAAATGTAAATAAGATTTTGTTCACATTCATTATTAATTCTCTGGGATAGTAAACAATTTGTTTAAACACATAGAAGGAAAAATCCTTCTTATATGTCAAGTGCATTCTCAGTGAGGATACTCGTGTACTTCTTAGTCCTTTCCCTAGTGATCTGAGGAATGTAATAATAACGTCTATTTTCGAACCTCTAGCTAAACAATTGCAGTAAGTCACAGCTTAGGCAAATTACAATTACAAGCAAAAATTTAAATTGGTGATTTTTCAACAAATATGGAATGAATCTTTGTTTCTGTTTGTATGAAAGAGTTTTTTTGGGGATCTGAACCCAAGGTTCCATACATTTGCCTCCTACACGTTTTGTTGCACCGTTAAATACAATGACTGCTACATTAACAGCCGGACAAATGTAAAAATGTCGTACAGCATTCACTCGTAGATTAATCAACACATCAATTCAGCAGATGCATTTCATGTGTGTTCATCATAAACTAATTGGAAGTAAAACGAAAAGTTGCGATCGCTTTTACGTAGCGCCGAGCATCGCCATGTCATGCTCCTCGCCGGTTGTCCCCCACTCCTCGCCTGCCTCTTCACAATGCACCTGTACGCGCCGTATCTCCGTCCCTCCCGCAGCCGCGCCTGGGGGCGAACAACGGTAGCTCGCCACGACGGCGGCGCAACACAGAAAAATCATCCGCGAGCGAGCGAGCGCGCGCGCGACCGAGCGTGCGGCGCTGAGGCGCGCCGACGACGCACGCGCGCGGCCTTCAGGAATGCGCGGGAACTAACGAGCGTCCGAAGCGACTGGGCTCTTCCGCGTGGGGCGCTCTCTGCTTGGTCATTCCCGCGACTTTATTACTTGCCCAGGGGACCGCGCCGCCCCCTTCGCCGCCACCCCACTCCCAACCCTCCTGCTCCACGAGACTCGCCCCGTGCCACGCTCCTCGCGCCTTGCTCGTGTGCGGCGTTCACGCTCCGCCCTTTTCCTGTCCCGTCCAGCCCCGCACCGCCCGGCGCCACCTCGCCCAGCCGTGGCCCATCCCGGCTCACCTCAACCTGCCCTACCCCGCCCCGTGCCGCCCGTCCACGCCGTCTAGCCCTGCCCCTCCCCCCAGACCAACCCTGCCTTGGTCACCCCCGCCAGGTTCTCCTCGGTCCACCTGCCCTCGCGTGGCCCTCTTCGCCTCCTCCCGCCCACCCCACACGGCGCCGCGTCGCTTCCCGAAAGTGAATCTACGGCCAACGGCGATACAAATGCTCCTCCCGGAGCGGAATTTAAGTAGCGGGACCGCGCGGTCTCGCGCCCCCGACCGGGCGCTCGGCAACGGGATAGGCGATTCTGGGGGTATTAGCGGCGGCGACGGCGGGCTATCACATGAGCTACGCCGCGTGGGCCGCCATCTGTATGAGATGTACACGTTCGCTCCGGAAATGATATGCTGCGTAAGCCCAGAAGTCGTGACGGTGGCGACACCTCATCAGCATGCGCGAGTGGTCGTGCGTTTTCGGCGATTCATCTCGGCGATGAAATAGTCAATGATAAGATCCCGAGTCCGTGTGTTATCTTATTCCCATACAAATGAGCGAATCAGGTAGACTACAGTGAATTGAATGAAGAACTAGCTTCAGAGGTAAAAATGAATTCATAAATATTTGAACGTGACTATAATGAGAATATTCTTTATAAGCAGATTGAGAATTACTAATGGTTGGGCAAGCCTCCTACACTGCAACCTGTAGAGTCGTTAGGAACCGAAAATTCATTATAAGTTATAAGGTTAGTTAAAACCTACACCATTTCCAGTTCCATTTTCGGAACAGTAAAATATACTTATTTAAATGGTGTGGGAGAAAGCTATTCTGAGAATTCGCCACAACGACTCAAGCGCCAAGCACGGACTGGATGAAAATGTAATTAAGTAAGAATGTGAGCGCATTACCTTTCCTAGAGCGCGAAAAGCAAAAGAAATGCCGAGTCACACGTCGCTATTATAACAGTAACTGTTTAAGGGCATTTTGTTAGCTTCAGTCTCCCTGAAAATGAAGTCCACCTGTTCAGGCAATCACGGTAACTTTCTATGAATAACAATGACACATTACTTTACTTGCAGGTTTATATACAAGTCCCCTCTCTTGTTAGCGTGTGTAGCAACTTTACGTTTCCGGCTCTGTGGAATGCGTTGTGGAAGGAGAAATTCAACTCTCCGAATGAGATGTTGAAATATGTATGAGAGTATTATTTGTCTAGAAAGAACGAGAACATTTCTTTCTAATCTTTCTAATGTAACTCGTGTCTACCCTGTAGTAATGATTTAAAACCAATACGCCACAATTCCATCTACCTATTTTTCGTATGAAACGAAACATAACATTCAATTCATTAATGCAAACGATTTACTTTTCAAAGATAAAATCAAGGAAAACACAAGACACTTTACAACTTTGAAACTTTCATTTATTTCATATAGGATATTTTATTTGCAGCTGGAATCTACAATCTATTCACAATTTTTCAACATTAAGTTTATTTTGGGTTAAACGTACAACTCTATACCCAAATTATTTTTCAGAAAAAAAGTGTTCGTTATAGTGTTCCGAATACTCACACCTTTTATTATCTACGGGAATTTTAAGTACGGTGGCAGAGTAAATATTCCTTCAATATCAACTACCATTAAAGAAGCTGCCAAAAAAGCATCCACTTTTAAACACCGAAAACGAGCGCTACACCAACGTGCAAAACTTACAACAAGAAAACACCGCGTAGAAAACTACTCAACCACCCTACCCTACGGCGCGCACGGCCATGTTACCCGTGTTGCAAGGCGCGGCAAAAGAATTAACACGACAAAATGTTTACAGCTTGTCTCTGGCGACAACGGGCACACTGTCCGTCGGCGTCCCTCGCATCTCCTGCGGCTCGCAACACCTGGCGCTCCCGTCGACGACGAGAAGGAGGAGGAGGAGGAGGAGGAGGAGGAAGAAGGTGAGGGCGAGGAGGAGGCGAGGGGAAGGAGGAGAAAAACTTTCGGCTCATGACGCTGCGGGAGCCGCTATGGAGCGCAGCGTGGCGTGGCGTGGCGTGGCGCGGCGCGGCGCGGTGCGGTACAGCAGACCGCCCGCCCGTCCGCCCGCCCGCCTGGCACATTGCGCGTCTTAAGAAGCAGGCGCCTTCGGGTTTATTAAATCCACATGAGGGACCGGCGCCGCGGCCGGGGAGCTCCGCAAGGCGCCAGGGGGGCTCAGTGGCCGCGGGGCGATTGTAAGCGGACAGCCTCGAGGAACATACTACTACTTCGAAAAAATCTATTAGAGTCTAGTAATAATATTCTAGGAGACTATTCAAATGTAAAAAAACATGATACTATTTTCTGTGATCACACTTGATGAACATGATTTTCATTAATTCCTCATGATCCATGTACAGTCGTTCGAATCTTATAGTGGTAGCATGAAGACTCGAATCTTTCGTACGAGTATTCCAATTTGCCGGAATAGAGGTAATCGATGGGACACAGTACTACTGTTCCACAGGATGAATTATAGTTATTTTTTTGGTACGAAGTTTATTAACCGGTGGCGAATTGCCCGAAATATGGAACAACGCAACAATAGTCATGGTCAAAAATAATTTTAAACGTGAATTTCGGTGGATACTGGGTTCAATTGACAGAGGAACCGAGAGAAAATGTGATCTTACAGACCATAACTGAACTATGAGTATAAATGAAATGTAAATATAATTTCACGTATGTAATAAGATACTGAAAATTGAGTGATATGATGAATTCAACTGAAATGGGCCATCTCTTTTTATTACTCAAGCCCTACAATATTTTTGATTGCAATGTTTTCGACTGTGAAGAGCGAAATTCACAATAAGTATTCAGAATTCATCAGCCACATTTTTCCCCCCTGAAACAACCTTCATGCATTTTTTTACAAGTCTGTACTGTCCATACTTCTAAAGATGTGTATCATCCCACATTTCTCTTTTTCTGCAACATATGAACCACGCCCCCTGGCGACGAGTAAATTCCGCGCTGGGTCGGCGGCGCCGAGTCCGAAAGCGTCTGGCGCAGCGCTTGTGCCCACGCGGGACGCAAATGCGGCCACTGCGCGCGCGGAACGGGTGGTGCGTCGGTGGGCGCGGGGCGAGGAACGGAGGAGGGGCAGGCCGCCATGAGGAGGTGCTAATATCGCGCTGGCTAATCTCTAGACGCGATAATGCACTTGAGCGCGTCCCGGCCGCAACGGCGGCGGGCGAGCGCGCCCCGGAGCGACGGCGCAGGGGGGGGGGGGCGGGATGAGATGCGGGGAGCGGGCAGCAAGGCGGCTGCGCCACGGCAGGGGGCGCCGTGAGCGTCTTTCTGAAAAGTGCTCATCAATACTTTGTATGTTACTTTAAAGGCACATTCAAATAATATGGAAATTTAGTTCCTAAAGCAGATACTGTACATGATGCAAAGCTTGTTCGCAGCAAAACTAAGAGTAAAGCTCTCACGTAACTGTAAAAAATGACAAAATGAGGCGTTACATATCTTCAGACAACAGTGGTAGATATATAACCTGACTTTCTTTGAAATGCTGTAATAGATGAAATAAATGTTTGGCTCAAAATATCGCTTCCTGTCACGAATTCCCGAAAAGGTCACATGATGTTTTTTTAACTATAATCTGAGGGCCAGAACAAGTGCTTATTGATTTTTTTCTTCATTTTATTGTTTTTCCCCAGCTACTCTTCATGCTCTGATTTCCGATCACAAGAGCCAGGTCTGCACATTGTTTTTATTTCATAGCAAGCATAACATAAGCAAATAACATATGGATGAACAATAAACAATTCTTCAACCACATCTAAGATGGAATTTTACATATATTTCTCACATTCTTCATCCATTTTTACTGTAAACCTGTTTTTAGCTACATTCATCAAATAAGGAAAAGTGAATCATTGATCAGAGTAAAGTTAAATTTTCTTCCTTTTTCTCCTTTTATCTACTGGAAAATACGGAGACAGTTTCGATGCATTATTTCACTTGCATTTCGACAAAGAATACCATGATGCATTAAAACAATGTTGGTTTCTCCCCTTCCTTTTGTGATAAAAGAATTACACACGAAATGAGTTAAACAACGACTTCAGTAACGCAGGTTGTAAAGTAAGCTCGATTCAAAATCAAACTGAACGCATGCGTTTCTCATGCAGCTGCAAGTAAGTGCAAGAACATTTCTTATAAATGGCGCACAGCAAATATCCTACTTTAAACATTTAAATCGATTACCGTTGCATGAGGCGGGGGCCGAAAGGACAGGAAACGAGGTGGGGCAGCCCAGTGCCGAGGCAAGGGCGGGGCGGGGCGGGCTAGCGAGCCAGCGGGGCACGCAGTGTGGGGCGGGGGCGGGACCGGCCGGGACGGTCGATGTGGGCGGGGCGGATGGGGCGGGGCGGCGGCGCGGCGAACAGGAGTGGGCTGGCCGGGCAGGGGGTGCGTCGATACCCGCGGGTGGCGGGGCCAGGCGGGTAGGGGCTGCGCGGTGTCGGCGAGGCGCGTGGCGAGGCGGGGAGGGGCGGGGCGGGGCGGGGCGAGAGGGAGGCACCTGCACACGCCGCTGGCAGTTGGGGAGGGTCGTGAAAGGCAGGGAAAGCGAAATTGCGGGTGGGCGGACGGGGGGGCAGAGATGATATGCGCAAGTCGACGATGGCTGCAGCTGAGGGAGAGCACGGCTGCGCCTGGTGTGCTGTCGACGCTCTGCTCAAAAGACGATGGGCGCTGCCGCTCCTCTTTCTGCGTTCCAAACTATTGTAAAGTTCCTGCTACGTAAATACTAAAAATATGTAAATATGATCGTTATTCAATTATATTAATTACTAAAATGTTCGTTCGTTCACTAAAAAATAATATAATTAATTTAGAAAGTATATTTTTTAACCAATATATTCGGAAGTGTAAATTGATTCCTGGAACTTCAGTTTTTCGTAACACCAATTACAGAATTAATAATTATGACGCACCAGAAATTACAGGGATAACAACACCATGCTTTCCTTACATAACCAAGACTTGTATTTTTAATATAGATTTCCGAGGAAATAAATAATTGGTGATGGTGTGGACCCAAACCCGGAAGCAAAGTTTTAATGGACGATCAATTTACCGTACCTACCATGAGAGCAGACTAACAAGTCAGTCGCCCGAGCATGGTGAACGGAGCCAAACAACTCTCTACATGCAGCAGCAGCATACGTCAATGGATGCTGAAGACTGTGAACGATCAGTCAACCAAAAGGAAAACAAATGTGAGCAAGTTGTGAATAACAAAGTTGTTGGACCCGCACATCAGCCAAATATGGGACAAGTGAGTTAATTATGTAAATGGGATGGGAGATGACAAATACGAAACGGCAATAGAGCAATTTTCGGAGGAGAGTGTGCGTCACAAAGCGTGCTGATGGCTACAAAAGGTAAGACAATAAGTACACCAAGAGAGAAGAATTCCATATGGAATACGTAAAAACGGATACTTTGAGAATTAAACGGGTGGACCAAAATAACTTGTATGAAAAGATATTCAAACGGAAATAGAAATCCAAAAAATTTACTTAAAATGAATGGGTTTGGAATGGTATTCTCCTTAAGTGTCTGGACAATAAAGGGAACCATAATTCATAAGTATTAAAGACGAGAGACAATTACCCTAATGTTTAGAAACAGTAAGAGAAGCAAGAGGGAAAACGTGAAAACGAAATATGAGGGTGGGACACGGAAGAAAGCCCAGGAGCAGGTGAAAAGTAAGTAGCTAGATATATTCAAAATCTGTCCACAAGTTTGAGAGGAAATGAGAAGGGTCTCATTGAAGAAGAGAGTGGTCCGAGTAAACAAGAGAACAGGCAGCGGGAGGAAGGCGCGTTGGTGGATGGCGGCGGGAGGCACGTAGCTGAAGTGGACGGCGGGCAGCGGCGGCTGTCTGAGCGGCGGTTGGTACCTGTGGGAAGGGGTGAGCAGGTGGAGACGTCGGGGCGAGAGGGCCAGGTGGCAAGGGGATCGAAAAAGCGGGAGGCGAGCAGGAACAAGGGATGAGGGAGGAACGAGAGGCGGGAGCAAGGGGTGAGGGATGAGATGCGAGGACATGAGGTTTGAAGCGAGGGGTGGGGCCGAGGGTGAGGGACGAGGGGCTGTGGTGCAGAGGCGTGGCGCTGGGGCGGGGAGTTTTGTAGGGACAATGGGTGAGGGGATGAGGTGCGCGGGCATGAGACTTGGGGTGAGGGATGAGGCGAGGGTGAGGAACGAGGGGCAGAGGCGTGGAGAGGCGTTGGGGTAGGGATGTTGTTGGGGGAGGGAGAGGGGGGATGCGGTGCGAGGGTCGCGGGCGTCGGGTGGAGCTAAGCGAGAGGCGCCGCGGCGCGGAGGCGACGCTGGTGGGGGTGCGGCCGGAGCGTTGCGCCGCCTTCACGTACGGGGCATTAGCATAAGCACGCGGCGCGGTGTCTCGCCGGTGCCGGTGGCGGAGTCCGGGCGGGGAGGGGCTTGGTGCCGGAGAAGAGGTGAAGGTGAAGGCAAATGCGGCTGTTGGGGGATGGGGCCACGTCACTGACGGGAAGTGAGGTTGAAAACGCTGCTGTTGAGAGAAGCAAATAGGTATAATGCACAGTATATAGTCACATGTGTGAGTGGTGGGAGGCAATAGGGCACACGAGGAAGAAAGCAGCGGATTACAGTAAAAGGGGGAGATAGCTGATAGAGAGGACGAAATATGGAAGAGAGGAGCACCAGGACGAGTGGCATTGGTGAAGGATTGGCTTGCGGATGGATGACGGAGACAGATAATATGCGTATGTAAGCAGGAGGAGAGAATGCTGTGGGTGCTGTGGGTGTGTCGGGAAGAGAGTGGGCAGCGGTGAGCCTGAGCCTGGTAGGAGCATTTTAGGAAGGCGGGTGGACCGGGGCCCGCGCGTTGAAAAAGAAGCGAGCAGGACGTGATGGAACGACGCCGCCCCTACGGCGGGACAGGTTTGGCGCGCTACAGGCGGAGAGGGAATGCTCGCCGACACCGCCCACCCCTCGGCGGGGGTCGGCCGCCCTGGAGTCGGGGGGGTGATGGCGCGGCACCAGTGCCACCCAGCGGGGCGGGGCGAGGGGCGGGGCGGGAGGGGGGTGGAGGGGGGGAGGGGCGGGGCAGGCGGGGCGGGGCGGAGGACGGGAGCCGCCTTGGAGCGGCAAGCTGAGCGCAGGTGCGCCCTGCGCTGCTGCCCCGGCGAATCGTTGCGCGTAATTTGAGTTCTTCCACATAGAGAGGACCTTTGTGGCAGGCGACCGCTAAGGGCTTTTAAGCGGCGTCGATTTGCCGACCCGAGTGTTTCTGTTTTGCGTTTTAGCGGCGTTGAGAGACAACTCTTCATCCTGTTTCTCATTAAGTGCTGGGTGTACGTTACGACTTCCTGACGCACAAAAATGTTTGGAATGGGGAACAGTACGGACTTGAAAGGGCAAATAGAAGGAATGTATAATGAAAACAATTAGGAAGTAACGGAAAGACGAAACAAATTTCTCTGTTTGTGATGAAAACATTCATTATAATTTATGAGTTACATGTTAGGATGACACAGGTAGAATCAGTGATGCGAGGCCAACACAATTTTAGTATCTAGTAAACTAACTTTCTAATTATGGCATAATCGAGGATGTGTATCTATGCACTTTAAAACATATAATTTGTAAATTTGTTTAATCACTTTTATTCTGATAATCCTAGAAAACGTTTTGGAATTGCCTTACCTTCGCAACAGAAACGAACAAGACTGAATGCAATATCTACATTAACATGCGACTTAACACAAGAAAAACTGCAAAATAGATAATTAAATGCACACATTAAGTATTACCGATTATAATGATTGCTAAAAACTGAGAGAATACTTACACACACAAATACATACCAACGACACCGAAGAACAGAAAAGCAACTCACCTGAAACAGAAAGATAATTTTTAATGTTACGTGGATTATAGTGGAACACAATATTTATCTATGGAATCGAATACAGACATTACAGATCAAATCAAGACGAAATGTAATAATTCTAATCGTTCTTTGTATGTGATGCTTTTAAATCACGATTTCAATTGAAGATTCTTGGAACTAAGGAACAAAAGTTACTATGTTATGAAACATTCGAAACATATCACAGTTAAACTGCACGAAGTTCAGTAGCACACTACTCTTAAATACCAAGAAAAATGAGTGTGTTTTTAAAATTGAAATTAAATATCATGACGCTTTACAAGCTTTACCCACCCCGAATTTGGCATTTAACAGCTAGCTCATTTATAACGAGTAGCAACTTCTATAAAAGATAACAAAAATATATTTATAAGAAAATAAAAAGAATATCGTTTCCTTATGAACAGTTACAAAGTGTAATACAAGTTCCTTTTAACTAATTTTGCGCCTTTCAATTTTTAATTACTAAATTTTCTGTAAGGTTGAAGTACAAACTATTTGCAAATCGATATTAAACTTTGTAAAAGTTCAACTGAACTTCAAAAATATCACCAAAAACTTTGAAACATTGTCTAAAACTGAAAATAGTAGATAATACAACGAAATGGCAATTACTACTAAAAATAAGGAACTCTAAAAAAATAGCAGATTGTTGTAGCCAATATGGATTTCATGGCTTCAAAGGTTTTCGAAGAAAACGTAATAAATTGTACCCATATGCTTGACGTTTCGTATTTAACAAACAATTTCAGAATTATTGCTTATCCTAGAAACGATCAAGAGAAAAAAAAGACGCGGGATTTCGTCAGGGATTTAATAATGATACTATGATTCATTGGCAAAACTTCAGAGCAAAAGAGTCTTCCCTTGTTGTGCATGGGCTTAGATATTCTTAACACTTTTTCCTCTTCTGCGTCAGTATCAACACAAACGAACAATAATTATATACAAATATTCGCAGGTTGACTTGCGAGTATGAAAGCAAATACTTTGGAAGATATCACGCCGGTATGAGATCATGCAACATGTAGAAAAGATACCCTGCCTTTACACGAGCAGAGCCATTCCAGAGATCGAGTGTGGGGATCGGGATAGACGGCTAGCGTTGGTTAGAGGAAACCTCTACGCTGATGTGGCGGGAGGGGAAGACAATAGCAGTTGCGTGGCAATGGCAAGCGATGGCAGACAGTGTCAGGCACACATTGCTTTATCACTAATTTCCAATACGCGCAGAAACTGAAAGAAAACTAAGCAGCCTCCAGCCATGTCAGAAGTGTCCATAGTTTCTTTAGATACTGTGACGTAGTGAAATAAGAAATAAATTTCAATAACAAAATAAAAATAATATATTCAAAGATTATGTACAAGTTACAATGAATTGCTAATATTAAAACACTCCGGCAACCTTTTCCTTTCGGAACACTGCTTTACCGCAGAAAATACAAGCCACGCGTGATGCGCGCCGTCGGACCTCTGTCCCGTGACAATTACCGTCACATGGCCTGACGCCAAAAGTTAACCCGGTCGTGGCGACCGTGTGCCTACAGCACGTGAGATTGTCTGGCCCTTACTCTCCGGACATCTCGCCCTCACTCCTACACCCTCCTTGTACATACACGTACAAGCTTCCCGATGCAAACTGAATGAGAACGCGGGCGCAGATGGCGCCGCGTTAAATAGTTGAGGCTGACACCCCCCACCACTGTTCCGTGGATAGACTCGCAGGCCAGCCTTGGATTACGCCCCCACACGGGGTTCTTAGGTTGGCTGCCTGCTTCCGTAAACGAGGCTCGTCGGCAGCATCCTCGGAGTTTACAGCCTCCGGTATTTTTGGCTCTGCGGCACTACCTGAGTCAACCGCCCGAGCGCAAACTCCCGGATGTTCAGGCTTAACACCTTCCTCCCCCGCAGCGTACTTTCACCAACCTAACGGTTCTGGCCCTCGTGTTAACGACGCCACAATACCTTAAACTTCCGGATAGTCCGAAAACTCTTAGACTTTTGATTTCGACTGAGAATGCAAATATTTGACTTTTTTAACTTATTATCAAACTGTCGAAAGTGCGTACCAAATTATCATATTTAGTGCGTTACTACTTACAACTCAGCTGACCCTAAGAGTCAACAAGATTCCAAGGAAGAGACTGCCCGTCGTTAAATATTCGCTATTCACGTTTGCCGTTATGAAACGCAACTTTTGTTTTATATTCTTAGTATGTTAAGAATTGTTGTACTGTTTATATACTAAACAATGTCATTCATGATTCATGAAGTCTGTTTTTATTAAAATATTTAACTTATCGTTGTTCTAAGTGAAGATTTTATTTGTTGGTTTTGAGCAGTGTGCATTCTACTTTTTGGAAAACCATTTTGTATGGTTTTGCACCGTAGCATTTTTTCTGCAGCAGACCACTAAGTGTGTGAACTATTCATTCTGACAACTAACACAGTGAGAGAGCTGCGTTGTGATACTCAGGGAACGTGACTGGCCCCTCCCAGCTTAGAGGCGGCTTCGTCGAGCTAATGCTCTTATGATATAATGCCCATGACAAGGCGGTCAGCTGATGGTTCTTGAACATTTTCAATTCGGTTTCA
This sequence comes from Gryllus bimaculatus, assembly GCA_017312745.1. Classification (NCBI taxonomy): domain Eukaryota; kingdom Metazoa; phylum Arthropoda; class Insecta; order Orthoptera; family Gryllidae; genus Gryllus; species Gryllus bimaculatus. Next base: position 4,724,068 of record BOPP01000049.1, read on the forward strand.
GAGCACAGGAAATATCAATCTGTACTTGCATCGCATTGCATGTCTATTATCATAGGTAAAAGTCCATTACCGTTGAATGTTCTTGTGTTTAATGCATTAAAAATATATAAAGTGATTAACTAGAGATTCGGTTGGCAGTAAAGAGCCAGTATAGACCAGACAAAACGTATGTGCGAAAATTTAAAACATCGTGATATACTCAATATAATTGGCTGCTTGGTAGGCAACAAATCAAAGAAAGATTTTATTTGTCACACATGCACTGGTATGATTGTTTTCCTTCCAGATATATCAAATAACAGTATAATGTATCATCAAAAGTCCTTCACTTCTTTTTTCTCTACGCTTCTATTGTACGTACACAATTAGAGTACAACTAGTAGCAAGTAGCAGCAAAATGCTGCTGAACAAAACCACAGAAAATGGTTTTCATAAACGTAGAACGCACTCTGCTCACAGACTCAAATAAAACCTCTCATATAACACTGCAATGAATTAAATATTTTAACAAAAAAACTGTATTCAGTATATTGCGATAACATAATATAGAATACATGGATACACAGTACAACGGTTCTTTAAATATCATCAATACAAGTTACAGTTGCTTAATGCAACACGTGAATAACAAACATTTACTGGCCTCCTCTTTTGAAACATTTGAAACGCAATGAAACATTTTCATTTTTCACTGGAAACAGAAATTGTTTCATTATTTCTGGATTTTTATCGAGTTCCTGTGTGCCTAACGAAACCATAGACATCTGACATGGACGGACTCTAAAACGTTTTCTTTTAATTTCTGCGCTCATAAGGAAATAAGTAATATAGATTCTCTATATACAGACATACCGCATCCTATTTTTTTCATTTCTTACCGTTCATTTGGACAGAATAACCACATTTGAGTAATCTCGTTTCCCTAATGTAGATACATGGATAAGGAAGAGAACAACCTTGAAAAGTTAAGAGTCGAATATCCCTAAGTGTGATAAAAAAAATTGCCGTTATTTAACTATCCCTATACTACGTATAAAACCCCGTATATACTACGTACGTATACAAGAAAGTAAAAAGCAGACAAGAAACCGTTCTCACGCTGAGTGGGGGAGTTCGAATTTCGCCAGATAACCAGAACTCGCTTCCGCGCTATTCGTGGACGAGGTTACACGGTCAACGGGTTCTGCGGCCGCTGGGTTTTGATGGATCGAAAACGGCCCCGGGAGATGGAGGCACGCGGGCCGGCGCATTACCATACATCCATTAAGCAGATCGCGCCCGCCCGCGCTCCACACCGCCACCTCGCACGCCCGCGGCGCCGGCTCGCCACCGCAAATGTACCGCCAAGGAAGGCCCTCCCCGGCTCCAGCTGGGGGCGCGGCGGTGGCGCTGCGGCACGACATGTAGGTGAATACGCAGAGTTTGAGAGTGAAGAAATCCGCGTGTGTTCGCGTGTTGATTGATTCAGGACGCGTCAACTGTTAAGGTCATTAGTTCTGTAAGTGTAGTGCTTTTGTTTTCAGGAGGTGAGGGGTGATCTTCCTCCGCTGGATGACGAGATCCGGCGTCAACCTACCGTCGGCTAGCGGGGGTTTTCCCCAACCAGGTATCTCCGGGGCACCGCCCCAACCGGGAAAAGCTCGAAGCTCCCGACCGGCCTCCCGGCATGCGTGTGTGTGGTGTGCGTTACATGCCTGATGACGGACAAACAGTACGAGTGAAAAGCTTAATAGCATTAATGATAGAGAATGTACATAAATATCATTTAGCCTGAACAGAACGCAACAAATCAATCGTTAGAGGGTCAGTCACCTGTATATATTACTTGCCAATTACAAGCGATATTTTTTTCTGCTCAAACGAAATTGCATCCCAATAAGAAAGGTTTCTACACTAATCAAGTGAGGTGCTCAAATTAAGTAATGTGACTGATCTTATATTGTTTGTTATTGAACTGAAATTGCAAGCCCACACTCTTCTTTAAAATAACGTCTTGGGGAATTTACATAAGACTGAACGAGGCTTTTTCATTCTTTGTAGGAGTGCTAGAACTCCCACATAGAAATCGTCTTCAGCAGGCTGGTTACTGCCGCATAAATCTTCTACAATACCCTCAAATGTACTTTAAGCGAATTATGAATATTTTGGAAAAGGATCAAAAAGACTCGATTCTGAGATTTAGAAGCGATATCGTTTTTTCTAACTTCTGGAAAAGTAGATTATTATTTTGTGCAGCACTGAGCAATGTGCATTGTCGTGAGACAGTCCCCACATGTATTGATGTTCGGTTGCACAATAAAGTAAACTTTTCGATGACTTTCAAGAACTTGTCGGTAAAAAGTGTTGGTGTGCCGTGTTCAAATCAGCCGGAAGTAAATCTATTTACTATTTACGAAATTGAAACAACGTCGAATTGTGAGATACTGATAATATGGATCAGAATTGCGGGTAATGTGAAACAGCATGGTAGACAAGCGATGAGTACGATAACATAAGAGAGGATATAAAATGAAATCACAATGATGAATATTGGCTTCGAAGTGTAAATGAAAATAAATTTGTGTGAGTGTAAAATAATGCGGTAGGAAGTCGATAGGATAATGTTAGTACCTATGAACCCCCTACTGCTACTGGAGGAAATGTGGTAATTTTTTTTTGTTGATGAGGAAAATAACTGTGGAGAGTTGGTTGATCAAAGATTCTAATGTCAGAGTGAAATTCATTATTTTTACACGGCTGTTACGTGAAAAATGTGTATTTATTGTGAGTTTAACGAGAGTTCAAATCTACAAAAAAAATTATGGTTATTAAGTATTAATGAATGGTAATGCTGATGTAGTAAAAATCAAAATTTACAACAGCGGTGCTAGCAACGACATTAACGACAGAACAAAATAATGCTCTAATGACTCTTAAACATTACTGTTGAAGGAGGTTACTGGAAAGGGGATGTTTTGGGGACAAGTGGTGGCGTTCATACACAGTCATATTGGGTACTCGTGTAAAGAAGCAATGTTTGACCTCCCGTGATATAAGATTTACGAAATAAAATCTACGGTGTGAAGTTAGATGGAATTGCGGGACAACAGATGAGAGGTCAGAGTTGAAGAGAGAGTTTTTTTTATTAGAGTTCGATTACGGAGGAAGATTGCGACTGTGATAGAACGAGATGATGAGGTTGGTGGTGGTGACCATTCAGCGTCAGTGGTAGTGTGCGATGACACTGAGAAGACGACGGGAAGGAGAGTTTTGCGAGTTGGTAAGAATCAAAGGGTGTTAGTGGTCGTCGGCACCTAACAGTAGCAATTGACACGGCAGACAAATCGACGGTTGTGTGCCACACGAAGAAACACCGTGCAGGCGACGGAACTAACGCGACACGAGCCCCAAATACCACGTAACGATAGAGGCCTGGGGGTGACGAACGGCGCGGCGACGGCGCAAGCAACGGGCAGCTGCTAGCACAGTCACGCGCCGGCGCGGCGGCTCGGAGGAGGGAGCTTCCGCAACAAATCATGCGAGGACGCGCACCGTTGAGGGAGAGGAGACCGGCAGTAAACCGTTGATGTTATGTCCTAAAGTGGCGTTAACAACTGCGCTAGGAAGAACTCTTCCACTAGCTTCATTATTATATTCTTTAGATTTTTCTGTTCAGATTTATTTTAGACACTCATACATATTGAGAGTCATAAACAAATTAATCAAAAACCATAATTTTGGCTATGATGTGCTCCATTATTATAAATTAAAAATATAAAGGTGATGCCGACGTTCCTGTAAAGGAAGGTAATGCGGAGTGTGCATTCGCCTTCCCTTCTCCAATTCTGTTTTGTAAAGACAGAGCCTTGATATGTCAAACCTTTTTAGACGTGGAGGACGTCTACAAAGACAGAAATATCCTAAAAATGATGGAGTGTTCAGAGAGAAATTGCTTATTACTCATGTAAATAGGTTGATCACTAATCAACAGTCAAAAAACACGTGACATTACTCCATGTTAGAAATTTTAAACCAAGTCATAGAAACTCTCAGTCACTTTCACAGTACTATACTCTCTGTAACTAATACTTCTTACTTAACAACCACGTACTTTGCTTCATTTGTGTGAAGAAATAATTGGGCACAAATACGTTTAAGAAGGAAAATTATTTAATAATTACTTTTAGTACGAGATTACACCAGAAACGCATCGAGTAGAATATTTATAATATAGCACTATGTTTTACAAACCATTATTTCTGTCTCTGAGAAACACCAGTTTATAAATAATATAAAACTATTCACGAAAGTATTTCACGACAGACTAAATTTTCTCGTCATTAGTAATTAAATTCTCAGATCTTGTGATACTTTCCTTGATTTTTGAGTTTGAGCTTAAGCTTAATTTATTTTTTTACATCTCACTGGAAAGACTCAGGGCGCTGAAGTCCCACAACGGTGCCTTCGGGAGGCGCTTGTGCTCTGTTTCGCCTGCCCGGGAAGTGACTCAGCCAGAGGAAAGCAGTTGTCAGCCGGAGTACACAATTGTCTTTGCTGTGTTCGGTTGCCGCTTGACTTAAAAGAATGTGCGAGTCTAAAAATGTATCGGCAGAAGTTCCGCTTCGGAGAAGCAAACAAACTTGTCCGTAAGTCACTGTAAACAATTACTTTCAACTCTTGTTGCAACTCAGAAATAGCCAACTGTTGTTGAGACAACAACGTCCGGTTAATGAACTCCAGGAATAATCGTGGTGGATAAATACCAAGGCAGTAACGAAGGAAAAAATATAATAGTTCACGCAGAATATCACCGAGCGTGTCTACCACAACAATGTGATTAGTTCAAAACGTATCTGTGAGTAATATGAATGCACCAGTAAGCCAATCAAAAGTTAGGGATTTAAAAAATGTATTTACACAATATTTTTGTAAGCAACATCTCTTGCGTACTATTTTTTTTCCATTCGACAATAACTTTTATAAGAAGAATCTGTATCTGTGAAAATACTGGAGCTGTCGATGAAAGTTTTAAGATTAGCCAAATTAGACAAACAAAGGGTAATGGCGCAGTTCCCTTTAATGTAAACAATAAACAAATATTGAAAACCTACAAATAAACAAACACGTGCACGATAATGTACGTCAGAGTGACACGTGAAAAGTCTCGCCCCGAAGCCATCTGCACTGAGAAAGTCCGCGCAAGGAGCACCGCACGCGGGTAACGGGCCCGAACACCCAGTAGGCGTGAAGGCCGCTCGGCGCTTACCCGGGCAAACAGAAACCCTTGTTGCGGGCCGAGTACCGTATCGCGAGCACTTACGCGGCGGGTAGAGTGGCGTTTGTGGACGTGGACGTCGGCCAACGGGGCGTGGGCGGCGACGAGCTGCGACGCGTGGCGGACGGACGGACGACGACGGAGCGGAACGAAGAAGTGCCGGAGGAAGACGGGAGCAAAGAACCCAATGAAGAGCTTCTTTCGTAGGATGAGAAGAGGTCCGAGTCGGTGGTGATAGTGTCGCGAGCTGACGGCACGGGCTGCCCAAGCACTAAATTCCAAAGATTGTTTGGGCATAACTCGCAGGATGACGGAGTCAAAGGCACTGACTGACGGAATATTTGGATGGAAGGGAGAAATCGCGAGTCGCCTCATTCGGTGAGGAACCGCGAAAGGCAGGCGAATGGCAGAAGTAAGTAAACTGAAGATTTGGAGAAGGATTGTGGAAACTTCTGACGATTTCAATAAACGTTTGGGAAATATGAAAAACTTACGTTTGCTGTTCAATTTCGTACATTAGCCTCTCAAATTTCACAGTAAACAACGATAAATCCACGAGTTATATGAAAGGATGATAGTTCTAATGTTCGACAATGATGGGCACTTTTTTCATACAGGCGGTGGAATAAATGTCACTGTAACCGGATGCAAACTATGAAGAGTAGTCTTCATGAGATAGGACAGTGACATCCTCGTGCTCCATAATACATTCCCCAAAATACCGAAATAATGGGCGTATGTTTATGATAAGAAAAAAGAGTAACATATGACGATAAAAGTGGTAGTGTAACGAGAGGGAAACATCCCGTAATTGCACCTTTCCTTCCCGAATGATATACTAATTTACGGAGTCAATTAAGGACTCATTGTCATATAGATCTAAAAGTATAACATATCTGAAATCGCACGTGGTTAGTTCGGATGCCAAATAATTAAACGAAGAATAGTAATCTTGCATCTAATTCGGGCTACCGATGCAATCTCCCTGTGATTATCAATATGCATGATGCGCGTCGTATGGCAGCACGTGAGGGCGACGTCAGCCCAGTGGAAGCCGACAGGCGAGGTCTGGTCGCTGCACAGGAAGGCGAAAGGGGGAAGGTCGAAATTACTGCAGGGCCCGTGCAGGCGAGCGTGGGTCGCGGAGCATTTCACGCGAGGACAGCTCCAGATGGCAGCTCATAGGCTGCGCTGACACGGGCTCCGGCCGAGTCTGGGGCGGGAGAGGGGTCGTGGGGTCGGCGCCCGCCTTCCACTACGGGACGACGCGGGGGGCACCCGGAAGACCGACGCCGGCGCCTGGGACGCAACGGTAAAGCGACACCCCCACTCAGGGCAACCTTCTGAAACGGGTGAAGGAAAAATGTTGGTCTTCATATCCCCCTGCAGAGCGCACGCGGAAAGACGGCGTTCCGGTCTCTGATTCGAATTACTTACCTGTGCAATAAACTCCAATAAAACGAAGACAGAATGTATTCCACTACGTATGTCATTTGCAAACGGTGAGGCTTATCCCAATAATTCCCTTTTAAGCTTAGAGTAATTTTGATGCGCTACTGGAAGAGACCGCAGCCCTCGATGGCTCGTTGGTTAGCGTGCTCGTAACCCGGGTTCGATTCCTGGTCGGGGAAAGATAATTGTGTACGTTCCTTGCAATGTTGCCCTAGCTGTTGCTGTGTTTCGATGAGAAAGCTGAGTTGCTGTGTTTCGACCAGAATACGCTGTAGGGATGGCTATGTGCTAACCACACGTACCCACTTAGCCCATGGCCGCAAGGCCAGGACGCTGCTTGTAGGCATTAACTTGTAAAAAGCCGTTGTGCTACATACATACAAACATTGACCGCTATACTTTATCACGTAGTGGTTCAGGGATCAGTACGTACCTTTAATGCATATCACAGAAAGAACACTTTGATTTCTATTGAAGGGAAACGCTGCGGTAATAATTATCGCCTCAAGAGTTTACTATTCTGTCAGAAATTCAATCCATGATTAGGTGTCGACATTTTGTAAGTAAGTATTGTCACGTCACTGGTAATGGACATGCGTTAGTGAATTCATTAGAGTTAATTGCCTAATTATCCTTCATCGCAAATTAAATTCAAGTTTATAACAGCAATGCAAAATACCGCGACGTAACAAACTGGGGACAAATTCCATACACGTATTCAGTGCGCAGATGATTTATCATTCTGTAAAGAAATAATACAACACAATGATATTTCATTTGAATAGTTTACTTTCCAAACCCCCAAAGTATTTGAAATAATCCTTAGGAATGTGACCAACGTTCTTTAAAGCAATGTTACTAAATACAGTTACCTGACACGTTGCATATGAATCCTTCTAGCTTAGACGTGCTATTTAATGATTTACATAATGATATGCAAATGTTATTAGTATTTACGAGTACAATAAACTGTGCCATCTGACATGTTATTAAACTACTCTAAATTATTATTTGATGGAGTGGATGGTAATATAATTCTCTTTCAAGCCTGAAGCAAAGATCATTTCCCTCGGCACAAGCAGGTAACACCGTGACAATAAAATCTCAAATCCTAATCATCACCCAAAACAGTGGGGACGTGAGAAGATAAACATTATTTCAAATAATAAATATATTATTTAAAAGATTATCTTTCGGATGATGTTGATAAATAAAAGAAATAAAAAAAACATGTAGCATAATTTCTCTTACAAAAATGTACTTTTGAAAAGCAACAGTAGTATTTTTTTAAAAATCGCAAACAGCAGCACCTTCTGGCAGCGCTGGCGGCGGGCAGAACACTTCTGCGGCTGCATCAAACGGCAACGTCAGCGAAGTACACAAGGGCTCAGGGCGCGCCGGAGCCCGGACGTGTAAATGTAACGGGCGCCGACATTCCAGCGCGCCTGAGACGTCCGCAAATACACGTATGTGATCGCGCAACATTTCGCCAAGATATTCGCCGCCCGTTCACGAGCCGTGTTAAGTGCAACTTCTTCAAAAATTCAGCGGCCCTCCAGAAGGAGGAACAACGCCTCTCGAAAGCCTGCGCCAATCCGACGACATCCGGTCCATCGCGCAGGGGCGCGGAGGGCCGTTTATTGCTTCTTCGTTTCCGGGAAGGTAACACGCGGCGCCGCCGATAACGCAGATGTAGTGTGGTCGCGGAGAACCATTCGCTGCGCGAGTGATTCGGTGCAGCAACGGCCGAGCACCGTTCCAGGCGCATCGCAGGGCCGTACAGCATCCAGGATGGCGTGGGCGGGCGTCGGGCACGTGAAACCTTCAGCCAACGCCCACGCAACTAAAGTGACCCTCGAACCCCGGACGTTTGCATTCTGATGCTGTGACGTGCTCCGCCCCTTCAATGTGGGTTCGCAACTCTCGAAAAGGGAAGCTCTACAAATGAGGCCCTCACCGCCACCAGTGCGTCTCCGAAAGGTCGACGGCATTGTTTGGATTATACACATACTCTAGATATCAGATGCACCCCAAGATACACAATACGAGAGGAAAAGTTCAAGTCGCTCTACACAAAACACAGTTTAGTGGCACATAGAAAAAGTTGTCGAAAGCACAAAGAAATAATTCGTCACAAAATCCCAGTTGTACTTGAAGTAGAAATTACGTTCTGCATTGCAGTTGCATTAATCAGAGAATTATTTTAATATTATTTATATGAGACGATTAAGCGAGGATTTGAACGATGAATAAAGAAATATTCATACTACTGCCCAAATTTGAATACCAGGCAGCGAACTCATAGCTTTGATATAATAACATCTGAAATTAATAAAATCGCAAAAAATATTTTATACCAGTAGGAAGATTCCAGCAATGGAACTTTGATATATATAAAAATATATATATATATATATAAATATAAATATATATATATAAATATAAATATATATATATAAATATAAATATATATATATATATAAATATAAATATATATATAAATATAAACATATATATAAATATAAATATAAATATATATATATAAATATATATATATATATAATTATTTTATGTTACACGTGCTTTAATTGGCTTAACAACAGTTACTACCTCCTAAACTAGTATTCACGACTAGGTGTTTCCAGCCATGAAAAACCTTGCTATATGATCGTCAATTTTCTATACTCACATGGAAAATCTTATTATTTTCGGTCTATTACATCATGTTTAGTTGAAAATCAAGTAACAATAGCGTAAGAGATGACACAGGTATTTCTTATCAAAATACTCACTTTTGATCGTTTCCCATAAATCTCATTTTTCAAAACTAGTCGAGTAATAGCAACGGAGCCAAAACATGTCAGCAAGCAAAGAAATATCTCCTAAATTCAACCATCATTCTGTACCGACACGACTCAATAAAATTCAGATTCTTCCACACGAACATTATCTGGCAGAAAATCTCGCAACAAAAGGCATTAGGCAGAAAACAGTAGACGTCAAACCACCAAAAACTGGGAGGCAACAACTGCAGCACAAAGGCGCAAAGAGCCAGAGAAGCAAGATGCCTTTTTTGCTCCCGGTCGTGCCTTCGCCGAGGGCGGGCGGAGGCGGTGGCGGCGGCGGCGGCGTCTCGCGAGAGCCAGATGCGGCGCCGCAGGAGGGGACGGCAACGAAACCGAAAGGGCAGCGGAAGGCACTGATGGAAGACCTGCAGAGGCCTTGATCGGCTGGAAACAACGCACGCAAAATAACCAATAGATCAGAAAAAAAATTAATTGAATTCTCTGACAAGTGAAGTTTCAAATTAAGTAGCTACAATTTGCTAGCCGGATTTGAAGAGGAAATACAAGCTGGTATTCCTAAAATTTAAGTTTGTACGTAAGTTAAAATATAAGTTAATGTAAATTAAATAGTAAAATATTAATATAGGTCAAAATATAAAATAATTTAATTTAAATAATAAAAGTATATGTTTATATATAAATTAATACGTAAGTTCATGTCTATCTAATCCTTTGCGCGCGGGCAAGTGAGTGAGGGTGTCTGTCCAACAATATCTTATCTTGGCCGTAAATGAAGATGGCAAGTCTGAAATGTGGCACACGTATTACGATGTGATTAAATGTGCAAGTCGAAGATAATAATGAAAGTTGTGAAAATGCAAAAGGTCGGTAGAAGGGACGCAATACGAGTAACTGACACTTATTTAACAATGCGGCCTCTCGTATTATTGCCGACCGCCCGTTATCGGTATCCATGGATAAGGCAATAATCGTCCCTGAAAAGAACTCAAAAACAAATCGACCGGGTGAATATTATTATAAAAGTTGGAATCGTGGCATTTTAGAAGGGAAGAGACGCAAACAGTGATACCGATAGAATGAGTGATACTAGTGACGATGGTTGAAGTGCCGGTAGCCGGACAACTAAAAGCGCTGGCTCATGGCAACTGATAGCACAAGTGAAAGATCATGCTTTGCGAGAAAAATTCTCCGATAGCAGCTGCGAGAAATTTAATGATGTCCACTGTAGCTGTGTCAGCATCAGCAGAAGCAACACAAGCAGGGGATGGAGGAAGAAGAGAAGGCGTCCTCAGGGGTGGGCGGGGTCGTTGGCGGGCGTGGCGGGGAGTGGCGGGTGGGAGAGGCGGGGAATAGTTGGAGCCGGTTGAGCAGGTGGGAAGATGTTGGGGCGGGAAAGACGGGAAGGGCGGGGCGGGGAGAGGGATGAGGCGAGGCAGGCGGGGAGAGGAGAGGCGGGTAGGGCGAAGCGGGAGAAGGAGAGGCAGGAGGAAGATGCGGAGCAGGGCGTGGCGGGGCCGACAGGCAGGGGCGGCGCGCGCTCCGAGAGGTCCGTGGTTTTTGCCTCGGCCGTCGCCGCGTCCGTAACGGGACCGGGAAGCGCGGCGGAACTGCGAGCATCCCAGCCGCGGGCGCCGACGCTTCCGGGCGACGGCGAAGCCGGCGACGCGACGCCGCTGCCTGTGCCGTGCCCTCGGCGCACGGGCGACCTTCGCAGGCACGGCACCCAAGGACCGGGGCGGCCGCCAATCGACTCCGCAGCTTCTCTCCGGAGGTCGACAGTCGGTACTTCCTGCCCAAAATCGGTGACACATTTCCAGCGTCAGTATATCTCTCTTTGACAGTCATTGTGCTAAATCAATGGATTCCATTCTGTATGGTTTCATTTAATCAGTACAGGTCCCAACCTTCAGAAAAGATAATTTTCCCTTCTGTGAGGAAAATTATGCAAGCGCATGTAAAAGCTCCCTCTTACTTTTGCGTATACGTACGTAACCCGCATTGAAACCAATATTTTCCTTCTTTACTTTATGAAACCGAGGTATGTGTTTTTCACGTTTTCAAAAGGAGGACTACACAAGGCACACGAGTAGATTGAAAGATTTCTTTGAACTTTTATATTTCCCTTTCCACTTCGGAATTCTTAACCGTTTCCAGTCAAAGTTCTTTCGATCAGTAACAAACGCACCATCGTGTGTCAGCAATGACGAGCTCCACAATTACCCTGAAATCAAGACCATGAACGAAAAAACCTCGCGAGCGAGAAATACCACTGGCGAAATAAATATTAGTCGAAATATCTCGCAATTGATCTGCTAGAAACAAGCGAAAAAACAAAACCTTTACAGCACTATACTAAACCTCTGTAAATAAGTTACTAATTTGAGTTTGAATGGAACTGGTGAGTAAATTTCTCAAGCGGAGTAAACTAACTCAAGTAAATTTCTTCAACATTTTGTCTAATACTTCTGTAACTTCGCTCACCCAAACATCGTGGAATAGATTCTGTTCGCACAATGCCTCCTAATATAAATGAAGTTTCATTTATTACAGCTTACAATTGGGAAAACAGTATATCATTCAGAGAATTACATAAAACGTCATTTATGATGAAAGTATGAAATTTGTAGTGTTTAATTAGGTTCACTCAGAAATAATACTACTAAACAGATGCAGAATGAGGATGCAAACTCCTGCATCACCTGTTTAGAGTGAGTCCGTTAAGTAATTAAATTAAGTTTTAATCAATTAATCAACCGATGAGGAATGTTAATATTTTCAGTAGACAAAAAAAATAGTTCTGAGAAATAGAACTTAACTAAAAATAGTGATTCTTAATCCTACATAAATGTAAGCAGCATTTTATCAATATTCTGTAAATGTCAATGATGGAAGTTTTCAGCTGCATTTATGTACACTATCTCTAAATGTAGGTGTGTAAAAGCGTGTTCTCTTGCGCACATAGATTCCAGCTGTAAGTTCAAAGAATTTAAAAATTAGTGATTTGTGGTGTGATTACTTCATCAGCGGATGTAGCAAATATTTGCAAACTGACAGATTCACAACTTATTATGTAAAAATTTAAATGATATATCAAATAAATAATTCCTTATCATTTTTTTCGGTTGCCAAAATTAGTAGGAAACTCATTAGTTGAAATATCACACACGTAATTTTGAAATACTCGACACTGATTTTGGTAATCAAATTTGAGTAGACCCTACTTTTGTAGTAGTATGGAAGATACGGGAGTAAAAAGAGCAAAATTTATTCTAAAGTAATTCTGCTACTAAACGCAATTGAAATTATGCATTTCATAGGCTCAAAGTTTTATCATACAGGTGGAAGTCTGGAGCCTCTTCCTGAGCTAGAACATTCATGAGCGGAAAGAGGAAAATCTACCGTATATTATTAATAGAATAATGATGGTCTAGAATACCGATAATTTAAAAGAGTATACAAGCCAGTTTGTACACATTGAACGCACAGTGTAGAAACTAACATCGATTTATGGTCACCTAGAATCGAAAGCTCGATGAGTGAACTATTAAGGGAGTGAAGATCCAGTGAAGAAGAAGCGTTCTACTAACCCCCATTCTACAGTTTTCCACAATGTTATTTTCACATTTAAAACAACGATTTATCGCGTGTGAAATGTTCGCATGGAACTGAAAGCTAATCTCACAATAACGTTTAATTTCTTCTTAACACAAAATTGAAATAATGAAAGTTTGCATTTGGATCTTTCACCTCCAGATTCTGACATTTATCTCACTTGAAATCAATCAAGAAATTTAATGTTTAAAAATACTTTTGAAAGGAATGTGAATCAAGCCAATTGCTATCGATTCCTAGTTTTCGAAATTTAATTATCTCCACAATGGCGATTTGGAGCTAAATAATTTTTATTGCGATGAAAAAAATAAAACTGCATTCTAGAAAAGCGATAAAACACCCACCCTTCCAGGTGAATTGAATCATAACCCGAAAAGTTGGCGACTCGAAGACGTAAGACTCGCGATGAGCCGAATATCCCAGATAATCTCGAGAAACAAGACAACATGGGAGAAGCAGGCTTGTTAATTAATTCTCTCACAGCCTCGGTCGCAGGCACCACGATAAATCAGAGTGTTGTTGTCCATGTCACCAGAATAATAACTTAATTAAGAACAATTATTCCGCAGCGTATAATCTACGTTTCTCGGTCTGCGGCGCGGAGCACGTGGGGCGCCCAGTTTCCACAGTAATCGCACTAATCTTCTCTTCACAACGGAGGTTAATAAAACGAAAATTCGGTAATTGAACTTCAGTAGCCTGGTAATTTATTTAATGAAGCTTCTCGAGAGGTAGTTAGGATTCTCCATCCACCACTGGTGGGAAAATCTGCTCACGGTCTCCAGATGCACACAAAGCGGGCAGTGTTGCTGCAAACGAGAACGCCTTGAAAAATGTGGATCGTTCGAGCGGAAAATGTTGCTCAAAGTTTAGTGCTCTTCGATATAAAATAGAGATGGTGTCGTGATACACGGGAAGGCTCCAACGCAATATGCAAAAAAAAAACCGATCGCACCTCCATGATGAGATTGATAAGGAGGCGGCCATATTGATTTGAGACGCCGTTGCCATCACAAATTCGTTGACACTCCCCCTCCACTTATCTTTCCATTATACCGCACCCGCCACTTCCATACCTTCCGCCGTTTCGCTCATCGATTTATGTGAGGCTGGCAAAGAATGTGGCTTGTTATTAACAAATCATTTCTACCTTGGTATTTATATTTTCGCTCCCAGAGACAAATTACTGATGTTTGGCAATATAATATAAACCGAACTTCAGGGTGTATCATCGTTGAACTAAGTAAGCTTATTTTTAATTTCAAACGAATTTCTCCCACCTATATTCAACCATATTTTTAACAATCTCAACGTGTGTTCACTTAAAGAGGCAAAAGGCAGAGAGGATATCGCACAAATAATAGCTAGCGTGCGTCAATCACAAATGGCACAGAAAAAGAAATGAGATTACCGAGAAATGGGACTGATATATCTGCCAAGTTTCGAAACCAAACCATTGAGCCGAGCAATAAACTTTCGATCGTTGCAACGTTAAATAAGTCGAAAAGGTAATAAGTGTCCTTTGGTTTACACCTAGGCAACCAAAAAAACATACAATAAAGATATAACCTGAGTACACTTTTGGAACTCTTGTCTTCAAAGTTACGTTAACTGAGTTGTGTTACTCGGCAAAAAATGACAATTTTAAAATTCACCTAGGAAGTTTATGAAAGCCAACACCACATAAATTCCAAACACACACAAAAGAAGACAAATGCGGACAGAAAGACACTGTCAAAATATATTCAGATATTGAAAACACTTCTTGATCAGAGACCGTCTAAGTAAGAATGTCGGTGATTAGTGCAAAATATTTGAGGGTTCTACAATAGAAAAATTTATCTTTCATAAAAATTGTAGTATTTATATTTCACCATAGTATATATTTGAATATCGCATTTTAAAGATATGAGAAATAGAGGATGAGACAAAATCCTCGAAACCTATCTCCTTGAATTTGATATGCCAATGTTACTAGTGGCCTGGCGGCTTAGTTCATTGGTCAGCGTGCTCACTTTCCATGACGCGACCCCGGGTTCGATTCCCGGTCAGGCAAGATCATAGTATGCGTTTTCCTGGCAATGTTCCAGTGTTGCATATGTTTCTATGTGACAATGAAAAAATTGACTTCTCAGGCTGAGAAGACCGTGAGGACGCCTTCGTGCCAACCTCACGTACTCCCTTAAATCATAGTCGCGAGTTCGGGACGTTGCTGGTAGGCCATGGCCAGTACAGGGGTCGACGCGCCAAGTACAAACAAACAATGTGAGTTGTATAGTTAAAAAAATGCAACACTTTTTGTGGTAGATCATTTCTCTTTCCCCGTTTCCATTTTCGACTAAATTTTGGATTCCATTTTCAGTATTTCCTCTAAGGTAACATTCTACTCGTCGTAGATGGAGTACCTATCTCGCTTCCTCCACCCGCACCTTCCTCCTGCTCAGGCGCCACCGCCCTTTCCCTCGCGAGCAGTTTACCCAGCGGAGGCGCGCGGTGGCACCGCCGCGTGATTAGCCGCCTGCGCACACGCCAGCACCCACGGCGCTTGCATCCAAACGCGGAGGGGCGCGCGGATCGGTTCGCACAACGCGGTAGCGGCGGCGTCTGTCAATATCACCGCTCTTAATGATCCGCCAGCCGCTACCGGCACTCCGGTCGTGTCTGAACTCAGTTCGGGTGTCAGGTTTGTCAAGCCGCCCACCGCAAGGGGAATGGAACCCATCTGCTCGGGGTATTTCTGACGTGTGTAGACGTTGAAGCTTTATAATTGCAATAAGTCTACGTCCGTAAATGTACCTGGAAAATCTTAGTACTTTTACATGCATTTCCAAATTAATCCCTATACAGTATTTGAGCAACTCTAACTCGGCTGATGTTTGGATGTGCGGTTCCATCACTAACGCCTAGAACACTTCCCGTTAACGAATCGAGACCAATGAGGTGTCATTTAACGCATCCTGATGTGGAACGGTCTCGGTCTCCTGATGGGGAACTGAAAATACACATTCGAAATGGGCCAGAAGATTCAAAGAAATTTCCAAAAATATGTTTTGCGTGTTTTGGTTCTGTCATCTTCGTGAGTAGATCGGGGATTTTTTTAAACCAACGCCATCTAAAGAGGTCTATGTAGGTGGCGTTTATTAAACATCAGTTCTCTAAAGGAATTTTTCTCTCAATACGCCATCATTTTCTTTCACGGCATTGGCAACATTGATGTTGACCGCCCATTCCCTCGCGAGCAGTTTACCCAGCGGAGGCGCGTGTACACGTGTAAACAAGAGAAGTGAATTTGAACAAGTGAATCGCGTGGCATATTTCATTTTAATTTTTATCATTGATTCTATTTAAAAAAAATACATTTGCAAAATCTTACGAACAAAATTGTCTTGGAACTCATTAAATTTAAAGAATTTCAAGTAAATACGGAAAAAACAAAACTGTGAGTAATGTTAGAGAATGAATAAATGTTCTTACCTTCGCCTTTTCACATTTGCGTTCCTAAGTGTACAAATACAGATGTTCAAATGTGGCCAACAACTTATTCTTATTAAACTCACTAATACCTTATTCACATAAACGTACAGAACAGTCGCCTTTTAATGTTTCTATACATTCACATACAAAACCATTAATAGAGAAATTGCAGGAGTGGAAGTGAACACAAATTAGATTTAGTTCGTGGAATTTTAATCGGCCATCCGAGAGGTGCCAATGATTTCGTAGTTACGACACAGCACCTCGGTTTGATTGATTACTTCGTGTTTTTGGGGCGCCGCAACTGTTTTGCTCATTAGTTCCGTAAATGTAGTACATGCTATTATCAAGGGTGACGCTGTTATTCCCCAGCCGGATTGCAAGGTCCAGTGCCGAACCACACGCCGGCAAGCGGAGGTATCTCCCACCATATGGGCACTGCCACAGTCGGTCCGTATTTTCTTAATCTCTAAGCTCTCGGCAGATAGTATGTGTGTGTAAGGAAGGGGTTAGGATAGGCCAAGGAAGATAAAGGAAAAAATTGCGCGGGGTCTGTAATCAGTTTGTTACGGTACTGCTCGGGCATTCTCCTGATATTGGAACCACGGAAAATTAACTATCAGAGCAGCTGGATGCTACATTTCTCCTCAAGAGAGCGGCTGAATTCGACCTATCTAGTGTCGATAATCACCAGGAATTCACGAAATATCGAAAAATGTGTTGTTAGTTTCCAGTGCGCAAAGAAAGTGAAAGAAAACATTGTACTCTCCGGCCTTTCCGGAGGTGCTTGTGGTTTCGTTAGAAATCAGGAAAAATAAAAATCAATGAAACAGTTTCGATTTTGACAGAATAATGCAAATACCCGAGAGTGTTATTCCGCATATTTTCATATTGAGCGTACCGACTGAACATACTCAAAGCATCGATGCTTATGTTTCTCTACTTCAAAAATTAAAATTGATATCAATGCAATGCTACATTTTTTGTACCTTCGGTAAAAACATTTTTAATTTTCTATGTGCCACACTACAGTTCGACAACAATAAAATGTAAAAATGTCGGGAAGAAAATGAATTGTTGACCAACAACAAAAAATATGAGTGACAAAGTTTCTCGCTGGTCCGTATATTCTTAATCTCTAACTCCTCAGCAGTTTACGATACGTAAAATGTCCGCCTTTTTGGAACACAACTATAAATCAAATAACTCCACTTCCTCGGTATTTCCCAATCAACAACGTAACACAGCTTACAGCGCAATAATCGCGCAGTGCGCGTTTGGCAATACGCGTTGGCCGCGGACGTGATTTCGCCGCTTCGATCTGATTTACAGCGACAGGTTTCCGCCGCGAGCTGCCACCAGCGGAGTTCGGTTGGCAGACGTGACGAACGTCGCGGCCACGCAGCGCCGGCGCACAGACAGACTTCCGGTTCGCTGGCTGCCGTACATCGGAGCTCAAAGAGACCGACAGACCGGTTCTAGAAGCCATCATTACTTAAATTTGCTTCCCATTTACCCTCCACCCTCACCTCTTAACCCGAAGGTAAATTGCGGGAACGAAGGAGGTTCTCAGCGAGTAATGAACCAATTCAGAGGAAACTTCCACCCGGGAACAAACAAAAGGCTGCACTCCATCTCGTCATGTTCGTATAGCTAAGAACAAATAACATTACTGGAGAAGTGAAAGAGAACAGGTGTGGAAGTCATTTCAACTTTCCTTATGATTTAGGGAAACTCCGTTTGCAGGTAATTGCTGTAGTAATGATGATGAACGCATTCCTTGAACGGTGAATAACGAATAATGTATGAACAAGTGTCATCGTCATATGTCCAATTTAATAATTTCGTAGAACTTAGATTCCACGAAGCAATCTACTGCACTTACAAACTATGAATAAA
Source organism: Gryllus bimaculatus (assembly GCA_017312745.1). Lineage (NCBI taxonomy): Eukaryota > Metazoa > Arthropoda > Insecta > Orthoptera > Gryllidae > Gryllus > Gryllus bimaculatus. The sequence goes on from BOPP01000049.1 coordinate 4,742,566, forward strand.
TTCTTAGTTCCGAACTAAAGTAAATTCATTACTCTATTTTTAACTTTTTGAAATGTCAAGAAAAGTTTCCTCAAGTTATTTCACTTAACACAACTTTCTTTTGAGAATACATATCATGCTTGATATCATCACAGTAATGAGAACATATTTGATTATTATTTCGGAATAAAGACTGCAGTTATCATGGTCTCTTAAAAGTCGAATAAATGTGCTATTCGAATTCTCTCATTTTCAAACCGAAGGAAAGCAAAATCATGATACGTAAACTATAGCTTGTAACACAAAACAATGAAGAATTTGGCGAAAAAATTGTAACTTGTAAATCACATGCATTCCTCTCAAAATCAAGACCTAGTGTGCTTTAGCAACTATACCTAATACTTCTGACAAACAAACGATCGCCACCCGTCTAGCAAGCGACCGACTAGAATCTGTAAGACTACATAAGAATCCCTAAGGGATCTTCGACATTCCACCACCAGTCTCATCCACCACGATGTCTCGCGAGCAAATGCAGCCCACGCTCGCGCGTCCGTGCGGCGCGGCGCTGCACACACACACGCGTGCGAGGTGACCTGCGGGGGCGGAGGAGAGGAAGAGGGCGGGTAGTAAATACGCGCGCCTCGGCGCAAGATAAGCCTCGCCGCGAGCGCAAGAAGCAGAGCACGCTCCGCCTCCAGACACCACGCCGCCCCTGCCCCCGCCCCCGCCGCCGCCGCCAACGCCCGCTGCCCCCGCGTCTCTCTGGCTCTATTTGCTGCGAGCCACTGGCACAAAGCTCAGCCTTGGGGCACACACATGCGGCTCTTAATGCGCTTTCGCCGACTCCCAATTGGTTAGAATGCGGTACAAGCCCAACAGGGTCTCAGGTGACTTTAAAATACTTGTGTACTCTAAAAATTATCATAATGTATACATATTTTGTTGTACTTGTATAGAGGTCTTCTCCACGATTGTTGAAAAAAATCAGTATTTTAAACAAAGTTAAATGACACTAAGCAACAGTAGTATTCCCGATTCGTCACAGATCAAATTTCTTAATTATTACTTTAATAAGTAATTTTGCTCCCTCATTTTCTCCAAAGGAGAAAATATTCATCTAAGTTTTCGGATTTAAATATATGGTTCTTCCACAACTCGCATCCACTCAGCTTCATACACTTTTATTAAATGCCAGTAGACTATCATTTTGTAGGGTTTTATTCCTTTTTTGTATCGCCAACAAGTAGTGTAATAAACTTTTACACCCCATTCAAAAATGACAATGGTTTCACCAGGGGAGAAACTGTAATATAATATTCTATGAACAATGTAAGTTATTTGAAGCACACTGACGACATTATTGAGCAAACATGCAATAATTTGCAGATATGTTTTGTTTCACTCAAAGATGAGCTGCTGTTACTACAGTTACTCGGTGTCGCAAAGCAGGGCTGCTAAAATTTCTATGAAAACCGAGTCCCCTACAAGCATCTCCAAACAAATATACCCCCTCCCCCTTTCGCTGTCAAACTTCAAGATACATCAACACAGCTCCCAGAGCTTACATCTTCGACGCTTTTATGTGTGAACATGAAGAAGCGTCCGACTACATGGGATCACCGTTTACGATTCGTGAAACTACACACTACGGTCGATGGATTCATTGGACTCTCTCACCCAGCTGGTGTCAGTCAGCCGTTGCATCCCTCCATCTTCAGCGCCTTGCACTAGCATTACTTCACTACAAAAGATCTTGCATTACTTTCTTTCAATATCAAATCGACTCCAATAAGTTCCCTATTCCTCTTTCGCTTCGTCTTAGTCCTGACTTTGTAAGATATAACAAAAAGCTTGGTAATGGAGTACGATGAAAGATACGGGAACTGTAGAGCTTTAGCAGCTATACGATAGCGTCGACTAGTCTTGACACTAAAAGCCATGTGAGAGGTTTAATTTAGAGAATAAGCCTCGATAACTGCCATCAATTCCCCCAACAATGATTACTTGTGTTAATAAGAAAGGTGCATTTTTCACGAAAGCAGAAATAGTTTTATTTCACATTCACTCTCGGGTGCATGAAGAATAGGTAAATTGTTTTCTGTGCATTTACAAATTGCACCTGATGGCAAAAAAGGACTCATCACTTGCCTGGTTTATCAAGATTTCTTCGTAATGATAGAACACAAATTCTGCCTTTTGAGAAATATGACAAATTAATTTCATTTTACGATACAGAAATCTCTCTTAACTCCCGAGAACAAATAGGAGAGAGAGTTCAATGGAAAGAGGTTGCCAAGTTATTGATGCCACTTACATCAGGTAGTGGAATCACACATTAACGTGAATTGTATAAAGAAATCAATTTTAAACAATAATTACAATATTAACAAATTTATAAAAAATAAATAATATCAAGCTTATCAATGAAAAAAACAAATAAAAATTTTGAAGCTTTAGGATAAGGTACATATTTAAACGAAACAAACACCACCTACTTAATTCAAACCCCACGACGACGCTATTTCAGACCTAATTCGTCTCAACACGAACCTACCTCTATCTCATACATACACACACATTCAATACACCCAGTCACCCAACCGTTCCTCGGCATATTTTGCAGCAAAATCAACTCGTGCAAAATGCACTTGCGTTGAAAACGTGTGCGCGGCTCCCTTTCGCGTTACCGCGATCGAGTGTCAGTCACGTGACTCTAGAGGCCTTTTAGGCTAACGACGCGCGTCATCAGGGGCTACCGGCCGTTGACAGCGAGCGCCGAACGTCGCAGACGCTTTTCCAGACGCGGCGCGCAGAAAAGCGAGGTGTCCTCACGCGGCGACCACCCACCTGGCGCAGGCGCAGACGCCTCCGAGAGTGAGATATGACGGAGGCAGCGGAGAGGCCCATAAGAAGAGCGACACGACGAGCGGCGCGGCGCGGCGGCCCCTGCAAGACGCATGGCGGCCGCAGCGGCGGCGCGACGCCTCCAGAGAAACTGCTCCAGGAAGAGGTCGCGCGAATCGGGTCTGCGGCTCCGGCTGTCGTACAACACCGGCCACGGGCTCGCAACTCGGCATTTTATCTCCATGAGGTTCGTCTTTGTCGCCATGTAAAGATGATTTCAGCTCGTGCAATTGCCCGAAATTTCATTTTCTGGTTGACATTTCTTTTACGTTAATTATTGCGAGCAAATTAAATATAAAAATATTCTCTGGATTTATACCATTATAAAATTGTCTACGAAAATGCAGTTGAAATATTGTGTCCACATTAAGCACACGAATTTTCGTTTACGTATTCTGTCAGATTTGTTCAATTCAATTATGCCTTATTTCCACGGCAAAGCTCAGGCCATGAGGCGGAGCCTCTTCCGCCTGACCCCGCAAATTGCGCTGCGCTTCTTTCACCTTCTGCGAGAGAAAGATGCCATTCGGGCGATGAAACAGGCGATTTCAATTTTGCTCAGAGGCTTCACTAGTCTTGAGGATCTCTTACATGCAGTAAATCTATAACATAGTCGGCTTTATTTACCCTCCCACGGAAGGCCTACGAAAGATTATTTTCGCCTTTAAAAATTCACGGCTTCCATCGGATGTGAACGCGCAAACTTGGGTATAAGAGTCCGATACGTTAACCACTACACTATCAAAGCCAGACTTATAGTTATACTGCCCGCAAATAAGTACATTGTAATATGATTTGTTGTACGTACATTGTAAATTTTAATTATCACTGACAACCTCAGAACATGTGAAAACGTTTCTGTAAAACAGGCGACTAGTACTTTATTTCCTTATGATATGTTTCCCATGTTTAGATTAAATACTCTTCAGAGCTGCACAGTATAGATTGCATTTGAAAACAAAAGTTCCCCTTCCTGTTTGTTCCGTACAGTACATGGGCATACTCGTAAGCTCTGTTTCAAAGATAATGGTATGATGTAGCATTTATAAAAGCCGACGAAAATGAGTTCACTTAAGTCGTCCATGTCACTCTTTCAAAAGTGAGTAACTTTCTTATCTCCGAAGACCGGTGAACTAAAATGAATGCTTCTTTTTGGAAATTAGGACACGAAGAATGATGAGTCTGCTTTTAATTTCCACGTCGATAATGTGTTTAGAGTGGACCGCGTTCTTCTTTTTTTCTTCTTTTTCCTTAGCCCATTCCGACGCCCGACCACACCAACTTTTTTTTCTCTGAAGTTGAACTGTGGTACGACTCCACGCTTCGACGTCGTAACTGTAGGTGCCGGTGAAAAGCACCAGAAATTCTATGATCACTTCCGTTAGCACAATGAGCCTTTCTTCTTTCTTTATCGAATGCTGTCTCTTCGTCCAAGTTGCTTCGTACGAACCGTTAATGCAGTAACAGATTGCAATTTTCACAGAATTCAGGTGTTGTTACTTGAAACCCATAGAAAAGGCCGAAGCGATTACAGTGCGGACTCAATCTGTCAAAAAAACATTAGTGTGAAATAATGATTTGTCCTACTTAATTGTCACGATACACACATAATATATTCAACTAAGCAACTAGGAGTTTGTACGGAAGTGAATACCTCCTTACCGAAGTTCTATTTAAAGGTAAATGAACGATTAAAGATTGGAGACACTTATAACAAATTGGCCCAAATAAGCATGCGAAAAAATGCCAGGTCAATGCTTAAAAACTTAGAGAAAAAGTAAATGATTTGGAGCTGCTTTCATCAAAGCTATATTGAGATACATTGCGATAATAACTCCTTGACCAGAGAGCACTTCTATTGAGATTTTCGGAACCAACAAAAACTGCCAAACCTTTTGATGTCAGATACTTGAGGATCGTAAAAACACTGACGCGGGTCGAACGCAAGACCTGATCTCTCCGCACGTCGCGAGCAACCGCTGTTAAGAACGGGAAGACGAATTGATACCGCTCCTCGCGGTACAGTACCGGCCGCACACCGGGAAGCGTTTTGCACAGAGGCTCGTCTCGCGTAGCAGACGCGTCAGGCTGAAAATGTCAAACAATGGCGTTCACGATGCGAGTCAAATCTCTTGGAGATGCCTCCCCTCAAAAGCGCTTCCGCTTTTTGCGCCAATCGCTCCTCCCAGAGGCAAAACCCGTCCGGCGCTGGAGGAAAGTGAAACGCCCATCACTGAGTTAGCGACCTCCCAATTGAATGGAAAGAAGCGGCCAGTACGCGTGACGAAGCGGCCAGTCGTGATGAGAAAGACGGCTGAAAGCGCGGCCGACCGGAGGATATCGAACCCGGGACCCGGCGCATGCCTTGCACGCCCACCCGACCCGTCACCGCCTGCATCACCATCCGCGCGCTGGCGACGAGTATGCACAGGACGCCGCCTTACATCGTTCAATGGGCAACTCGCCTTCGCATCCCTTCAGAACGAGGGGGCGAACCCTCTCATGATAGATGAAAAGCTCAAGATTTTCAAACACATTTGTAGAAACGATTGAATTCTAATTGAAAAATATGGAGCAATATATTTCAAGAAATCGATGTGCCAATTAAAACATTTCAACGATATTTGTGTCTCGTTACAGAGGCTTCTGAATTACTGTGCCTTTACACACGCACATGCACAAGCACCGTAAACGTGCGCAGCTTAATACAAGCGGGCAACTGCATTTCTGCATCTCCCTTTTCCACTGAACAGTTTTATATACTACTATGGCATACTTTAGTAGTGCATAAATGGATAATTCATACTACAGAGAAAAATAAATTATAACTTTAATTATACAATTAATAACTACTAATTTGATGTTGAACAATTAAGGTTGCGAGATGGCTTGGAGAGCTTCTACTCCAAATGTCATGTAATAATTTCTCAGAATCAAAATCAGTTGTTTCCGGGCTTGAAGGCCGTGGTCCAATGGAGACTTGTCCACAACTTGGACAAGTCTCCATTGGACCACGGCCTGCAACCCCGGAAACAACTGATTTTGATGTGGAAACCAGCCGCGAAAGCCTACATTGTATGTTAATTTCTCAGAATGTTTGGCCAAAAAAAGAGAAAATCAGAAATTGAACATATTTTGGAAATACAATATTTTCTTACGTAAGGCTATGAGGACCCTTTGAAAATTGGGTGAGAAAGGCTATAGGGCCATGGGCCCCCTGCCCCCTCCCTATACGCACCTGTAGAAGCAATTTTGAGATAACAAGTTGGTTATGAATTACATTAACTTCAAGAAGAAATTATGTGCAAAATATGCACCTTTTAAAAAAAGATTGTACATTGTCTTCTTTTGTAGCCCTAACGTTCTAGAACCGGTTTTATTTTTAAAACCTCACTACAATCAGTATTGAACTTCTGCAATTTCAATTGATGGGAGTTTTCAAAACTACAGAGAGTTTGTAGAAAATGGGAACAGCATCGATTATTGTACAGCCTTCCTCTACATACGGAGACGAAAACTACAGAAAAAATGATGCCGTTTTTGAGAAAATAATCGTTTAAAAAGCCTATATCAGGGGCGATTCAGAGACCAATTTTGGGAGGGGAAATTAAACATGTTTTGGCGAATTTGTCATATTACAGATTTTGTGAATGTCACAGGCTACACTCAGCTCCTGCTTTACAACGATTTTATTCGTTTTAATGATTATTCAAATTTATTTTTGCCTGAAAATTTCGTGACAAGTTAAAATTAATAGGTACTGAAAAATTGTACGGGGGAAATTTCGCTCATTTCCCTCCCCGTAGATCCGCGCCTGCCTATATTCACGCAAAAATACTCAAATTATTGAAATACTGTACAAGACTGATTTCAAGATCTCTTTAAAAAAACATATTTTATTCAGGATTTCATCCTTCGTACGCTCTTTGTTGAAATTCTCAGTAATTTTCATAAAATATCGACTTTAAAACTAACGTTAGGTTGAAAATGAAAATACAAATATAATTTTGACACAAAATATAAGATTTCAAAGTAAATAAGAGATAGGAACAACAAGAACATGTTGAGCATTTGAAACCTGAAAATATTACTAGTGATATGAAACTCGTATACATCAATATATCTACTAATAATTTCCAACCTGACATTAAATTATAAAAACGACGACATAAAATATTCGATTCTCCGTTGAAGCTTGAGTGTTCTGCTAATATCTTTCTTTCAGAACACAAAAGAAAAAATGTTTCAACACTTCATTTTACCATTCATTTTAACTGATCTTGAATTCCAGCATGTTCAATATCAGCAACATTTTATCTACTGAACACATTATCAAAGTATTCTGATCTCCCGTGTTTAACACAATCGTAAACCCTGTCGGTACCTCCATCAATATTTTCCATAATATCCATTATGCGATCACCACTTACAATTCCCATCACCATCTCCACCCCTTGAACACTCACATCCAGCAGTTACCGCCACCACCTCTATCTGCTGCCCGCGACACCATCAAGCACCGACACCCCGCCCCCGCCCTCGCCCCAATCCCGACGCTCCATCGCCGCCGCTATCTTCCTGCCACCGCACTCAGGCCCAGCGCGGCCGGGGTTTTGACAGCGTGCACTACCGTTCTTGCGGCGTCGGGCAGCCGGGCACGTCGCGGGCGCGGGCGCCGTCTTTCGCGGGCCGCTGGCCGCCCCCGCCCACCCCCACCCACCGCCGCGCCTCGCAGCGCCTTCCTCCGCTTCCGTGCCGCCCTCTCACTCTTATTCGACAGTTTGCAGCGGAACCGGGCAATCCTACACAGCCGGAAGAACAAAGCTGCCACGCAGATGTCCAACTTCTCGAGAATTGAATTGAATTGAATGAATATGCTTATTTTAAGTGGCGAGACTCGGGCCATCAGGCCCGCTCTTCGTCTGACCAAGCAAATTTCGCTACGCTCCTTTCAATATAGCAGAGAAAGAAGGTATTTCTTGGGCGAGAAAAACAGGCGATTTGAATTTAGCTCAGAGGCGTCATTTAGGCTTGAGATCTTTTACATGCAAGTAATCTACGAAACATGGGACAGCCGGCTTTACTTCCCTCCGAGGAAGGCGTACGAAGGATTTTTCAACCCTTAAAAATCCACGGCTTCGATCGGGTTGAACCGCCAACTGGTACAACAGTCATACGCTAACCGTTACAACCACCACCGCCGCAGAGAATGTTCACAGAAGAGCTACTCCGCGATGGCAGGCCGTCGCGATTATCCGCACTCCATTTGCATCATTTCTCTGTCTTTAATCTGCAGCGTCACGGGCTAATGGTTTTAGCGTTGCACAAGCCGATGACTATCCGAGTCACTCTCTTGGAAAGGCTATGCACAATGCAAGTATAGTTCCACATTTCACTCTAGCAAAATATGTGCGTGTTTTGCAATAACAGATACTTATCTAAAATATGGAATTATTCGTAGAAGTAAATACTATCATCTCACCTAAATATATATTTGATGAATGATCAGTGACTATCATTAAAAATATTTCAAAATTCTTAATTTCATAATTATTAATCGTCCATCTTCAGATACATATACTTTTATGAATACAGCAGATTGATTTCAACTCATATTCTTCACATTTTACGTCATATTCCGACATAAACCACACAAATTTTAACAGCTGTAATATTTAATATCAACATCTTTGAACGGCAAAATGTTTCCATCTTCTCAACTATAAACGAAAGATCTTAATCCAACGTAAATCTCTTCGCCAAAGATGGCAAACAAAAGAGCTAGCACCTCGTCCAAACGCATTTCGCAAACGGAGAACCCACCACAAAGAGCAATGGCGAACGGCGCTGGAAGCCTCGTGCGCAGAAGAAGCCGAAGGGGAAGAGGCGGAAGCCGGACGCAGCCCACGGACGCGAACGGCCCTCGTCCACGGATGGACGCACCGCTGAAGCATTGGCTACACGGCCTCGCCCCGCCCCTCCCCACTCGCTCCGCGGCGCCCGGCCCCTCCCCTCCCTTCCCCTCCCACCCATCCCGTCCCATCCCGTCCCATCCCGTCCTGTCCCCGTCCGTCCCGTCCGTCCCGCTCCGCCTTCCCCACCCGCCACGCCTCCACCCCGCTCCTGCCCCGTCTCCCGCTCCGCCCCCGCCCCGCTCTGTCCCGCTCCGCTCCGCCTTTTCAACCAAATGTCAGTCACCCGACAGCTTTCACGCTGTAGGTACTTGAGTAGACTCAATGTAGGAACTTGGATAGATAGAGGACGAAATGTCGCATTTCGTCTGAGGACGGTCGCAGTGTGACGGCCGAAACGTTGGCAACCATGTGTGGGACGCGACGTAGCCCGGACATCCCCGGATCAGTTGAGTCCGTCCTCGTAACACAATTTCAATAAGTCTGTAGGTTGTCAGCGAAGAAAAAAAACTGCGGCACTACGTAGGTTTAAATTTTTATTAAATAAAATTTTAAATTACGCCTTCTTCCTCCATAACTCCAGCTACGGCCGTAGAGACATAACTTCTCTATTCAACATGGTGTCCCTATGCGTTTCATTGAGGTGACATCGCTTTCTGAACACGTTTGTGTCACAACCTCAGAGGGAAACAAGGACCATCCTATTCTACCTACGCCTCCATTGCTCCACTTATCGGATATACTATAAACTTCCGAGGAAAGATATGAAATCGTACGTAAGTGATCTCCCAAATTTCTTGCTTTCGGAAAAGATTTGCAGAATTATTCTGAAATCGAGAGAAAGAAACATGACATACTAGTTGCACACTCAAGAAGCCACGATCAGAGGGCAAGTAGGAGACGCTTCCTCTTCGTATGCGACTGACCTCAAGGTTGTTTTCTACACGGCACTAATTACTTCCCCATTCGGTCCTCTTCGTTCAAATACTTATTTCAACTATTACACATTGTAATTTTCCACCGTTCTGATTCGTTTAAATATGTATCACTCTTGATTTTCTTGATTCTTTTATCAATCGTGTATTCTCGACGTAATATTTCCACCAGAATTCGTTTTTATTCAATTTATTATTGTAATAATTCCCTTCCGCTTCTATATTTCTTTTTTTTTCGCACTGCGTCTCGGAAATTCACTCCACGCTCTCCGTTTTCATTAGTCCTCTCTCACTCGTCGAGAAACTGAGACGAAGCAGTGGCCGACCATTTTCGCTTTTCAAACATAAAGAGCAAAGTAATTAGCAAGTTGGCCGCAGGCAATCCACATGGACGAACAATTGCGAGGGCTCAGCTAGGCTGCAGGCACACCTCACTTCGAACACACCTGACTTCATTGGGCGTAGTAAATTCCATTTTTATTAGTTAACAGCACTGTCGGAACTTGACAACTTGAAGTAACACAAGAGATGCCGAATGTAATACAATAAAAATAAAATGAAATATAACAACCGCAGGAACATTCGATTAATGCAATTAATCTTTATAAAAAAAAGAAATATATAACTCTGTTTTCATTTTCATAAAAAATCAATAGTTAAATCCAAACCATTATATCAATGATTTTTACATCACACCAAAACACATCTACATTATAGAAACCGGTAAAGGTGGCTCAGGGAATCAACTGATGTCACTGTAGTGCCTCTGAGCGGGAGGTCCTAGGGTTCCCGACGACAGCAGGGGTTTCGACACTATCTGATCTGCTAGGTCAAATTCAGCCGCTGTCAAGAAAATAATTCTAGCGCCTGGATGCTCTAATCGGTACTTTTCCGCGATTTCTCTGAACAATACCAGACGAATACCGAAGTAGTGCCCGAAAAAACCGACAATGGACCGCGCGTGATCTTTTATTCCTCATCCTGATCATATCCTAACCCCTTTCTTACACTCCCTTGCATATACAGGCACTATACTGCCATATGTGTTGGGAGCTCAGAGTTTCCCCCAGCTGGGGCGCTGTCACACTGGCGGAAGATACCTGGCTGAGGAAAACCCCGCAAAGCCGATGTGAGTCGGCGATGGATCTCGCCATCCAAAGATCACTCCTTTCTCCTGCGATGAAAACATGCACTGTACTGCACGCGAATAATGATCTAATATGTTGACGCGCTCCCAATCATCAATTAATTAATTAATAATATATTGTGATTTGAACAAATTGTGTCTAATTTTTATTAATTAAATAAAAAAGGTTCTTTAAGCAGGAGTTATGCGGAAGAAATCACAATTGCTATATACATCACTAAATCCCTAATTTCAAACGTGATACGATAACTTGAGTGGAACGCAACGCGTTTTATCGCAGCTTAAACCTCTGCACGGCCACCGCAAAAAACGCCGCCCCGCGCCACTCGCGGCCTGAGAGCGCCATTTGCCGGCCCGTGCGCGGAGCGGCGCCATGCAAATGCCCTATCGCCGCGCCATCTGCCACGCGGCAGCGGCAGACGCCGACCCGCCCTCACATGACGCACTGCAACGCACGAGGCGGCGGAGGGAGAGGAGAGGAGAGGAGAGAAGAGGAGTGCGACGGTGCGGAGCGACAGGGAGAGAAAGAGGTCTGTCCTCGTCACCTTCGTGGCACTCGCGCTCAGCAGCTTCGCTGGCACCGCCCCGCGCCGCGCTGCTCCGCCCACCTTCCCTGGCTTCACGCGGGTGCACGTGCTCGGGTCGCGCTCTCGGTCGCCCGTCTCGTTACCCGGCCGGTACCCGGCGCTCCACCATCCCTCTGAGCGGCGTGTCAGATCCCACAAACGCGGAATCGGACGATTACCAAGTCTATCCGCTTTCCCTCTCAAAGATCACTCCGTCACGAGGCCAACACACCCGTTTCGATGCGACCTCCTTCGACCCCAACATTCCTTTTGCAAATTCTTCACATTTAAATTTCTTACTAATATGGCAATCGCTACATTACCTTACTGGAGACACAGAGAATAACACCACGGTGTTGGCAGAACTGATTACAACACTGGATTATGCATCCTCTAATATAGATGAAACATCATCTGAATTATTCCTGCAACAATTTTTCTTGTTATTTCCTCTTTAAAACTATAAGTATTCTTGTTTCTGTCCCTTCTGAACTCTCTACTGACATTGTGAAGATCCTCGAGGGAGCTCGCTCGGCCGCCCAACCAACTTCCTCGCAGAGCCTGTCCGGGCCCTTCCCGCGCGCTCCCCGTCGTTTCACCTCCCCCGCGCCGCCCCGCCCCCACGGCCCAACAGGCGGCCGGTCGTGAAAGCCGTTCTATTGCGCGGTTACACGCCGGAGTGGCTACTTTGCGTGTAGCTCGGGCCGTCCTATCGCGGCCCACATCTGCTCCATTAGGCACGGGAACACGGCCCGAGAGGACCGCGGACGAACGGGCGTCGCTGTATCACCAACGCCCTTTCGTCCACCCGCTACGCGGACGAGGACAGCGCCGACCGCGAACAGCGCGCGTCGCCCTCACCGCGGGGTCCCGCCAGGTACGAACAGCGCACGGCGTGAAACGGGCGGACAGCGCACAGCGGGGCTGTCCGCGAGGCGAGTGAGAAACACAGACGGCGAACAGGGTGCACTGCGACCGTGGACAAGGGATCCGGGAACCGCGATCGGCCAGCAACGTGTAAAGTGCCGCTCCAGAACGGAACGGACTCTCGAGAGGGAGACGGCGTCCGCGCGGAAGGCTGCACAGGACGTGACCAAGTCGTCCACGAACAGCGCGAGCCGCGAGCAGCGAGTGTGCAGATTGCCGCAGCCGTTGACAGCGCGTGTCCTTCGCGATGTTTGTTATTTCGCGCGCGAGAGAAAGATGCGATTCAGGGCTAACGACCGGCGGCGCTGGCAGCGGCGACGCGGACGCCCGGCCCGGCACGGCGGGGAGCGGAACGGCGCGGCGGGTCCACGCGGCTCAGCGCCCGGCGCCCACCGAGCGTAATCAGGCATAACGAATTCGACACAGAGGATAAACACACAGAGAGAGGCTCGCAGCCACCCGCCTGCTCGCCCCATCGACGGCCAATGCGTCAACCAGCCAACCCGATCACTTGCCAACACCCACCCGGCCAATTCGTTCATTCGCCAAATCGCTAACCCTCGAAATCGTCTTCTGCCCATCACCTTCGCCCCCCATTTATTCAGCCAATTTTCTCATCTGCCAAGACCGGCAGGGTTATCGGCTTACCTACTCGCTCCCTCCAAGCACACTTGCCAACTCTCCCATGCGCCACCTCGCAAATCACGGACACACTAGATTCTTCATTCGTCGAATCTCAATTGGCAATTTCTTCAATAAACATTTATTTCTTTAAACACATGACGTCAACCCAATACACATGAACTCTTGTTCTTATGATATTTCACTAGCTCACGTCTTCCGTTCACTTCACTCCTATTTGTCTTCATTCAGTTGACGTATTTGAACATTGTTCGTATTTGTGATTACGATGTCTATTTCTGATTCGCCCGCGTTTGCCCCATTGCTACAACCCCCGTCGCCGCAAACGATCCCCCTTGCGCCACCGCCGCCCATTACCGACACCGACGCCGTCGCAAAACATGCAACCGGTAATCCGCCATTTTTTAAATCCCGTTTGCACTAACCAACCGTGTCGATCAATTCTATTAAAGCCTCCGACTCATTAAACTGTCACGAAGGCAAAGGGCTCCACGTTAAACATTCACACGTACTAAGCTCCAACCAAATTACAAGCGCTCTGACGGCAAGGGAAAATATGCCGTTCCCTGCGTTGTTGCGAAATGGAAAACGTCGTTCTCCCCTGCGCGACCACACCACCGCCGCAACGACCTGAGAGTGCCGCTCCGTGATCCGTCTGGTTCCGGTCGTGTTACGACCGGGTCACCGCGGCACGCTCGGAAGATAGACCTCTTCTCGGCTGACGTATGAATGAACCCGAGACAAGACGATGTTTGTAAAAGATTCATCTCTATCTAGGGCCGATTGCGCGCGCGATGGGTCTATATTTCACTTACGGCGAGCGGCGGGAGATGAACGGCGCGGGCCGCCGGGGCAGGCACCGCCTTTGCATTAGCATCACGACGAGGGCGCGGTGGGGTGCAACGCAACTCGCCGAGGGGTCAGGATCGATGGGCGCTTCGAAAAAGTAAGAGGTCAGCCCATGATAATGCGGTTATTTATGAAAACGTCCCGCCTAACGGGGACCCGCATTCCTGCGCCGCGCAGGCCGACGAGACATGCAGCCGCTCGAGCGACTCGCGATGAGCTGTGGTACAGCGCGTTCCAGCACACCATTCTCTGCATTTCGAGGCACCGGTTTCAATTACATTTTCGGAGTTAATTCGCTTGAGAAAACAATCATATAAAATTTATTTCACTTAATTTTACCAGTTACCTCTATATACTTATGCCATGATACAATTTTTACTACGGTTACTACTTAATTTTTTGTGTGTATTTTGTTTGCTAATGCATTCTAACTTTGTAGATCAATATTCCAATATATGTTTTTAATTTTTTTTGAAAAAAATTTAAATGAGTATTACAATATGCGTTTAAAACTTTATCCTTGAAACGGTTTATACGTGAGTATACGCTTATCTACCACATACACAACTCAAAAATAAAGGCGCAGACTCCAAAAAAGTATGTTTACTTTCCGCAATCGCATACTTTTAACAGGCTTTCAACCCTTCGCAAAAACTTTCCAATCTCTACCAGTCACCAACCACGAGACAGAATTGAAAGAACTGACAGTCGAGTCCCCAACGTTTCACGGCACTGACGGAAGTGACCATGAAATTAAGCACTAACTTTCTAATGGCCGACGGCCGGGGCACTTTTGCGGCTACCACATGAAATTATTGTCGACACTCGATCACTAGTCCTTGTGACGTTCTTGACGCATAAATATTTCCAGAAATATCCATAAAAGAATCAATTTGATAATTTTCAGAAGTATTAAACTCCTAAATTATTGCAATTCCTAAAAAATGTATATTTTCCTTAAGCGTACTACGTGTATCACATCCCCGCCTTCCCCTTGCGTGGCGAGGCTCGAGCTCATTCCGAGTTCAAAAGCGATCGGCGAAGGCGTAGGCTGCCGTCCTCGACGCGCCTGCGCGGAGCAAAAAGCCAAACAAAGCACAATAGCCAATGGAGCGCACCCACCGCGCCTATAGTATTTAAGTCTCGTAGAGAGCGTTGTAAAGATCGGAATTCGAATAAAGTGCGGAGCGTTCAGGGTTCGAAGGTCGAGATGGGCCGTCGAGAAATACTAGTCAGTCAGCCGCGAACGAAAACTACTAGCAGCGAATAGCGAGGGTAAGGAGAAGGCCACTTACGAGCGGTCAGGTATTCCCCGGTGTTTATCAATCATGGATCACTGCGCAGAAGGACGCTATCAAAGGCGCCGTTATGTGCAACCTGCTCCACCCGATCTTCAAGCTCCACTGTGCTCTAGCGGTCTCCAGATTCTTTTCGTGTTGATTCTGATCGTATGCTGATCTGATTTCGTTTAGCGCAAGATCGTCGCCTCTCTATATCTAGGACGCTTGCTACTCGACGTTTCTCAGTATCTCAAATATTCGAAGAATGAGTGCCGAAGAAGTAGAGCAATAAATATTAAGCATGGGTTAATGGAACTTCAGCTCTCGAATTACTTTTTTCTCTTCTCCAAATGACAGACAGGTACACGAAACTATTGATCCATAAATCTGGAATGCTCAAGTATTAGATTGAAGATGTTCATAGAGTGGTTTTCTCGATTTAAATATTTGCCCTCACTGTCTGGAAGAGCTATCTCTGTAATGGAGAAAGGGTGGTGGGGATATAGGTCGTGATATAGGTGAAGATGGGAATTCAAGTAATACCTATTACCATGCATCATTAAAAGAAAAATATTTTATCTTTTACACCACTTTGTAAACTTTCTGCCGTTACCTTCAAGAAGAAAATTAAAAGCCGAACATGAAATACTTTTAATATACAATATCGAAAGCAAACAGTTCAGAGACTGTAAACATACAAAATTCACATGTCGAAGCAGTTGTCAGGAAGCCGTCTCCAGTAACAAAATAAAAATATTAATTAGGAAAAACAAATTTTCAATTTGCACAGGAATCTATGTCAGATTTTGAAGTTTAGTTAAGGTCTATGTAACAGTGAGGTAATCAATCAGGTCAAAAGTATATTTTCTCCAATATCTTAAAAACAAAGGCAATACTGACTGCTAATTACCCAATGCATCCTTAAAATATGAACGTAAAATATGAAAATGTTATGATAAGTGAAAAGGACGAATGAATACGTGTGAGCGCGTGAATGTGTGTGTATGGGGGAGGGGTCCCGTGTGTCGGAACGAGTGGGCGTGTAATGGCGTTGACGTGGGTGTATGTGAAAAATGCCAGAAAGCAGAGAGAGCGCGAGTAGACAAACGGAATTCAGAATGAAAAAATGTTTTAAAAGACCAGAAACGTATAACGAGGAAAGAAATACCCTGGTAAGAAATAACCTGATGATCAATTACTTGAGATTTACCTTAGAATAATGGCCTGAGATAGTAACAATGAGTAAAAACATGAAAGGCAACCGAAATTGAAATAGAATGTGAAAAAGAGCTAATTATAGGTGACATCATGTGAAGCTCAACACTGACAGACAATAAGCGAGATCAAAATTTTTAGTGAGGAGGAGACAGATGAATGGAGTAAAAATGAAAAAAAGGTTAACAAATTTAAACATCTGACAATACTTTTAAAACGAGCCAAAGCGTAACACTGACGACTCCATGTTGACCTAGAGACGCTTCCATTTCATCTGTTTCACTCATTCTCCTGCCCTTCTTCCCTCCCCAACCAGCCCTTACGTGCGCGTCGACCTCACAACACCATCTCTCCACTCTCACAATCACAATCACTCTCACAATCTCTCTCTCTCTCTCTCTCGCGCTCTCTCTCTCTCTTTCGCTCTCGCTCTCTCTTTCACGCACACACGCGCGCGCACACACACACATGCACAGATATAAGCAAGCGCGCGCTCACGAGAGTCCGAGCGGCGTGTAAATGCCCATAATACGCACTCCATAGGCGCCGTTCAAGCACCGACCAACCCACGATAACGAAACACTAAAAGCTTGCGGGGAACGCGAGGTTTTTTTCGCAGCGGAAGCGCGCTGCCCCTGCTGGTTCTCACCTCCTGCGGGAAGAGGAGATTTTATCTTTCTCCTCCGAGGTAGTCGAACTTTCCCACTTGCCGAGTAGCTCGTGCGATTTGTACTGTGTGCGATGAAGCACAAGTAGGCCTTCACATCAGGGACATTTAGTACTGTTTCTTGTCAGAAGAATTTAAGGAATCGTGACAAAGTCATCAACATCATAAGCTATAATATTAGTACACTCAATTCGAAGCCCACAATGTTAAAATGTGAATTCATTGCAACGAAACTTCTTAACATAGAAATATGACTAACTTTAACTATGAAATATGAAAATGGTATTAAAAAAATTAAGTTAAACAACAAAAACAAATCACAAACATTTTAGAACAAAAGAAGCGAGAAGGAAATAAATTTCGTTATAGGAATAGAAGAGGTAATTTTCAACACAATACATATTTAATATCGACAGCGTAATAATTATTCATGTTATTGTTATGAAAAAACACAACAGTTTCCCGAAATTTTAAGAGACGCACAGGATAAAAGGCAATATGTGAAGCACCATGGAAGTGATCAGAAATTCAATTTTCTTACACAAATCTACTCCCTTGTTTTTCAACAAACGGTCTTAAAACAACACATAATTGTGATTCATAAAATAAAAGTATTGTAAAGAAGCAATTCTATGATGAATATATCATTTCCTTAACACAACACGTTGAAATTAAACTGAAATGAATTACTAGATATTGCACTTAGAAAATCAAACAGGAACTACATTCTAAAAATTAAGTAAAAAAATATTCTGTCAAAAACAATTAAGATACTATTGGAACAAAAATTAAGTACAACTACATAGAAAATATTACAAAAACTATTGTTATATTATGCTCAAAATTACCTAAAAGAAAATACGGTCGTAGCTAATAAATAACTTCGTATAGCGAAAGCTTCCTCTTAACACGTCTTGCGTTCATTAAAAAATATAGATATTATTTTTTCCCACTATCCTACTTTCTGACTTTTTTTTTTCTCGGAGCGATTCAAAATGTTGCCGGCCGCAACACGCTCGCGCGCCCGTGTTGAACACTTCTGCGCTGGAAGCACGAGCCACTTACTCTGCTGCGCTCCCCGCACCCACAGCAAGTGCGGAAGCCTCCGTAAGAGATCCCGGTAACCCGGCGGCCTTAAGGGTGATTACGATATATTTCGGACCGAGTTACAAGCACATTGCCAAGGGATGCTGGGAGGCCAAGCGCGACTTTGTGGTAAGCGATGCAGCACGGCCGAGTTAAGCGCTATGGACCAGAAAAGCACGTGCATCCAAAGAATCTACTGCGCTCTGAGAAATGAAGTTCCGCGGTGGAACAGACTGCCCATAACATTTTATTTACTCTGCGCTAAAAAGCAAGGAATGAAGTGGTGCAAGTAAGTACAAAAACTGTAAACAGTGCAACTCTTCAAATTGAAACTTGTAAGAATGAAAGTGGTATTGCATGTTTGTTCACGATAAAAGAAAATAGGAGAGAAATCATGATGCAGTTGGTAAGATGTTTACCTCGCGATGGGAAGTACCCAAGCGTATAGCCTACAACGTTCTATAAATAAACGCTACTTGAAAAAATACGAGAAAATATTGAAGTGTTTAAGAAAAGAGATTTTGGTAATTTTTGGTGGGTAAAAAAGCGCTTTTTTCTTTCTTTTGGAAAAAGAAAATCGGGGAAACGGAGAGAAAAACCTTCAAAAAATATTAAATGTAGTGGGTACCTCCCTATGCTGATCACACGAGGCGAGTCTTTTTATCAAATAAGGATTTCGTAACAGAATTTACAGGATTTTGTCCAGAAATTTCTGAACCAGAAAATAAAATTAAATTGTACATGGGGTTTAGAATGCCTTTGCGATCCTAGAAAGAGTTCTACACTTGCTATTATCTCATTCTAATTCTTCTTTTTAATGTAGTTTGGGGAAGAGACGAGGGCAGGGGTGCATTGCTGGGCGGAGCGAGACATGAGGAGAGGCGGGGAGGTGCAGGGCGAGGCGTGGCACAGGGACGGGGAGGCAAGGGGCGGGGCATTGGGGAGGGGGCAGCGCGGGACGGGGGCGTCCAACTGCGATAGCGAGCTCCCAGGGCGCCGGCTGGCCGGTGGCCTGCTGGCCTCATGACCGCCCGGCCCGGCCCGGCGCCGCCCGCTACCCTCTGACAAGGGGTGGAAATTATCGCTCCCAGGCCGGCCACTAAGTGCGATGTGTGATTCCGAGGGCGGCCGCCCGCCTCAGTGGCCGCCATCTCAGGGCGTTGCCTTATGCTGAGGCCTCCCTGAGGACGGACTTGAGGGCGGCGAGGCGCTGACGCTAATGACTGAGGAGCGATTGCGCGGAGACCACTTGCTAATTGCGTCCGTCTCTTCCGCACGACCGAGACTCACTACCAAACAAACAATAACACAAATACTAGTGCGATAAAGCCGAATGTAATGCTATGGATTGAAGAAAGCATGCACAAATTTTATTATTACTTTGTGCATTACTCGCGATGAATTACAGACCAGATATCAATAATCTCAGATCCATGTAGATGTTAAAATGAACATGACAAAATTATACGTTCTCAAGTTAATAAAAAATAATATACACGATAAATATACGAGAATTTAACATCGTGTTCAACAGTTAAATAAAACTCGAAAGATAACACGTTTTCTAAAAAAAATAATAAATAAAAAGCTGAACTGCTTAAAGAAACTTATACGAATACATTGGTACTGACGAACCATTTGGACGAAAATGTTTGAAGAATATTATGTTACAACTTGCTTCCTTAATACATTCTCTGTCACGTATGTTAATATCAGGAACATTGCTAAACTGAAGATTGTGGATGCGTAGACTGCTTCATCATAGAGCAAAGCGACGAACTCCTCATCAGTTTCCCAATAAACCAGCAGCGCAACCTAGAGCGCGTCTAAACAGATCCCATCTGCACCTCATCTCCGCCCGTGGCCCGCGCGCGCGGTTATCGCGGGATCGTGCACAAACTCTTCTCGCAGGCGGCGACGGGCGGCGTCCGCCGTGTCATCGACCGACTCACGACTCTCCGAATCTATTTCGGGGGAGGCGGGGCGCCTGCTACACCGGATTGCGACGGCGCGGCGGCGCGGGAAGCGTGGATCAAATTTATAACGCCTCCAAGAGCAAGTGACAGGCAATCAGACCTCGGCGGAAATGAAGGCACTTGCCGCTTAAACGGACGCATTAACAATGAAAGAAACTCACGAAGCGTATTCTCTTTGGTGAGTTGTATTAATGGTGTGGCTTGCGGCATAAGGGAAGCGAGAAAAGACGTGTTATGCTTTTAGAAGATGGAGCATCTGGGTTCTTGAAGTTTGTAATTCCCACCGACGTAGATGGCAGTTGAGTAGTTGTGAGGAGAGAAAAATATATCTGGTTATTTGCTTTGGGACGAATAGATCTAAAATATACAATTTTTTAAAATGTAATTGCTTATACATTAGCAACATTTCAGGTTTCGAATGTCGTATCACGTATTAAAACTTTTAGATGCATAAAAATTTCCAAAACATTCGAAAATATTTAATGTATGCTTGTCAGAAATCGACTGGCTGCATTGCTTAAAATCATAACATGCAGCTGCCTTGTGACAACAAAATGATTTTACCTCACAATATACGAGTACCGAAGATGTATAATGCATTCAGTAACTTAATTATCAACATTGCTATTATTTAAACAGAATGTAAAGGGTGTTGAAGCTATCATAGAGGCTGTAGTGATCAATTAATAAGATGTAACGAAATAATACAAAGAATAAAATAACATTACTTTTCTGGGACGCAATTCGTTTAAGCATAGTCTAATTACAAACTAGTCTCCAACAGCCGTCGTTATGAGAAACCCTGTTGCGCGGAGGCGTGAAATCCCGCCGGGCGGCGGCAGGGGCGATACATTTAAACGCGCGCCGCTGTCGTCGAGCAAGGACGCATGCGCGCGTGATCGATGCACCGCAGACATCGGGAGCATATCGATCAGGTGGCGCACAATGAGTGCGATAACTCCCCTCGAAAAATACGGTGCGCCTCCCCCCCCCCCCCTCGGCAACCGGCGGCTTCTCGCCGACTGCCTACGTGAGAAATGCCGTACAAGGGCGCGCGGGCTTCGCGGCTCTAAGAAGAGCGATGCGCTTCGAGTAGCCCGGCCGCGGAGTTCCCCGAGGAAGCACAAGTACAAAGGCGACGTGTCGCTAACATATTTCGCTTCCTGCTGCCCTCTGACATCCGCCGTACTCCTTTCGGAGAAGACGGAAACAAAACGTCTCCAAACAAAAAGGGCAAGCGCCATTCGTTGCGGAAGTCTTTATCGCCGCGCGGAGAAGACTTCGTGCGCGGCGCAAGACGTGCTTCTTCGCTGCGATTGCGGCTCATATGTCGCCCGGTTAATGTGACGTAGGATGCATTATTTTACAACGGGCGCAGTAATACTGTTATACCGTGGATGGAGAATATGTGACATGTAATAAAGTTAAAGGGCGTGAAGAGGTGTTTTTAAGAGTTCTAATAAAAGACACAAAGAAAGCAACACAACATAAAAGGAAGGCTAGTAATGTCTCTTAACGCGTTGCAATTTAACTTTTAATTTACTGATTCATGAACCTATTCCTGTATCAACTCGTTAGAGATTCAAAAACATATTTTTTTTTTTTTTAATTTTCTTGAAGATGGTACATACCTTAGTAAATTTAACTACACATATGTATGTAACTGACTTACTTACTAAACTTAAATGTACACTTACATACTATTTGAAGAGGGAGGAATTATCGTTACGGGCTCTCAGTGAGGATAAAAATCTGTAATTGTGTTGGTAGTATATCCAATTATTTGTAGTATATTCGACTGTTTCTGTAGATCAAAGGTCGTAGCTGTGACTGTTTTATTTACGCTTGGGTCGCCTTGTCATTTATACGTTTACCCCAATTTAACTTTATACCTAGATATAAACCTAAGTATTTCGTTGGTTTATTAGAGGTGTATCAATCTATTGTATTGTTATTTAGCGTGAGAGGGAGAGTAAGGTTTTAATGTAAATATTTTGGCAGCCGTTTTGCTAGGGTGTAATTGAATTTTAAGTTTGGCGGCCCAACTGTCTATCATTTAAAAAAAGGTTTGATATGAGTTTTCAACGCGCGGAGGTCTGTACTCGAGGTAACTACGACAGTGTCGTCGGCAAATTGCGCAATCGAAATTTTATTATGTGTGGATACGTCAGCAACATATAGGTGGAATAGAGTGGGTGATAACGGTGAGCCTTGTGAATGTCCTGCGTTTATATTTCTAGAATTAAATAAATGGTTATTGACAATGATTGAGAAGAATCTATTGAATTAAAAAATGTATTAATATTAACTTTTAAGTATTGTGGAGTACCTATTTGAATAAGTTTATATAGGGGAGTTTGGTGCCAAATTCGGACAAATGCTTTACCTGAGGATGAGTTTAAAGGAGGGATTGAGTTTTTTTCTTTAGGATTCTTTTTGTGAATTGCTATAACGTATTGTTGCTGGAGTTACGTGATTGGATTAAGTTAACATACTGCTCATAATTGAGGTTTTTGATAAGACCTTCCATCCCGTTGGTGATTACACTGAGTGCTTTCTTTAGCTCTCGTGTTCTTTGGTGAGCTCGGAGTCTTTTGGTTGTTTTATTCGGATATTGCATTTAAGATGTCAAAAGGTAGTTTTTTGTAGGTTTATGTTTTGTGCTTGGAGTGACAAGTATATTCGGAATTTTGAATGGTTACGCTAATAAGGTCAGTTTGAAAGTTAACAGATTGATGTATTTCGAGGGGGGTATTTGGTATTTTAATTTTGTGTATGCTCACAGGGTGGTTCTTAGTTTTTGAAACTGCTATAATTTCTAACCCTGGTGTTTTCGGAAGAGTTTCCTGGTTGTGCGTGGGTGATAAAAAGTACTGAGACCTTTTTATTCCTTTTACTGATGCATATTCGTCAGAAGAAATTCCAATTGCACTAAAATGAGAGATACCCAAGTACCGGTTATAGTTTAGTGCGTAACAACTTTTCAATGTGTAAAATTAAATGTTACACAACAGTAGATATAATTAAAATACGCGAGATCACACACACGCATAGGGAGTAAATAGTTTTAACAAACAACTTTTGAACCTCATAAAATTTATTTGGTTAGTTCTTAAACTTCATCGCATTTCACAAAGTTAATCCTTATGAGAGCATTCATATAATATTTACAAGACATAAAAATGTTCAAGTGGTTCCTTCAATTGTTTTGTCACATTCTTAAATAAACAGATATATGGCAATCCTCCTGAAAACAACGACCTCAATAGCATAAGAATAAAATACTAAGCTAAAGAAGTCGCGAAGAACATTGAGAAACCACGAAGTAGACCAACAGAAATTGCGTATGTGTAGACTTCGCTATACAAGTGATATCGATGGTCAATCCATACTTTTGTCAGAATTGCCATGTGTATTTACAGAGAATTTCTAAGAATTTTACTAATGAAATTGCGTATGTACACTCTGCCAGAATTCTCACGAAGAAAAAACATAGTCACAAAACACCAACACCATTACGAGAATGTTTTGGGAACACATGGCACGAAAATGCCTCCCAAAAATATGCACACAAACTTCCGTTAACAATAATTAAAAATACGTATAATATAATGAAATCCAGTTAATCTACTTAATACATTTTTGGAATATTTTCTAAGCTTCAGAGTTCTATTAATTTTATTGTTCCTATAATTGTTGAACTGGAGCTTACTTCCCTACAGTTGTTAAGCTCTGCGATACGTGACCGATGTCTTTCAGCCTCTCGGATACAGACGCGAGGCGCCACATCTGACACCGCCCTCCTTTCGTGCGATCTTCGGAGCGCTCCTTCAAGGGCGGATTCGTGTTAGAGAGCAGCCCAAAGACACGCGGAGAGGTGAAGCCGCTTACGGGATACGATTTCGCCGCCGCTCACAACAGAGGGCACGGCACTTACGGGGCCATGTGGCTAGAGCTCGGAATGGGACCACCAATCAACCCTAGCGGATTCTGCAGGAACCACAAAAACGTTCTGCTTGTAACTCATAGCATCTAGACGAAAGGTTGCGACACGCGAAACGAAAAACCGAGCCGATGCATATTAGTCCAAATTTAGAGGGCAGTGCTATTAGAGATTATTTCTGGAAAAATTAACGGTTGAGCCTCCTCATTACGCTTCTAATGAAATGTGCATCCCACTCAAACGCAGTCTTTAGATGGCGTATGCCATACGAGGATTGGCAACGTGTTTTCGATGCCTGGCGAAAGACAGACAATTTTACGAGTAAAATAAATAATTCGTCAATTAAACATACCACGAACTATGATTCACACAGCACGGAGGAACGAGTCGTTTCCACGTGACACCCTGATTAGGGAGGTCCATCAAACAAAACTCCAGTTGGGGCTCGTCTATACGAGGACTTAATTCATGTTGTTGAGCAGCGAGCTCGTCGTTCAAATTACATAATAGCTGTAATAATGCGATCAAGAGAAGGAGATTAGGCCCACAAGGAATGATTAAAGAGTATATTTTTAGATTCCTAAATTAAATGCTAACGGAATGCAACATTCCCAGAAATCCTACACACGACACAGTCAAAAAGCGCTCGTTTTTGTTTTGTTTATAATTAAATATATATGAAATTGTAATATTAAAATTACAGTACATGTGATTATTAATAAAATATAATCAAATTTGATTAAAAAAATTAAAAAATAATATAAAGAATATTAAGTAGATAATAAGTGATCTTTATATTTTTGCGCATGAGAAGTTAATATTTAAGAAAAACAAACTTATTAAAAATATTATTATGTAAAAGTTGTTGTGTAATCTAAATTCCTACTCTAACAGGGCTTGTGGTAATTTATACACCCCACGCTAAGATCATGGCAGTTCCCACACTGCGGCTAGTAATTCACGAGATTTAACACCGAATACACAAAATAAATTTTCGCACATAACAAGGCGGAAAGCAAACGCAGTCATCAAAACGACAAGTCGCAGTGGAAACAGAAAGCAGCAAATCACTTTTGTAAACTGCAACCCACGATCGCACCGTAAGCAATCACGAGGGAGCAAATAACACCGCGCTTGTGAGCCACAGCGCGCCCCGATGCCCCACGGGCGAACGAGCTCCGTCCGGCGTCGCAGTCGCGGGTCGTAAGCCCGCGCATAAAACTCCCCGAGAGCGCATAACGACGCCCCCAAGTTTGGGCCGAGCGCTGTCCGAAGTGTCAGGGCGCGGGCAGAGTTTCCTGGTTTATGCGCGGCTCGCGCTGTCTCGTTACCGGCCGCAGCGTCTGGGCAATTGCGATGCGAGACGCGCCGCACCGACAGCCCCGAGGTCTGCGGCGACTTCGACCTCTCGCGCGTCTTCGACGCTCGACGCCTCCGCCGCGCCGCGCTTCCGTATCCTCGGAGATGGCCCTGGCTCGGGGCCACTGTTGGACTACAATGGGTGTGTCCATCCTCTTTTGAATATGTCCAACACCATCTCTGCTACAAGTTTCCCTTTTGTTACCCTCAACTATTTGGTCTCCATTTTCAAGATCTGGGTAAATATGGTCAACAACACTCGTACACTGGCGCTAGAATACGGTTTTGAATAATCTCGTATACGTGTTTTTCACTTCTCACCGAAATTCAATCTTCCCATTCACCACTTTAATATGGTTTAGAGACATAAGATGAGGTTTGATTGTTGTCAGAAAAATGCGGTTATGTATGTGTACATTGTATGCTACTAATTTGCTCATCAGCGTGTCAGTGCTTTAATGCTCACGGTACATTTCACACACCTGGCGTATCCATAATTAATTTCGAAGCATGGCTAACAAAATGCGAAGGAAAAGTTTTGATGTTCGATCCTCGCCTTCCGGAAAAGTCCATTGTGGTACGTGTTTGCAATGGGCTTAAACATCATAAACAAATTCAAGAAACCATTTTAAAACGAATATTCCTGAAAGACGACTAGACGAATCCACGTGCCGAGCTCGACAGTGGTCTAACCCCCAAAAATTAAAAAGTTATTGACTACACATATTGTCTAAGACGAACTATCTATGTACACTGTTGGTGTGCCCACTTTTCCACTAAAAATTAAGAATGAAGTTGCGATTATCTTGTCTTCACAACTTTTTCTTACCAGACAACGAAACTTGATTTTTCTTCATTTTCTTAAAATGTGGCCTGGACTACTATTGCACACACCCTCCACAATTATTAAATATCCGTATTCTTTATCTGTGTTCCTGTAAAGAATATGCTAAGTAATTATGTATGGTACATTGTATGCTACTAATTTGCTCATTAGCGTGCTCACCGTCAGCATCAGCGTCAGTGCTTTAAGGCTCACGGTACATTTTACACATCTGGCGTATCCATAATTAATTTCGAAGCATGGCTAACAAAATCTGAAGGAAAAGTTTTGATGTTCGATCCTCGCCTTCCGGACATAATGCAGATACCATTCAGCTACGAAAACTAAATGTTTTTGGTCAATTACACCGACAGATGTACTTATCTTTCAGGTAGTGAGCCAAGTCCACGGAAAAAACGAAGGAAAGACACATTGAGATAAACACACACACACACACATCGGTTCCACACTCGTACCATACACGACCCACGTGTTGCGGTTTAAGTGACACGTACCCACGTTCAGCAAACAGCTGACTTTAATAATTGATACAAATTCACTATTCATTAATTGATTTACTACTAGAGTGGAAATGAATCCTGGTCAATAACGCATAACGAAACATTTTCTTCACAACTTCCTGCTTTAAATACACAATACTTTAAATTGTATGTTTTTCATTCAAGAGACTGCACTTCACCTTTTGATTATCCTGTACACTGGTTCTATGAATTACGTGCGTCGGCAAGAACTCAACGTCGTCTGCTCAAAACAAGTACCTAATAAATCCTATCTCAAACCAATTCCACCCGATAAATACACACAGGCAAACTTCGCCCGATATACACACATTCACATGCGCACGCCCACTCACACGATCCCCATAGAGGCTTCCTTACCTCAAACGATTCTCACCCCGACACACACACACACACATAAACTCACACGCACAAACGCACGTGTTCGCACACAAACATACACACGCCCGCTCAGTCGGCCAGTCTCAGTGCTGCCGCGCCGCCGGCGCAGCGCCGAGCAGATGTAATCGTAGCGCGCGACGGATTTATGCGAAAGCGAGAGCCGTCGCGGTCGCGAGGAGGCGCGTTTTTAAAACGCGTGCGTACGCGCACGAGCGAGCGAGCGCGCGCGCCGGCGTCGGCCCACGCTTCCGGCAGCGCAAGAAAAATACCGCCCCAAAATACGCGCAAATCTCGCAGACGGCAGAAGGCGTCGCTGGAATCCAAAGCTTGCCGCCGCAGCCGCACTCGTCAACGCTCCGCGCCGTGTGTGGAGGCGGACGGGTGAGCTCGCATCGTCGTGCATTAACTTGCAGCTCATCAAAATTAATCTCTTATCCAGTTCTGGCATCTCATATCCCGTTAGTTCCTTTTCGATGTTTTACTCCAAGGCTGTTTGAAAAAAAAACAACAACGAAATATTAAAATTATGGAATACTCTACGAATGCTTTCCAGAAAATAGTCTAGAATACTTTTCTTTTGGTCACGAATTGGCCATCTAGGACTTACACTTACTGAGGCTCAGTTGCCACTCCCGTGACCAATGTATGCGACTTATTTAGGGGGCAATCAGCGTTATGCTGAATCCAATTTTTATCTCCCAGGATTGCTAGTTCTGAGGGATGGGACAAGGAAGGATGAATGGACGACACACACACACAGACATACACAAACACACTCATGCCCGAGGCGGAATTCGAACCCGCGATCTCTACTTCCGAGATCGCCACGGCAATACTGCGTCAGCGATCTCGGCTAACTTTTAATATATTATACTTATTTTATTTTTTATTTAGTATCAAGTTTATTTTAAAAAATACAAAATACTTCACACAGGCTGATGGCCATTAAACAATAACAAAACCTACCATCAATTCTAACTTGTCGCTTCATGGTTTTCTCTTTCATCACATCAAAGCCGCAGAAACGACCTCAGGAACAAACGCCTTTTGGGGGAAAACATGCTGACAGAATACCTCGAATCAATGTCTATTCACTGAATATTATTCTTGAGCATCTGATCTTCTTATATGCGAAAATATCATGATTCTTCATGAAGTCCACCATTGACATATCCGGTCTAAAACCGCAGGAATTTCATTTTCTCTGCTTCAATTCTTAGTTTTGGAGATTTGAAAATGGGCATATTTAACTATTATGTAACTCGAATATTCAGAGTTTTTGTAGAAACTGAGATCCCTGTTTTCTGAGGTATGTTGTTTGTTTTTCTCGTTTTTTTTCTTTCATTTCTTTATTTTCCACATAGACGTGTAAATGTTGTTCTACATAGACGTGTAAATTGTCTGTTCGTATTTCCTGACCTTTGAACAGGTAAAGCTGCAGAAATCCCTAACGCGCTTGCATTTTCCAGAGGCTTATGTGACTCAGTGTCTGGGCACTTATTCTACTGCAAGGATTGTTCGTCGTTTCTTCTCCTACCCGTTTTCATTTGCTTAGAGATAATTTCCTACTTTGTTAAAGATTAAATCTGAACACATGTGAAAATTATTTGAATGGATTCTCAGAGATGCAGTTGCTTTTGGTATGAATTTCACCATGCAAGTGACTTACATGGTATTTCATTGCTTCCCGATTTTTATAAAACCTGTAGAAGTGTTTAATTAATTTAAATATATTAAGCATTCAACTTCCGTAAAAAGTAGAAAAAAATACGTGCATGTTTTTAAACTACATGGACACAAGCGAATATTTCGCATTTTGAAGGGCTAGGTTCTAAACTGTCAGTAATGTCATGTAGACTGGAAACTGTACATGAGAAAAAATTATAATATTTTGATGCGCCTATATCTACCTAAATGTAAAAATCATACTAACTTTTCTTTGTAGTGCTTTTCGAATCAATCTATTTTTTTTCTTTTAATTTGTATTAAAATAATTACTTCGACATATCATACGTAGAGTGGAACACTGTATCGCGGGGACATTATTCATGAATGTACCAAAATCATCGTCAATGGCCCTTACAGCTCTATTCGCCGGAGCGCATGCAATGTGCTTGGATGTCTCTCGAGACCGCCCACGGGTGCGCAAAACAAACACGCCGCGCGGAGCCAACAGCGGGCGCCCGGTTAATCCTCCGAGTGCGCACCGCACGCGCTGCCTCAGCGCCCACGCCCACGCCCGCCC
>BOPP01000049.1:4779743-4798899 GCA_017312745.1 Gryllus bimaculatus
CCCCTCCCCCGCGCAATGGATCGAATCGCGAATCCAGAGAGGAGTAACACTGCGTTCGCTCACAGCTCCCAAGACGCGCCCTCACCGTAAACAAATTATGTTTCTTCCTTGCTATGGTCGGTGATTGGCAGTTGAGCTTCTGAAGCTGTTGCTTCATACAATATGAGTATATGATTTCGTTACTTTAATAAGTATTTATTTCAGGAGTTTATTTTCGCGCCCCGGGAACACGTGCTCAGTGGTACGCAACCTGTCAACGGCGCTCCTTTCCATTCACATCCGTCGATCACCACCAACTTCTTTTAATCGGACCATATACGGCCTTATCCTGTCTCTGCGTGTCGGTTAGACAAGCAGGAGTCGATAAGTCGTCGTCATTATGTTCATGAGCCTCCTCATTCCTTTGGTATTCTACGGTTGTTGTTTGTTTCTTTTGAATTTGCATTGTCATTAGAAATTTCACTGTTCCCAATTTCCATTTCATTCCTATTTTTTCACTCTTCCCACTTTCACCTTCGTGTTTACGATCCTCTGTAATCGCCTTTTTATGAGTTTCTGCCATTTTAGTAATTCAAATAGAATAAAATATCATAAATGTTCACAAAAAATACTTCAACTAAAATCTTCATTGTATCTATGTCAAAAGTGAATGCATCTTTTCCTCTGATCCTTTGAAATATGACAGACTCTCGAAGTCTACATCTACGAAGAACATAGAGGGGTCAAAATCTCAATGCCGTAACATCGTAGCGCAATCATCAATATTACGTTGGTCAGTGAAAAAAGAATCGATTTCAGAAAACCATTACAAAAAACTCTCATTCCAGGAAAACCTCAGATCACGATAATGTTAATTAGTGTGGATGTAATCAACACTCAACCCAAATTTCGAAGCCGAAATGTATTTTTGTCTGGGCACTGCACTTGCCAACTTCGCCCACTTCCTCGAAGCATCCGGGAGCAAGGCTCAGAGACCTGTATGTATTCCCGGATGCAGAGCCAAGGAGATGATGGTAACAGGATTAGAAGGGGCACGCGCCTGTGTTGAAATTTTGAGCACATGCATTTATGAACGTGTGTATTTTACATGCACAACTTCATCATGTTGTGAAACAAACATGAACGCGATATTCAAACGTTACACCTAATTTGCATAGCGTGGAACAGTGATAAAGGGGCCGGGGATTGTAAGAGTATTCCGGTTGTGCTGAAATATATAATCTTTAATAATAATAATAATAATAATAATAATAATAATAATAATAATAATAGACACCTTTGTATAATTGTTAAACAAACAATTATAATTATAATACGATGTTTATTATTCATTTTATATCCATTTCATTATTACAGTGCTCGAACAAATCCTTGCTTCCGCTTTGAAAGAAACGCCTCGCAATGTAAAGTGTTCTTCGTTCTTGGGAATGAAAATATTTCATTTATTGTGTATCATCAGCTTTAGAATTCCAGAATGCTTACGATGGAGTTCAGAAGTTGTGACAGGTAGACCTCTCCCTTCAAATTGTGAGAGAGTATAATAAATTGATACACAAGAGAATAACGTTTGCATATCGCTTCTACTGGAAAGTAAAGCACGGAATAGGTTCACCGCATATGGAAATGACTTTTTTCTTCACTCCCATTAGCAGACACACCCTGATTTATTATGTGTACTTTTCATAGAGAGATTCTATACAATGTTCTATTCCGCGAGGCGTTTCTTTCAAAGGGCAGATCCAAATGGTCATTGCGAACCCGCTGGGAATACCGACGCAGTCAGTGCGTTGCAGCGCTCCCGTCCGAATCGCAACTTAACACACAATGAACATTCCACGGCCTTTTCTGCTAACCATTGTCTGGAGACACTGTAGTCATTACAGATCGCTCAAGACCAAAAGGGATTGGAGACGATTCAAGAGAAGGAGAATTTACGGGCTTCCGCACGCTCTCGCCCGGAATGATGATGTAGCTTGTGACATATACGTGGAAACAAAGAGTCTTTAGTGATTCCAATTTGTGTTTTTAGGATCCATTCACAAGATAGATTTGCGTATTTCTGATACCATACGAGAAAGAACATAAAAGCACTACAATTTTTTTGTGGATGAAATATTGGTAATATTTTCAAGATTGAAATGTATATATGCAATGTGCCAAGTTTCATAAAATATTCTGAAATATTGGAGACAAAAACACCTTGACTGTTTCTACTTTGTGGGATCTGCACGGAAGGAATGAGGAAAAGCATCAGGTGAAAATACACAGAATGATGAACTATATCAAACATACTACAGTATCTTAAATGAGCATAACAGAGTATGATAAGGCTTTCCGGAAGAGAGTAGTTTTCCGTATACGTGTTGCGTTTGGCTTCTTCATCCATACCTTCATATGTATATAAATCAAAATGAGATTTAAATACATTATACTTAATGAAATCTATTTGAACTGTACTATTTACGTATTAATTGTTTTTGATCAAAAAGTTTACTTATCAAATAATATATTACATGGTCAACATAAAACCCGTGAAAAATGGTACACTCATAAATTTAATGATTCAGTCGTAAATTTAATGATTATATCGTGATTGTCTCATTTTCGGCGAACATTCCCAACTTTTCGAAAATTGAAAAAAATGCAACAAGTAATTGCGAATTGTTAACATGCGATTTGTAAACTTAAAAGTTCTCAAACATCGCTTAAATATTTTACTTTAGATTTTCAATATACAAAAGAAGAGACACTTAAAAATGGCGCAGATCTCAGTTTCGTTGAACTCTCTGAATTTTTGAAGATCGTAAAAGGAGGAAGTGCGAGAATATATGAGCTGCTACGGCACCACTAGTGAATAAAATATTTGTTGAGAATAACATGAAAAAAACGTGTCTTTTACTTACCGCTAGACGTCGTGAAATAAGAAAGATGACTCACCTGGAACAAATATACAAATATATCAAAAAATTGTAAAAGCTCGACTGATTCCTGAAATATACTACATACTATCTTCAGAAGTAATAGATAATTCCGATTATTTTTTTAGAATTATGTTTCAAGAAATTCTTCCACGTGATAGAAATTATACTATCAGCAAGAATTATTACGTGCTGCTTGTTCGTATCTCATTAATATATCCCCCACCCAGTAGCAATGAATTCCCACTACGAATCCCGTCCACCGTTACTCTCAAATGTCCGGAGGCGGATCTTGACGTGTAAATAACAGTTCAATGCATTCTCTGTTTCCTATAATATTCGCCTTTCAGATCTATTCCTGCCAACGTCTTACTGTCACAAAAATGACAAATCAATAAAATTAAATTTGTTTTAACTTATGATAAGCGGAGTGACGTAAAACCTTAAAACGCTTCTGTAAATTCATTTCAATATTTTTAATTTCCTTTACGTAGGTGCGATAAAGCACACATTAGTAGCACTCTTAGGCACCACTCATCGACAGGTTAACTACTCACGCATGTCTGAACATTATCTTCTAGCTCCTAAATACGTTACAAAACGTTCCTTGCTCCTACAAACACTCTATCCAACATCTCCCACAATACCAGGCTACGCGACAAGGCGGCGCGCGAGGCGACGACGTCAGGAGGCAGCACAAAATTGGTGCTCTCTCCGCCACTCGACAGGGCCTCCAGCGGCCGGCGCGCAGGGGCAGCGCCAAGGAACTCTGCAGAACTGCTGGCGGACAGGGCGAGCGCGGGCGGAGGGCGGGTAAGGCGCTTTCCTTCCCGCAAGAGGATTAGTGTCATAATTAAAAACAAGGCGCTCCCGCCCCGTCCCGCCCCGCGCGCCTGGGCCAATCCGCCGGGGGCTGACGGCCTCCGTCACGGCGCCGCCCCCGCCCCCGTCCTGAAATATTACGGCAGCCGCCGCCGCCTCCCGCGCAGCCAACGACAAATTGAGACGTGCGCCGCTACAAGGACTCGTGGAAACGAACCGGGGGCCACACGGTTGGAGACCTCTGCGCACTGCTATTGTCTACTTCCCTCTTCTCCCGCTCGTAATACTCCAATTCGTCCTCTATTTCTCTCATTTAATACAATACCGTCATATCTCAAATTGCCGTTTTTCAGAAAGAGCAAGTCTCAAGACCCAATAAAAGAGTGCCCTATTTTAGTACGGTTTAGTGTTGAAAACTGTTATAAATTTTAATACATAGTGATTTCGTAACTTCAGGTAGGTGAACTCCGTGACTTAATTACACTACACGAAAAATTAATTTAATCTCAATCAGGAACGGAAATAATACTTTTTGAGATGTCATTACTTCGGAGTGCGACTTTTTCTCGTGTATTTCTCGAACATTATCTCCAATTTCATCTCCGCTTCCACACATCTTTCTTCAACTCTTACAATATGCATGTTCATTTCTTCATTTCATATCACACATACCACCATCCACAATAATATATATTTATTATATAAATATTCGTGTTTGAGTGTTGCTTGCTCTTGAATTTCAATGTCTTTGAATAAATGAACTTTCCGTCTTTTTGCAGTTCTTCAGCACATTGTATTTTTATCGCCCGTTTAACATCATGGGGTACACGTGTGGTCACGGCCTCCGTAAATATCCGTACACAATAGGCAGGCGAGTTTACTCCGGCTGCGTGAGCGCGTTGTAAAAGAGAATGATAGTGGAGAAGAGAGCATGAGCCGCATTGAAAAGTGCACGAGCGACCAGGAAGCAAACAAATGCAGCAAGGAGACATCATGACATGACAGTGTCATTCTACACTCAATCCTCTGGTAGAAATTTTTCAGCGATTAGTTAACTTCTAAATTCAGGTTGCATCTAGTAAATACATTTACAGTTTTAATTTCAAGACATTCTCATTCTCGTGTAAAGTTGCAAGTAATTTTAGTTCTTTATGAGATTTGTTTGAATGTGATTTTACAGGAATGTGTAGCAGTAGAAAAAAACTGCTCGTTGAATATACTTCTTCAAATCAATGAATCTGAAAATACTAATATGCACACAGTCTAAACAAAAACGAAACTGATAATATTCAATAGTCGCAATGAAACATAAAGTTCCTCATATCTGGAAAGAAAGTTTTAAGTGTTTTGTCGACCTACGCACTTAGCGCAGATTATTGACACCGCAAGCGCTCCGTCCAGAACAAAAGGTTTTGAGTTCCAATTCTACAAAAAGCACGTTTTTTTTACCTTTTGGCATGTAACAATGCAAACCTCTAGGTATTCCATAATATTAACGCCAATTAACTTATCAGTACCGAATGTCGTAATGTAGAATGTATTTTAAAATAAATAAAATGAAATTTTTTTAATACTTTGTTTGAAGATGAAAATCGTAAATGCAATTTGCTTATAACAAATATCAGTATTAATAACTCGGAGCTAATGACCTTTGGGTAAATTCTGTTTTAGTTCACTTTCCCTTGATTAATAAGGCAAATGCTGAGATGGTCTCACATTTTGTTTTAGGGCATTGAATGTGGCCTCCACGTCTCCTGAATGTCATTCTCGTTTTGAAGTAAATACATTTTTAAACAGGTAAAACAATTTAAATAAATAAAAATAAATGATATAACTGATCTAAATCTCCACGAAGAGAACTACTGCAGTGTAAAAATTCTGTCGTTGAAAAAGGAACTCCAATACAGCGAACGTCAATACTTTCAATGAGAGTCGGAAGCCGTTGATAACATCCCCCCACCCGCACGAGGACACACAGCAAAGTGCATCCAGCACATCAGCGTAATGAATATGAGGATCAGCAAGCTGCAATGAACACAAAAAGAGGCTATAAATGCAAATTGAGAAGCTCAAAGGAATCCATAGAAAATAACAGCTTCCGCTGGTTCCCTCGATCAGATACAAAAACCTGAATTGCGTAGAGAAAATTTCTGAATACGAAAGCTGATCATGACTTGACGATTTTGTTTAGATCCTTCCATTATTACTAATCGAAATTTCAAAATGGACCATTGCAATATCGTAAACGTTGATGATGGATAAAGCGAAGTAGGAAAAACTAGACCCTCTTCGTTACGAAATTAAAAATAGCTACGTAAGTACTTTCAAATAGCCGAGCCAGTTTTGGATGGATTTATTCAGAACATTTGAGTACAAAAAAGTATAGTCAGTGTAGTCAGATGCTTTAGGTTTCAATTCCTTCAAACACAAATACATTAGGAATATTGCTGCAGATATGCGTCAATTATAAATCTACCACTTTCCTCAAGCAGAACCCACTGAAGGGCTTAACTAGCGAATTACGTGATGTGAACTCGAGAAAGCAATCAAAATTATAATTACGCTTCTACCTGCATAAAATAATACCAATTACTGTAAACCAAAAGATATGGCACACCAACTGATTTCGTATTTAACAGAAACAAAAACAAAAAAAACATTGTAATGGAAAACCCAGACTCGCGGATTAGCTTTGTACTTGGAATTCCTGAATCCCGTCTCCATAGTCCATTATTATTATTGCTATTGCGAATTTTTCGGAAAGGAATCTGATAACTCTGCATTGTGTTAGAGGTGTAATGGAAAAATTCATTCATAAATGTTGCGAAAAAATGATCACGTCTTTTTACATGTTTTATTCAAAATAACAATTATTGGTTCTAATAATGTCCTTATTTTCTCAATGCAAAATAAAACATAATTATAATGTATAATAATATCATAAGTAATGTTTTTAACAGTAATTTGAATCGAAGAAACGAAATTACATCATGTTTTTTGTTTTACGACTGATCGAGGCGTTTTGTAAACATTATGCACAAATGATCTCAACTCCTGAAATAATAAAAAATAAAATATTGAAGCACGCAAATATTATCTGCTTTCCCTTCCACAAATGTAAGTAGAGAGGTTACCAGAACCAGTTAGTATCTTTTTTTAAAGACATCAGGGTGAATGAAATTTATTTTACGAATTCCGCATTGAGATACGAAGCCGTGATTTGTTTCAACGGAGGAAGACAGATATAACAATTCTTTCAGAAGCATGTTTTAAAAAACGTATCTGCGTTGCACGCGCAGCAATTCTCGACTTCATAAGTTGCACCACCTCCCGGTTCTGCGACACATTCTTAAAAAGCACATCATCGCCACGGCATGTCAGAACGATACTGCCCAAAAACTCGGCGATTTCTTCCGCCCCGCAAAGAGTCACGGCTCCTCCACCTAACCGTCGAAACCGCCACTTCCCGCGCTGCGCCGCGCCGCGAGGGAGCGCGAGTCGCGTGGGCGGAACTGGCCGGTGCAGCGGCGCGAGAGCACGCGCGCCGCCGTGACACGGGCGCGGGAATCGCTGCACGGCCAGGCGGGCGGGCAGGCGGCGTGAGGTTTCACGGGCACTGGTTCCGAGCAGGAGATGGAGGTGTGAGAGCGGAGAGAGGTGGGGGGGAGGGCAAGGGAATGGTGAGACGATGCGATGGAGTCAAGGACGGAGAGGGAAGCGGGGGCGGCGATGTGGTGGTAAGAGGGTGCATAGCGGGGTGAACGAAAGAGGTTGGCAACGGGGTGGCGAGAGATTCAAAAGAGATTCCAATGAATGGGCTGCACTGGGGCAATATGGGTGAAGCTTGGTGCTTAGTGGCAGAGTGGGAGTTTGCGAGAAAGCACAGAAAAGGCACAAGGAAACGTGGGGAGGGCAGAAGGCGGTGCGAGAGCAACGAAGCGTTATGCTATTGGCATGGACAGCGTGGCATGGTAGCAATGGGGAACGTTCCTCAAGGAGTATCGGCGATGAAGGGGAGGGGCGAGGGGCAGTACAGAGAACGTGCGGAGTAAGCGTAGGTGTGACGTGGAGTGAGGTGGAGTGGGGAGGGCGTAGGGGCGGCGATTGGGGTGGCCTGGGAAGGTGGGGAGCGGCGCAGAGAAAGGACGGAGGTAGCACGAGAGCGACTCGGAGGCTGAGCGCGGGCGGCGCGTGGGCGGCGCGGAGGACGAAGCGAGGGCGGCGGGGGCGGAGTGGGCGCGAGCGCCACAGAGGACGCGCGGGGGTGGCGCGAAATGGCGAGGAGCGCGAGCAGCGAAGCGCGCGATTCGCCGTGCTTTCGGCGGCGAGCGCATCTGCGCTCCAACGCCTCGCCGCCATCCTCGCTGAGCAAGACTTCGATCCGATGTAGCCCACACCACACACAATTCCAGAATAGTTGCACATTCCGCAGTTACCTCTTTCATCGAAATAAATTACAATTTGAAGCTACTCCCTAATTTTCGCTCTTAATTCCCCACAGATATTAATTTAGTGTCTTATAGGAATTAATTGTTTCTCCATGTGTTGTCTTCCCATACAATTAAGCATTCTGTCTTGTCGATAATTCTCAAAATTCTCATTTATTTCTGGTAACAAAACATCTTTTTGATTTATTTTTCGGTCGACTTCGCTGTTTAGTGTTATTCACTCTTAAGATCAGAAAGAATTATTACATTATGATGCATCAGTCCCATGCATTTACCATCATCCCGTAGGCACCACCTGTTCTCAGTAAATTTACCTCCTGCGTCGAAACATGCCATCCAAAGTACACATTGCGTATCACCGCTGCTATCCCCGCGGTCCAACTACCATCGTAACTACGACTAGTCTCGGCGGTCAGCGAGGAAGCCCCCGAGAGCACGGCGAGGCGCCGGGGCGGCCGTTGACTTGCGGCGTCGGAGCTGCTCCATCGGACGCAGACGAATGCCCGGGCGCCCAACCCCGCGCCGCCGCTTCTCGGAGAACCTAACGGACCTTGACCAAGGTCCTTTGTGGCCGTCAGTGTAATAGCTCCTTCATAAAAATTGTTTCCACCGCCGCCGGTACCTCCTCACGTGCTGCCGGGCTTCCGAGAAAGCGAGAAGCGGGCGGCCCGCGCTTTTTCGGCCCAACCTTCCAGAGAGCATAGCACGCGGGCGCGGGGGCGGGGGCCGCCCGCCGGCTTACGGAAGCACGCGAGGGGATTGATGCGTCTCATTGCGCATCCGACACGGAGCGGCCGCTTCGTTTCAAACGATTGAGTCTTCTAGCCTGCCGGCCATCGGCTGTGTGCGAGACGGGGATTTCCCGGGATTAATTCCTCCTGCGTTCGTTTTTGTCGCGGAAAAGCTACTTTCATTCACAATAGATGCACGTTGAAGGATAATTCCTGATAGAACAATTGCATTGTTTTTTAAACACGTCCTCTGAAAACAAAACGATAGCGATTAATTCAAGTACGACACACTCCCTGTACTTTAGACATGCCGAGGATATACATTGGCTAGATAATGGATAATGGTCTTTAAGAACAAATCAGATTATATCTTGCGCTCTGACGTCCCTTTTCCGCAATCTTTTTTGTAAGATACAAATTTTTCAATTAACTAATTACTTAAATATTATACGTATGAAAAACAATATATCATATACCCACGCTAGTAGACGGTAGATAATTGAAATATACTAAATTATTACCAAAAAAATGTACAAATAAATAATTTCAAATTCACCGAAGGAATGATCATTCAAATACACCAATGCGACCGACATGCGGGTTATAAAAGAGAGAAAATGTGACATTAGAATCTAGACGGACATCACTGTTCTTAATTCACAAACAAATTCACGTCGTTCTCCATTAATTTGTCATCGCCTTGTCAACATTATTACCGTCTAAAAAAACAGTGAACAGCAAGAAACACTCGTAGTTTCATTAGTCACTTCTCGCTTCATTCGTCTCGCAGATTGCGAGACAGTTTCATCACTCTTATGACCAACGCTCGAATCACACCGCATCTTCCGCCCACCACTTATTCGGGGAAGACGGGCGGTGTTACACGGGATCCCTATAGGGGCAGTTCTCGTTATGCGAAAACAGCCCGGCACTACCGCGCAGTTAAGTGCCTCCGCCGGAGCACGAAGTCGGACCCCGGATGGGCGGAACTCTCCGCACCAGATACGATTTCCCCGAGCCCGCGCAGTCACGATGAGGCGATAATGCGAGGCATTCCAGTGGAAATATGCACCGAAGAGACAGCTCTGCGAAGGCTATTCCGCAAATTCATCCCGACACTTTTCCTTCAGGGCGAGGCGAGGGCTCGCGAATAACGGGCAGTCATAACTGTAAGAGCTTCCCTTTCGGGTGGAACTTCGCCCGCGTGAGACGCCAGATTCACACGAGAATTTTCGCACTTTTCTGCCGCTTCCCCGTCTGACCCGTTACCCTAAACTTCGGACATAATATTACAGAGCGCTCGCCTCTCAGTGGCGACGTGACTGGCGAAATTAGACGGTTGCTTGGGGAGGGCGGTAAGCAGAACCGCCCAATGAGTCGGACAGGCTGTTTCGAACGACTACACGCAGATTTTTCAATTAATGAGGAAGAAAAAGGAACAATGTTGGCTGAGGAGCGGTTCAAGACATAAACAACTAATGTTAAGTCAGCAATAGTTTTTAATTTTTCATTGAAATACAATATTGATGAAGATTATTTTCATTTCTTTTATCATCACCAGCGTAGAATTGAAAATATTAAAAAATGAAAAATGTTATATTGATGGGTAGATGATTATGAAGATATGCTATGACTATTGAAGTTCTGGTGAAGTAATAATAGAAGGAAATGCAGGGAAACGAACCTCGAGAGAGCATGCAGCAGGCTTGCATTTTACACTATAAATTTCACTTATATCGACCGGAATTTGAACTTTGAAGGCGAGCTGCTGGACAGTTATGATATGGGTTGTCTCACAATACCACACTCGTTCTAATCGAATAGTGGGTGCTGCAGAGCATACAAAACATGGAGTAAACAAGCAAAATCATCAAATACCTACCTGCGCATCGCTGCCGCTAAACAAAATATTATAGAAAAATAATCATTTATCATATCGCCCAATATAAAACGACCTGTAACTACTTTTTGTTTTGTCAAAGTGAATATACTGGGTTCATGATTGTGTTGATACTGTGTTGATAATAGATGAAGAGAGTAAAAAATATGATGGTGGTAATATAAAATACATTCACAGTACTTTCAACCACGCCCACCAAAAACACTTCAAATCTAATAAACAGCGTTTTGCAAATGCCTTCACGGTATGAAGACGATCGGAACTCAGTTTGAAATTTAGAGGTATGAGAACAACACACTCTATACGCCATATAACGACCAACATTTTTCTTCGTACCGATTTGTTCTTAATAGAGCAAATCAACCATCAGTTTAACATCCATAAAAGAAACAAAAAATAAAAATAAAAAAGATGAGTGTCAGCAGAACCATCCAGAATCTTCCCCAAAGGCAAGCCCTACCCACCGGCGCACGGGAGGCCGAGGATGGGATGGCAACCTGTCCGTTTGTGTGTATACAAGCAGGCGAACATAATCCCGTGAACTTGCCCCCCTCCCCCTGCCGGCACACCATCGCCCGCCCGACGCCGCGATCGCGCGCAACACTAACACACAGGGGCGCCTCATGTTGCTGGCAAGAAATTAATGCCGCGCTTCTGCTGGACTATTGTGTACCCGAAGATAACAATGCCCTTTCACCCGCCATTCGGCCCCTCAAATTAATTACTTCGCTAATGGCGGCGCGTTTGCTGTGGTTTTGGTGTAACAGAGCGCCGTGCCGAGCCGAGCCGAGCCGCGCTGCGCTACGCCCTGCTTGCAGAAGTAGAGGCATACGCATGAGCCTCCTCAGAACAGGGTGCTTCCCAAAGCAGATGATCTCGTAAACGTCTGCCATAATCTGCCAGCAGAGCATTTTCGCTTTGAAGTCAGCCGGCGCATATATCACGTAACTCGCTACTCCAGATAGTTCAGTGTGTAATTGAAGCGGCACTTGATGAAAAGCCGGCGCTGCAAGAGTAAAGGAGGTATTATTAACTGCAATGGAATGTTCCAAATACTCTTATCGAAATTGCGATGGTATATGTATTATAATTAGGTCTAATTAAAATTCAGTAATATCAAGAGTTAATTCAAACGCTCAAGAGGCAATAGCTCATCGTGTATATGCAATACTTTTTACGCAAAATTGTCACAAGGTTACAGTTGTTACGAACAGTTACAATGAACGCATTCATTAGGATGGGAGAGACAAAGAGCGTGTTAAAAAGTCATAATTGGAAACTTATGTCCCTGAATGCAGATATGCTTATTTGCTTATATGCTAATATATCAATAATAAGACCCAAAACTATTTTAAAAAACGCTTTTCCTATGATGAAAAAACAACAACATATTTTTGAGGATGAGAGGTAGCCAAAAATTGTTTAGTTTAGAAAGAGAACTTAATCTAGAGTCATTTTTACCCAACTAAATCGGTTGAAGGCTACGTAACTCTATTTTCAACACATGAGTTGTATATGAGACGTGCAGGCGCACATAATAAATAGGTTAAGCACAGCGCAATTAATTGACAGTTAACTTCATTCAACATTTTGAACTTAATACTTAACATATAGCTCCATTTAACACATGAAAGTAAACTTCAGTCAACATTACTGAAACATTTTAAATACTTTTCCAATTACAAACTAAACATTTAATTACCAAATGGAGTTAGAAATCTGCTGAGTCAATGTATTTTTACGTAATTTCATAATTTAGTTTCCGAACAGTATCAGTAGTAGACAAATCCTGCTTAGTTAGTATTTTATACAACACATGTGGATACTTTTAGAAATATCATTAAATTGTTACAAGAAACATTCCTTAAAAATGTTGGACCAATAGAAAAATTACCACGAGTGGATAATGAAAAGGAATCGTTGAAGCACTAGGGCATTTACTTCAATTTAATATTACATTCATTAAAAAATGTGTACGTT
The DNA here is from genome assembly GCA_017312745.1 of Gryllus bimaculatus. Taxonomy (NCBI): domain Eukaryota; kingdom Metazoa; phylum Arthropoda; class Insecta; order Orthoptera; family Gryllidae; genus Gryllus; species Gryllus bimaculatus. The sequence goes on from BOPP01000049.1 coordinate 4,792,543, forward strand.
GCCATTACAAGTTTACGTACAGGTATAATGGCCAGCATCAATTCATTTATTTTGCGCAGTAATAATCAAGCGAGGGCATGAAGCTAATAAGACAGGTGCAGTCAAAGTTTGAGTTGTCAAGAAGTTGAGCATAAAAACATGCAATGTCCTAGATTAACGACAGTGCCAATAAGCGAACATCAATAAAACCTAAACGACTGCGAATAGAAAATGTGAAAATACAGCAGAGAGTACGTTGCAGGCGTGCTAAGAGTTTTATATCACCATAAACTGCCAGTTATCAAAGAAATAACGTTAACTAACTTGCCCGTCATGTTTCTTAAAAAGCAAAGGAATTGTACAAAACAATCGCGAACAATACTGAAGGAGCTAATAAGCCTGTTTTTGGAGTACATGAACATTTGTTAGTGAGTGGTTATTGTTTAGAAACATTTTAACATCAATAAACTGCATGCAAATATCAAACTCACAAATGATCATTTGGAATCAAATTTCATTATATTTGTCACCGGTGAAATAGCCATCTAGATCTACTGGACTAACCTACTAGAATCAATTGAATAACACAATATCACATTGCATTTATGAACTGCCCAGTATGCATGTTCTGAACACAGAAAGGACACTTGACGAAACGAATAAAAACTTAACAGGAATACAATAATAAGTACAATTAGTCACGAAGCGGTGAGAAGACTCGGTGCTAGAACGAATTAGAACCCACGACCAAATGAATAGAACCCACATATATTTGAGACACGGAAAAAATTATAATATTTTAAGTGTCATTTTCAGCAAAAGAGGAGACATTGTAGATGTGAAACTTTAAAGCCAATCTTATGAAAACAAGTGTTCGACACTTTAGGTATGAACATTTTGTAAAGTACACAGTGTCTGGCACCACAACGAAAAAATAATGTCGAATTAGATTTGTTTCATCTCTTACGGTGTAAGTAAATAATCAATTACTCAGGGATACTATCGACACAAAGACATGAGAGAAATATGCATGCTGGGGAAAAAATAAAAAAATAAGTAATATAAAAACGAATGCGAAAAAAGAAAAAAAATACAAAGCCTAAAAATCTGAGTAGTCCTTGAAGGGTGCTGCCTTCTCGGAATGCGGTTGAGAGTGAAGAGCAGCGGACGTGGAAGGCAGGGCTTTGGGATACTTTGGCAGAATGGGGCGACGATGGAATGAGACGGGCGCTAGTAGACGCCTTTAAGAAGTGTTCGTGGGATGGCGAAGGGGTAATGAGAGAAAGGGGAAGGTGAAGACGAGAAGAGGATCAAGAGATGGAGCTCAAGCGACGGGATGTAGGGGTTGGGAGCAGGGGTCAGGTGAAGAGGGATAGTGAATGGCAGATACGTTCTTGAAGAGATGAGCAACTGGCAGGGAGATGAGGCGGAGACGGCCATGGCGGCCACGGAATTGAGACTGGGGAACGGTGAAGGGGCACGCGGAACAGGCAGGAAGCGAGGCGCCAGAGGCCAGACAGAGGAAGCGAACAAAGCATGGCGTACCCGAAATAGGAGAAGGATGGCAAGGCAAGGCGTGCAAACCGCGGGCGTGGAGTGAGCGTGGGCGGCCGCCGGCGTGTAATCGCACGTTCGCGCGCCCCTCGCGGAAGCCTGGGCAAACGCGCGCGCCGGGCGGCGGCGACCGCGCAGCTACAGTCGGCGCAAGGCGACTATCCTTCAATGTTTTTACGCTCGCCGACGACATGAAAAATCAATCTTTTTAATTAATTAGCGAACGTCCTTCTCAACGGGACACAAATGTACTTACCACCACTAAACAGATTCATTTCACAGGGCAGAAGGTGTAACAATAACCTAATGTCATCGGCTACTAAAAAAAAAAACAAGTATAGAAGGGGTGGCGGCCGCGGAGATTCGGCGGCCGCAGATAGGCCTCACAGTGTCTGACGAAGAGATTCCGTTGAAGAGCTGCGTACAGCATCGATAACTAGTTCACAGACAATCCCACCTTCATGTTACGCTCAATTCAATTTTCTTTTACTTTTTACATTAACATGTGTAGATTATAATTTCTCACAGTTTCCCACACCACTTCTCTCTTCTGGCTTGCTGCCTTGTACTATTATCTTCACGCAAGTATACTGCTGATTTTTAACAAGCCCTTCTCGGTGAGAACTATGATGTAGCACCTGTACCGAATTTAAGAACTATTGTTCTTAAATTTCTAACAGTTTCCTCATACACATTGGGGAGATTGAAGATTATTCGTTACTTTTTACACATTGAAGATTATTCGTCTGTTCTTTGTAACCGAGATGTATTCAAAGAAACTCGATGTCAATTATTAACTCATGTTTTGGTAAATGTTTATTTAAATCAGCATTAAACATTATATTTTTATTGACTTAAAGAAACGCACCAGTGTCCTAGAAAAGCTTTGATGTTCAAAAATTACTTTATAAAATCAGAAAAGAAAATAAGTATTAAATCACATAAGAATATTTGAAAACACATGCACAATATTTTAACTTATTCAATATTATTCTTCATTACAATATTCATGTAATTGTAATGTAATCAACATAACAAAATTCTATGAAGCATTCATAGCTACCATGGCTTAGCGGTACTCCGCGCACCACATGTTAGACCACCCTGAAGTAAGTAATGTTACCTCATTACAGCTCTTGAATTTTCTCTGGAGGGTCGTAAAAGTAAAACTCCACATTTATACGACACCGTCGTGATATGGCTTGCAATATGCTCTCCTAAACAACTCGCCTAGGGATATTTCTGAACGCATTTCACGGCAGATTCACCGATAGGGTCGCCCTGATGAACTATAAAGACTCCACCCACTGCCTTTAATACGTCACCTCTACCAGTGGGCATGACCTAAGTAGCTTAGACAACGACACTGCAATAGAAACGTCGTCATTACAGCCTTCGACGCGGCCTCACCCGGTCAGCCATGATCACTCATAAGCAGCTTGTTTGCACGATTGTGTGTAGGAGACATTAAACGAATATTGACAAAATAATACAATACATGACTAATACATATTAACCGTATAATAAATCCAATACCGCAAAAGTATAGTACAAACTATACACCATGAACAAAAATTGTATACAATGGGTGAAATAAGGGAAATTCTAAGAAATTATATTAAAATTTCGAAAACACAAAACCTCTCAAGATTTACGTCTTGAACGCCCATCTTCTGCCTTAAATTCCACTAGAAATCACTATCAAACAGTGTCAGTATTTTAATATTTCTGAGAACAATGAAATTACTCATGAACATAGAAATCGTCATCATTAACCGATCTTGCAGTGATGCCACGAGCTGTTACTCAACCTGTTCCTTCTTTAAAGATCTTTTCAACACTGCGTACCGTGCAACATGTTTCGGCACAGACAGCGATATAAATATTACCCATCCCAGGAGTCGTGAAACGTGATTGCGTCCAATAGGTTCTTGGAACAGCTTATAATAAATGTTATTATCGAACAAGTCCGCCACCGTTATGCTGCAAAGTGAGCTGCCTAAAACACTACCATCACGTACTCAGTGACAATGCATTGTCTGCGAGAGGGCAGCCCGTGCAAAAAGGCGCAACGCACCGTGCGTCGTGAGCTGAAGCTTCGTAATTGGCCCCAACCCACGGCAGCCGCGCTCTCCACCGCCTCGCTTCCGCTCGCATTGTCACAGCGAAAAGGAGCACAGAGATTGATTTCAAAGAACTTTCGTGTAAGACTAGCTGAATGAGGTAGGTGGGTACGTCTGAACTGTTGGGCTTAAGGCTTATGTTAGAATTCTTGCAAATCATGTTTATCACGGAATATGTTCTATGTAGACTTGTGTAGATTTCGGTAATTTTGTATTTAAAAATATTCATCAAGGGCGTAACTAGATCAATTGTTATGAAACAAAAATATGAATTTGCTAATTTGTCATTAATCATCTATACGTGCAGGTTGGAGTTCACACGGAAGATTACTCTTTTGAGTTACTTATTTTCTTAATAACCTTAGAATCTCATTCAGAAAAGAGTAGAAATAGATAAAAATTAAAGGTCATAAATTTATTGTAGACGAAATATCTTAAAGATGACTCAACATTCAGAATTCAATATTCGTACCACCCAGGAATTTAATTTGTAATTTATTCTAACAGTACGTACAGTATATGATAAAACACGAATCACATTCTACTAGCATTCTAATAGTCAAATACATAAGAGGATTTAGCGTTTCAGCTTGTCCTGTAAAATTCATACATCGAAACATATACCCTTATTCAATTATTTGGTCCAACACTTCAACTGAAGTTTGTCCTATTCATCAGTGAAGAAATTTTATCTCAACTAAACACCACAGTCGCTAGATTTCTGGGAAGTCAATGACATAAGGAAATGAAAGACGAAGAACTACATTGTGTTTTTCTCTTCATTACAATTTGCATTTAACCTCACTTCACCTATGGGGTCATACCGCGAATAACGTGATTTTTCTATCTTTCTTAACAAATATTGCTGCTCACTTAGAACTATAACATACCTAATTGCTGCTCACTTAGAACTAACATACATCAACAACCCATACCTAGTTGTTTACTTTAACACGCTGTAGTCTTCGCGAACTCCATTTTCTATTCAAATCTCGATAAAGTTCTTCATCCCGGTGCTCTTACAATTTCACTACCACATACATTTCTATGTTTTGCGTACAATATTACCACACTTTATTCCGAAGAAATCCGATCCTGCGTCTGTCTTTTCTTTAAAAGCAATTTTTCGATGCGTCCATTATCCTTCTCACCCAACTTAGAAGATTCTCAAACATCTCAGTGTAGCCTACTCCCTTCCAAACTGCCTTTCTTTCGCCGTTCCGACGACTAGAGTAACTCAATTATTGCAGCACAACTGTCTTCAACGCTACATGCTCGTTTTCCGCTGTCACATCGCGTCCAAGGTCCAATCTTTTGGTCTTTCACCACCGTCTCCACGATCACCACAGGCACCTGACCCAGCGCTGCCGCCGCCGCTATCGCTACCTCTGCCATCACCACCTTCCTTCTGCAGTTGCTCCCCCCCCAGGCGCCAACGCTCCCCCCCCCCGAGATGTCCGGCGTTGAGCGCAGCAGCTCGCTGTAAAACTAAAAGCGAACTCCCCCCTTTATGGCCCCACCGCAACCTTATTAAGTAATCTCGTCGCGCCCCCGAAGGCGCCTGTGAGAGTCGAACCGGTTCGTGGCTCTCGCGGGTATCGCAACTACAGATCTTGCTTTGTGGCTAGTTAACAGCGATGCACTGTTTGGCTTCTGCGGACTCTGCTACGTCTGCTGCGAACGAATATTCGTGCATCCCATACAAGCCACCGCGGTTGTAAAAAGCAAGTTTGTTTGTAATACATATGTAAGAAATAGAACAGTCAAACATTTTAGAGCATAATTTGATAGATGGAATATAAGATAAAAAGTTAAAGTCTCATACGAAATTTATAAGTGTGTTTGTAACAAAAGTTACCGTTTACTGAAAAGTCGTATTTTCAAATTAAATAACTGCAGAAGACCAACCAACATATATTTTATTACTGAAATAATGACAAGCGATGTGAAAAAATAGCACAATATGTTTAAGTATTTCGAAGCACAAAATAATTACTACAATGTTTTGTGTCTCACGGTCACACGTACAGCAGATGAAATACAATTTGGTTTTAACTCAATGTTCTCCTGTTTCTAACGAAGCACAATAAATATTTTGTCTTTTTTAACAATTCTACGAGAAAATGTTAGTGCCGTTTGGGAAATTATTTTATTATTGATCGGAAATTATCAACATTCGTTCAATACATATTTGGATTCTCTTCTTTCAGAAGTAAAGATCGCAATTTTTCGTAGTTAAGTCCAAGCCAAAAAACTACCGTAAATTTCGCAATAGAGTAAAGCTTGTCGTTTAAGTCGTGTCTTGAAAGCGACAACTTGTCTCAAAAGCAATCACTCATGGTTAAAGATAAAAATGGCCGTTTGTTCAGGTGGGCACAAACAAAGATTATGAGATAATGAAATGCGGATATCCGACTTAATATCATTTGTAATGAAGTTCGGATGAACTGCTCGTTAACACACGTTTATTTACATTCAATCTTGAAAGATTTTCTTCTCGTCCGCACTTACACAACTTGCACAAAATCACTCCATACATGGTACTGCTTCCTTCTTTCTGATATCACTGGTTGTTTCTTCCCATTCGTGGACTCTATTTCCAAGAAGAATTGGAGCTACAGTTGCCACCGGAAGTAAATTTCAAAGCTTAGGAGAAAATTTATTGAAATCTCAAATACAAATTAATCGTTTACCTCCTCAC
>BOPP01000049.1:4798924-4814461 GCA_017312745.1 Gryllus bimaculatus
AAGAAGAAGAGATCCATCACCTGGTATATTTAAATTTCGGATCGCCCACTGATCTCCCTACTGTAGCCCCCAGTAACCACTCATTATTTCGTAACTGCTTCTTTTTATGTATACAGAAGTTGCTGTCATTTACGTTTCAATGGCGTTTTTAGATTTGATTCATTTTTTCTCTCAGTAAGGTTAGCCACTTTATATTTTTGATTTTTCCTATGGATAAATGCTGTTAACTTCATCAATTACGTTGTTTGTATTTATATTTAATTTTATATTCTAATGATTTTCTAGTTGTTGTTTACACCATTTCATTCATTATTGTTCATTCTTCATAATGCTTAATCAATTTCGAATATATTTTTGTTTATTCTCTATTTTTGTATTTCACCTCGCTCTTAAGGGTGAAACTTCGGCCTCTCTTTAACGTTGTTTATTCTTTGTCACAATATCTTCGCTCTACGATGCAGTAGGCAACAATCGCCTGTGAATGCGTCAACTCTAATCGTTGACCTCAAGAGTTTCCACTTTCACCAGCACTATTTGCAGCGACTTCTCTTTCATCGTTTTCGACCTCCGCAAAGCGTATGTTTATACATTGGCCAGTATTAAAAAATCGAAAACCTGTTGACAAGCAAAATGTCGTATTTCGTAGGTATCTGTCATGTTTGGGCCAGTAACTGCCTGACTCTGAGGCGCATCTAGCAGATGAATTCTAACCTTAGACATTTTACACGTGCAGTTTTGTTGTAAGATTATCATTCAGAAACTATACATTAAACGTCAAGATCGAACTAAACTCTATAACGCAAGTCGTAAAATCATATTTACGACGGTGTTACATGTTTTCTGTACGAGTGCACACGTGACGCCGCCAGGGTCTGCGGCATGCAAATGAATTGCGCTGTTGTGGGAGAGTACATGCGATCAATTGCAGTATTTTTTGCTCATGTTGTTCTGAGCGTATGGATTTTAAGTATAATAAAACATGATGGGAAAAATAGATAGGCGTCATCATTCGTTACTAAAGCATGTGAAGTCGGTGTGTTGACTGTCAGTGGGTATGCAGAAAAACCTATCTGAATAATTAAAATTTTGGTACAGAGGCGAGATTTAGTAATATCATATATTGCACTGTCAGTAAACTAAGCTCTGAGAATAGTTCGAGAACAGACAATTTTGTACCTAACTAACCTTAAAATTTAATGCATGGACGATTTTTGGCCGTTTAACTAAATCATTATTGAAATGATTTTCCCGCTAGAGGCGTTCACTCAAACTTTGTTTTCTTTATGAAGAAAATCTTAAACTGCATACTTTCCATCTGTGTGTGGTTCAACAGTGTAGAGGTGGTCTTTACAACCGTTGATTCAGGAAGGTAGCTCGGGCATGGTTGTTGACTGCAGTGCCTCTGACACGGGAGGTACTAGATTTCGAATCCGACGGTGGCAGGATTTTCGGACATTAGCTATATCGTCATCCCTGTCTGGAGGAGATTCCTGCAGGCTATTTTTGATTGGCGTAGTTCGTGGTTCTTTTCTTCTTTCAGCTATGTTTCACCATCAGGCGAATGCCGGAGAGTACCCTAGACAAACGAGCACAGATTGCGCGCTGATCTTTCTTCCCTTCCTTTGTCCTATACTCACACTTACTACTTACTTATCACTACACTTGCATGCACTACACTTACCATGTGCCGAAGACCGTCAGGGCTTAGAACTTGCAGCATCTGGAGGTGGTGTCGGCGCTGGTGGGATACTATGTAGGGAAAACCTCGCTTGCGGTAGGTCTGATATCACGCATCCAGTGGATGATGATTACGTAACTACGAGGAGGAAACATAATTACATGGAAACCACTTCCTCTGTCGCTGCGCTCTATCTATCAATTCACACCTTTGAGACTTCTCGCCGGCCTTGTCCACCGTTTGCATCGGTTTCTCCGCTGCAGAACAGCCCTATTTTCCCGGCAGCTGCTTCCACCTTCGCTTCCCTAACCCTTCCGCCGCTCCACCGGCTGTTCTCCCCCTCCAGGGAGAGCGGTGTCTCCTCGTGGAGTCCACTCCGCGCCGCCACGCGCCGCCCGCGCGACCGCGCCGCCCCGCGCCGCCCGCGCGGCCCCGCGCCGCCGCCGCCCGCCCGCGCCGCCCGCGCCGCCCGCGCCGCCCGGCCGCCGCGCGCCGCCCGCGCCGCCCCGTCGCCGCGCCGCGCCGCCCGCGCCGCCCCGCGCCGCCGCGCCGCCCCGCCGCCCGCGCCGCCCGCGCCGCCCGGGCGCCGCGCTGCCCGCGCCCCCCGCCGCCGCCCCGCGCCGCCCGGCGCCCGCGCGCCCGCGCGCCGGCAAGCACGCGGGGAATTCCTCCATTTTCCCGCTAAATTTTGCCGCTCTCCGCTCCTCCCCCGAGGTGGTAATCCTGAGCGGTTGATCCACTAAGAGGTACTTTTCTTGTTAAACGACGTTTAAATTTTGTTGGGAGTTAGTGGTCTCAATCTGCTCGGAGCCTCCGGCGCAGCGGCGTTGGACACGCGTCTAGGACATTCCCAGCGGTTTTTGCAAGCGCACGGGCTGTTTCTCGGGAAGGTGATGTGGTTACAGAAGAGACGGTAGCATCGGTCGGTGGTTGTGCCCGAGGAAACCCTCTTTTTCTGTTGATCGTGTTTTTTTTTCGTTCGACCTTGAGGGGTTCTACGCGAACGTTTTCTTCGCTCATACTGCGGATGTTCGCTTTTTGTATTTAATTCGGAATTCGTTCATGTGTATAATAAGCATGCGAACTTATCACTCCAAATAGTAGTCCCAGTTATGCAAAGTGCTAATGATCTGGTCGCTGGTTTCGTGTTTCTCAAGTTTTGATTTGTAACTACGGTATTGAAACATAACTATTGTATTCAGGTAACGGCGAGTTACAATGAAATTTCTCGCGTCTTTCTTTACAAAATGACGCAATACGCCTCTGGTGTATGGCTGAAGCGCCACTTACCACGGGAACTTTCAGGGGGCTAGTAACCCAAGGTTCTACTTCTCTTTATGTTACTGAAGGTATATTTGCACTGCGTGAAAGAGATATTGCCTATATTATAAATCGGGAAAATATTTTAAGCACGAACGCGAACTATAATGATGGTACGGAATATAATTCTTAGTACTGCAATAGTGTTTAAAATTTATTGATAGAAAATCTTCAGGCTTTTAGTTGGAATGTTTATCTATACTGGTGTTTCCTTTTTGTGGACGTGGTTCTTGGTAAATGTTTGGGGATGCACAATTGCTGCTGCTTTTCTGTTTTGGCCACGATTAGAATAGCAGTATGAGATTGGAATTGAAAATTTATTGTTAACGGACATGTATAAATTAGTATCTACGGGGAACTATTGAAACGAAGAAGTTTTGCTTGCAAAAGTGTGAACTATCATTTAGCACGTTCACTATCATTCCGAAAAAATAATCGCCAAGGTAAAGATACATCTTACAACTTTACTCTAGCACTTGCATTGTTTGGTTGCAAGCAAGCCCCCGAATGGCGAATGACACTATAATTTATTTAGTCATGCGTTTCCATATTTCGGTCAGGTCAGCGGTTTGTTTGCTTCTGTCACTGGTAAAGCAGAATTTTTTCTTGTTGATTGTCGCGAATGCATAAATATGCCCATAATTCATTTAGTGTGAGTTAGTTGAAGAAGCAAGCGGTTTTTCATAGTGTAATTTTTGAGCTCCATTTGAGGTTAATTTAGGAACAAATATCAGGAATTCTGTAAACATATTTAGAGGGATTTATTTTCGTTGAATTATATTCTGTACATTTTAGGAACAAGTGGTATTCAGTGTGCAAAACCTTTCATTTTTCTTAATCAAAAGTGGAGCTCTCGAGTTTCACAACAACCTCTTTCTCTATTAAAATTTGGCTTGCCGCTGATACAGCAGATATCTACGACAGCGTCAGTAATTAATTCCAATAAATTTAAAAGAGAAATTTCATTGGAGTACCAGAGTCTACTCCTGTTGTTGACAGAAACAGAAAAAATCTAAGGTTAGTGTTACATGCAAATAGATGAGAATTAAAAGTAGTTCCTATTTAATATAAACGCCATACAAGGTAAAAGAAAACATTAGTGGCAACTTAGGAGGATGGTAGAATAGATCTTGGTTACTATGCGTTGTTTACTTTGTCTACTTGGGTATTACTGTTTTACTATATCAGCCATGTGCAAAGTTTTGATATGGCTCTTTCGCTTTGAGTTTTCTATATAAGCTGTTCCTTTTCTTTATTTTACATTATTTCTTACATATTTTTATACATTTTCTTTTTACTTCTTTAACTATAATTGTTTTTTAGAATTCCTAAGTGGAGCTTTTGCTGCGATGGTGCCACTAGTTTAATATTTATTAAATACGTAATCAAACAAATCGTTGATGCACTCTTTCTCTGTTTGTGCTATTTTTCGGCCTTTTGTCTTGTAAAGAATTGCCTAGATTGCCTTTAAAAAAGACCCAGGTACAAGTAACTTTTGCTAACATACGAGTATGTCGCCTTAATGTGCTTACTTTTTTCGTTCATATTTTTTCTTCCTTTTTTCCTAACAGCAAGTTAAGTGTTTCTCTTTTTTCTCTGATTCTTTTGCGCAGCTGATAATTGTGCCCTTTTTGTGTCCCCAGAGTCTCCAAGGTTAGACGTTTAGGGCAACTTTAAATAATGCTAGAGTATGAGGTATTATTCGATACGTTTACGTAAACTGTGAGAAGATGTTTCTTATCTATAATTAACTTATTGATTGCATTGCACGCACATTATCTTTCGAAATTTCTCTGCTGCTTTGAATATTTCTTGTGTCATACATAATTTTATAGGGAGATATGTTTTAAGCGTGTAGGCAATGACAATCTTCATGTAAGAGAATTTTAGTGTTATGACATCAATGACATACTACCTAAAGTACGCGAATGGAGCATTAATAGCCATAATAGTTTAAAAATCAGCATTATAAGGTGTTCGTGATCTCCCACAGAGAATAAAAACAAAACAACACAGAGCAAACACATTGAAAACAAAACTATAAGCTTGTTTAGGTAAACATACCGCACATCAAACTTTTCGCAAATTCGGTTCTTTTCACAGACGGGAAGCAACAGCCCCGTCCACCCAGTCAGTGCAAAGGCGCGGACGCACCCGCCGCTTCGCCCGCCCGCCCCCTCGCCCCCGCTCCCGCCCCGCCCCGCCCCGCCGCCCCGCCGCCCCGCCCCGCCCCCCGCCCGTCCGTCCGTCCCGTCCGTTCCGTCCCCGTCGTCCCGTCCCGTTCGTCCGTCGCTCCGTCCGCCCGTCCGTCCGTCCGTCCGTCCCGTCCGTCGTCCGCCCGTCCGTCCCGTCCGTCCCGTCCGTCCCGTCCGTCCGTCCGTCGTCCCGTCCGTCGTCCCTCCGTCCCGTCCGTCCGTCCCGTCCGTCGGTCCCGTCCAGTAAGTCCGTCCGTCAGTCCGTCCGTCCGTCCCGTCGTCCGTCCGCCCGTCCGTCCCGTCTCGTCTCGTTCGCCCCTGCACAGCCGCCCCAACGAAAGCCAGCCCAGCCCGCCCGCCCCGCCCAGCCCCCCACCGGCCCCCCGACCCGCCCGCCTCCAGAAACTTCTAAGATGCGCCGTCTGAAAACATCGCAGTTCCCATGAGCGCGGTCGCAGTTCGACAGAAGCACAGAAGGCAGGAGGAGGAGGAGGGCGGGAGGCAGCGCGGGGGAAAGGGAGGGGGCACGGTAAAGCACGTCGTCGAAAAAGAAACGACTTTGTTCCGCCGCGTTAGGTTTATTTATCGGGCTCCTCTCCTCTCCCACTTCCGGGGCGGGGCGTCAGCGCAGGCGCGCGGGCCTAGCGGACTTTCGACGGGGATTGAATGCTGTGCGGGTAACTTGCTCCGCGGCCCGGGATTTACGTCCTAGCGCTCGCTAGTTGCGGCGGCGAGCCGAGCCGAGGGCGTCGGCTCATGGCACGGTAACTCGAGTGCTCGCCGCCCCGCGAGTTTCTTTCGCGCTCCGAAAAGCTGTATCGGCGCTTGGGCCTGCAGGGTGTCGCCGTGCTGAGATGAATGGTCCTCGAAATGTGGGGGCGGAGTCTGGTCTTGGATTCAGCTTTGTAGGGGGGGGAAGAGGTTTGGGAGGGAATTATGCCGTAGGTTGTTTGTTTCGGGAAGCGGGATTTCTTGGTGATTTGTGAGATTTCTACTTCCAATTGCTGAAGAATGCATTATCCCCAGACTCCACCGACTTTTACTTAATATTTTGTGGTCAGTGTTATCCTCGTTTTAGTTCTAAGCGTATTTTTATCGCTTCCCAACGCACCTTCAACTAAGTTACGACATCTTCCGATTACCTCATTTTTTATTTGGAACGGATTCATTATTCTTATAAGCCACCTGTTAAAATTAATCTCTTTTACAATGACATCTGGCCCTGCGGGCAGCGCAGTTTTGTGGATTGGTGAGCATTAGGCATTCCAGAACTTCCTGAGAGTTTTTGTGAATTTGATTTGTCACCCAGTTAAAAGACAGAACATCAGTGGATATTACTGAACTGTTTACCAGTATCTCGGCGCGTGACTTAATGTCAGATTAAGTAAAACATATAATTGCTGAAGTTGCTTTTTTTTTTTTTTTTTTTTTTTGCTTACTTCAGCAATTATTGTTTTACTTAATCTGACATTAAGTCACGGCGCACGAAGATACTGGGTAAACAGTTTCAGTAATATCCACTGATGTTCTGTCTTTAACTGGGTGACAAATCAAATTCACAAACTCGTCAGGAAGTTCTGAATGCCTAATGCTCACCAATCCACAAAACTGCGCTGCCCGCAGGGCCAGATGTCATTGTAAAAGAGATTATTTTACAGGTGGCTTATAAGAATAATGAATCGTTTCCAATAAAAATGGAGGTTAATGGAAGTGTCTAACTTAGTGAAGGTGGCCGGTTGGGAAGGTATAAAAATACGCTTAGAACTAACGAGGATAAACATGACCACAAAATATTAAGTAAAAGTTCGGTGGAGTCTGGGGATAATGCAATTCTTCAGCCAATTTGGAAGTAGAAAATCATCACAAGATCACCAAAAATCGCTCCGAAACAAACAACCTACGGCATAATTCCCTCCCCAAACCTCTCCCCCCCTACAAAGCTGAAATCCAAGACCAGACTCCGCCCCCACATTCGAGGACCATTCATCTCAGCACGGCGACACCCTGCAGGCCGCAGCGCCGAACTACTTTCGGAGCGCGAAAAGAAAACTCGGCGGGGGCGGCGAGGCACTCGAGTTACCGTGCCATTGAGCGCGACGGCCCTCGGCTGGCTCGCCCGCCGCAACTAGCGAGGCGGCTAGGAGCGGTAAATCCCGGCCGCGGAGCGAAGTTACGCCGCACAAGCATTCAATCCCCGTCGAAAGTCCGCTGGCCCGCGCGCGCTGCCTGCGCCCCGCCCGCGGGGAAGTGGGAGGAGGAGGAGGAGCGCGATAAATAAACCTAACGCGGGCGGAACAAGTGTTTTCTTTTTCGACGACGTGCTTTACCGTGCCCCTCCCTTTCCCCCGCGCTGCCTCCCGCCCTCCTCCTCCTCCGCCTTTCTGTGCTTCTGTCGAACTGCGACCGCGCTCATGGGAACTTGCGATTGCTTTTCAGACGGCGCACTTAGAAGTTTCTGGAGGCGGGGCGGGTCGGGGGGCCGGTGGGGGGCTGGGCGGGGCGGGCGGGCTGGGCTGGCTTTCGTTGGGGCGGCTGTGCAGGGGCGAACGAGACGAGACGGGACGGACGGGCGGACGGACGACGGGACGGACGGACGGACTGACGGACGGACTTACTGGACGGGACCGACGGACGGGACGGACGGACGGGACGGAGGGACGACGGACGGGACGACGGACGGACGGACGGGACGGACGGGACGGACGGGACGGACGGGCGGACGACGGACGGGACGGACGGACGGACGGACGGGCGGACGGAGCGACGGACGAACGGGACGGGACGACGGGGACGGAACGGACGGGACGGACGGACGGGCGGGGGGCGGGGCGGGGCGGCGGGGCGGCGGGGCGGGGCGGGGCGGGAGCGGGGGCGAGGGGGCGGGCGGGCGAAGCGGCGGGTGCGTCCGCGGCCTTTGCACTGACTGGGGGTGGACGGGGCTGTTGCTTCCGTCTGTGAAAAGAACCGCTTTGCGAAAGTTTGATGTTGCGGTATGTTTACCTTAAACAAGCGTTATAGTTTTGGTTTCAATTTGTTTGCGTCTGTGTTGTTTGTTTTAGTTCTCTGTGGGAGATCACGAACACCTTATATATTGCTGATTTTTTAAACTATTATGGCTATTTTAGATGCTCCATTCGCGTACTTTTAGTAGTATGTCATTGATGTCATAACACTAAAATTCTCTTACATGAAAGATTGTCATTGCTACACGCTGTAAAACATATCTCCCTATAAATTATGGATACACAAGAATATTCCAAGCAGCAGAGAAATTTCGTAAATAATAATGTGCATGCAATGCAAGTCAATAAGTTTTAATTATAGATAAGAAACATCTTCTCACAGTTTACGTAAACGTATCGGAATAATGACCTCATACTCTAGCATATTAAAGTTGCCCTAAACGTCTAACCTTGGAGACTCGGGGACACAAAAAGGCACAATTATCAGCTGCGCAAAAGAATCAGAGGAAAAAAGAGAAACACTTAACTTGCTGTTAGGAAAAAAGGAAGAAAAATATGAACGAAAAAAGTAAGCACATTAAGGCGACATACTCGTATGTTACAAAAAGTACTGTACCTGGGTCTCTTTTAAAAGGCAATCTAGGCAATTGCTTTCACAAGACAAATAAGGCCGAAAATAGCACAAACAGAGAAAGAGTGCATCAACGATTTGTTTTATTACGTATTAATAAATATTAATACTAGTGGCACGTCGCAGCAAAAGCTCGCACTTTAGGAATTCTAATAAACCAATTATATTAAAGAAAGTAAAGAAAATTATATAAAATAATGTAAAAATAATGTAAAATAAAGAAAAGAACAGCTTTATATAGAAAACTTCAAAGCGAAAAGAGCCATATCAAAACTTTGCACACTGGCTGGTATAGTAAACAGTAATTTACCCAAGTAGACAAAGTAAACAACGCATAGTAACCAAGATCTATTCTACATCCTCCTAATGTTGCCACTAATGTTTCGTTTTACCTTGTATGGCGTTTATAATTTAATTTAGAACTACTTTTAATTCTCATGCTATTTGCTATGTACACTACCTTAGATTTTTTCTGTTCTGTCAACAACAGAGAGTAGACTCTGGTACTCCAATGAAATTTCTCTTTTAAGATTTATTTGGAATTAATTTACTGACTGCTTCAGTAGATATCTGCTGTATTCAGGGCAGCCAAATTTTAATAGAGAAAGAAGGTTGTTGTGAAAGCTCGAAGAGCTCACTTTTTGATAAGAAAAATGGAAAGTTTTGCACACTGAATACCCACTTGTTCTAAAATGTACAGATATAATTTCAACGAAAATAAATCCCTAAATATTACAGAATTTCCTGATATTTGCTTCGCTAAAATTAACCTCAAATGGAGCCTCAAAAAGTTACACTATGAGAAACGCTGCTTCTTCAACTAACTCACACTAAATGAATTATGGCATATTTATGCATTCGCGACAATCAACAAGAAAAAATCTGCTTTACCAAGTGACAGTAGAGCAAACAACCGCTGACTGACCGAAATATGGAAACGCATGACTAAATTAAATACTAGTGTCATTCGCCATTCGGGGGCTTGCTGCAACAAAACAATGCAATTGCTAGAGTAAAGTTGTAAGATTATCTTTACCTTGGCATTATTTTTCGGAATGATATGAACGTGCTAAATGATATGTCTCACACTTTTGCAAGCAAACTTCTTCGTTCAATAGTCCCCGTAAGATACTAATTATTTATACATGTCCGTTAGACAATAAATGTTTTCATTTCCAATCTCATACTGCGATTCTAATCGTGGCCAAAACAGAAAAGCAGGCAGCAATTGGCATCCCCAAACATTTACCAAGAACACGTCCGACAAAAGGGAAACACCAGTAATAGAGAAACTTCCAACTAAGAAGCCTGAATTTTCTATCAATAAATTTTCAACACTATTGGCAGTACTAAGAATTATATCCGTACACATTTAGTAGTTCGCGTTCGTGCTTGAAAATATTTCCCGATTTATATTATAGGCAATATTTCTCTTTCAACAGCAGTGTCAAATATACCTTCAGTACATAAAGAGAAGTAGAACCTGTGTTAACTAGCCCCTTGAAGTTCCCGTGGTAGTGGCGCTTCAGCCATACAGCCAGAGGGCGGTATTGCTTCACTTTTGTAAAGAAAAGACGGAGAATTTTCATGTAACTCCGCGTTTACCTAAAGTTACAATAGTTATGGTTTCAAGTACCGTAGTTACAAATCAAACTTGAGAAACACGAACCACGAGCCAGATTCATTAGCACTTTGCATAACTGGGAGCACTAATTTGGGAGGTGAATAAGTTCGCATGCTTATTATACACATGAACGAATTCCGAATTAATACAAAAAGGTCGAAACATCCCGCAGTTATGAGCGAAGAAAACGTTCGCGTAGAACCCCTCAAGGTCGAACGAAAAAACACGTCGAACAGAAAAAGAGGGTTTCCTGCGGGCACAACCACCCGACCGATGCTACCGTCTCTTCTGTAACCACATCACCTTCCCGAGGAAACAGCCCGTGCGCGGCAAAAACCGCTGAGAATGTCCTAGACGCGGTGTCCAACGTCGCTGCGCCGGGGCTCCGAGCAGATGAGACCACTAACTCCCAACGAAATTTAAACGGTCGTTTAACAAGAAAGTACCTCTTAGTGGATCAACACGCTCAGGTATTAGCCACCTCGGGGGAGGGAGGGCGGAGCGGCAAATTTGAGCGGGAATAATGGAGGAATTCCCCCGCGTGCTGTTGCGGCGGCGCGGGGCGGCGCGGGGCGGCGCGGGGCGGCGCGGGGCGGCGCGGAGTGGGACGCCCAGCGGAGGGAGACAGCCGCTCTCGCTGGGAGGGGGAGAACAGCCGGTGGGAGCGCGGAGGGTTGAGGGAGCGAAGGTGGAAAGAGCTGCGGGAATAGGGCTGTTTCTGCAGCGGAGAAACCGATGAAACGGTGGGACAGAGGCGCGGGCGAGAAGTCTCAAAGGGGTGTGATTGATAGATTAGAGCGCAGCGACAGAGAATGTGGTTTTTCCATTGTAATGTATGTTTCCTCCTCGTAGGTAACGTAGATCTATCATCCACTGGATGGTGATATCAGACCTTACCGCAAGCGAGGTTTTCCCTACATAGGTATCCCACCAGCGCGACACCACTCCAGATGCTGCAAGTTCTAAGCCCCTGAGCGGTCTTTCGGCACATGGTAAGTGTAGTGCATGCAAGTGTAGGTGTGTAAGTAAGTAAGTAAGTGGTGAGTATAGGACAAGGAAGGGGAAGAAAAGATCGCGCGCAATCTGTGGCTCGTTTGTTAGGGTACTGCTCCGGCATTCGCCTGATGGTGAAAGAAGAAACCACGGAAAACTACCCAACAAAATAGCCGGCAGGAATTCTCCTCCAGACAGGGACTGGATTCGATCTAGCTAATGTCGAAAATCCTGCCACCGTCGGGATTCGAATCTAGTACCTCCCTGTCAGAGGCACTGCAGTACAACAAGCTCATGCCCAGAGCTACCTCTCCTGATCAACGGGGTTTGTAAAGACCACTCTACACTGTTGGAACACACACAGATTGGAAAGTATGCAGTTAGATTTTCTTCATAAAGAAAACAAAGTTTGAGTGAAGCGCCTCTAGCGGGAAAATCATTCAATAATGGATTTATTAACGGCAAAAATCGTCCATGCATTTAAATTTTAAGGTTAGATTAGGTACAAATTGGTCTGTTCTCGACTATTCTCATGAGCTTATTTTACTGACAAGTGCAAATATTATGATATTACTAAATCTCGCCTCTGCTACCAAAATTTTAATTATTCAGATAGGTTTTTCTGCATACCCACTGAAGTCAACACAGCCACTACCATGCTTGTAGTAACGATGATGACGGCCTATCTATTTTTCCCATCATGTTTTATTAATACTTAAAAATCACATACGCTCAGAACAAATGAGCAAAAAATACTGCAATTGATCGCATGTACTCTCGGCACGAACAGCGCAATTCATTTGCATGCCGGCAGAGCCCTGGCGGCGTCACGTGGCAGCTCGTACAGAAAACATGTACACCGTGTAAATATGATTTTCGACTTCGTATAGTTCTAGTTTTCGATCTTGACGTTTATGTATAGTTTCTGAATGATAATCTGCACAAAAACTGCACCGTGTAAAAAGGCCTTAAGGTTAGATTCATCTGCATAGATGCGCCTCGAGGTCAGCAGTTACTGCCAAACATGACAGATACTACAGTAAGATACACAGTTTGCTTGTCATACAGGTTTTCGATTTTTTAATACTGGCCAATGTTATAAATCATACGCTTTGCGGAGGTCGAAACACGATGAAAGAGGAAGTCGACTGCATGAATAGTGGTGGTTGGAAAGTGGAAGACTCTTGAGGTTAACGATAGAGTTGACGCAGGTTCACAGGCGATTGGTTGCCTATGCATCATAGAGCTGAAGGTTAATAATTTGTGAGACAAAAGAATAAACAACGTTAAAAGAGAGGCCGAAGTGTTCACGCCTTAAGAAAGCGAGGTGAAATACAAAATAGAGAATAACAAAATATATTCGAAATTGAATGTAAGCATTATGAGAATGACAGATAATGAATGAAATGGGTGTAAACAAAACTTAGAAAATCATTAGAATATAAATTAAATATAAATGGACAAACAACGTAATTGATGAAGTTTAACAGCGAATTTATCGCAGATAAGGAAAATCAAAAATTAAAGTGGCTAACCTACTGAGAGAATAAAATGAATCAAATCTAAAATACGCTCATGAAACGGTAAATGACAGCAACTTTTATGACATAAAAAAGAAGGCAGGTTCACGAAATAATGAGTTGGGGTTACTGGGGGCTACATAGGGAGAGCATTGGGCGAGTGCCGAAGATTTAAATAATACCAGGTGGATGGAGAGCAGATTGTCACGTGCTAAAGACGAGTACAAGAAAACACAATACAAGTCTCAACCTCAACGTAATGTGAGATTAATCGCCATAAACGACACAAGAAGGAGAAAAATGTGATATGAATTAAACTAAATGAGAAATAACCAGAAGGAACAGATGGAGATGGGGAAGAAGAAGAAGCAAGCCCACTCCGTCCACAGTGAAGGGGGTGAGGTTGCCTAGTGACGCCAGGGGAGCGGTCGGGCTGGCGGGCGGGCACCATCGGGGGCTGCGGAGCGGCGCGAGCGAGCCCATGGGCGTGGGAGAGGCTTCGCAGCCCCTCTCGCTCACGGAGGCAGTGACGGGCAGGGGGAGGGAGGGGGCGAGAGGGCAGAGGGCGGGAGTAAACTAATTACAGCGCCCTCGCGGCCGCCCTGTGCGCGCCGCCGCCGCCGCTGCCGCCGCTGCCGTCGCCGTCGCCGCCGTCGCCCCACTGGGCGCGCGCGTCGAGGCAATCACCAGCCGCCGAAGCCACTAAGCGGCCTAAACACGACCTGTTTGTCCGGCCGGCCGCCCCTCAACGCCGCTCCGCTGGCGCATGGCTATGCTCACCTCCTTTCGTGGCAAGCGACCTTGCAAGGATGCACCTCACCTCCGTTGGCATGCCGCACTTCCTAGGCACCGTTTTGTCGCCAGTAATCTGTCCTTCTTCTGGCACCGAAGGAAAGCAAACTACCGAGGTAATGAAGTTTTGAACCCGTGAAGTGTAGACATTTCTCTCTTCCGAGGAGTTTCAAATTGATTAATGAGGAGGGCACTGTCCTTCATAATAAAGATTTAAAATCTACGAAGCCTCATTAATTGTGGAAGAATACAATAATCCAGATCTAGATTTTCTTTAATTATTCCTCTGTCACTTCAGACAAATTGTTGCAATCATTTACGTATTTAGCTGTTATGGCATGAGAGGAGAGAAATCAATTTGAAATTCAGGTAGAGACGTCTGAGAGAAGTACCTTGTTTCGGATAATAAATCCATTTAACAAGCTATATTATGTTTCATAACATTCCTCAGTAGCATCCTATCAAAAATATTTAATTAAGATCACTTCGTATTTTTTAGAAAAAAATCCATGCATTTCTATTAACAGAATATAGTCACAATAATTTCGTCCGCTCCTTAGAACCTAGAGGTTCATCACTTTAACCGTACTCCGTATTGCTGCCACGCACAAACTGAGAAGACCCGCGCAACTAGAACGAAATAAGGTAGATGGCGATTGAGTACAGTGATCGCTAGTGCCTAGCAACTGTTTAATTAGGCAACCCGCCTGACGTCCTTGTGTTTCACGTTTTCGAGTTGCAAGGATACGGACGATTGTCACTACTAACCAACTCCCACACCCTTGGCATGTTAGCCTTTTGTTGATGCGCTCACCAGTAGAGACGTGCAGTTTTCCTCAACGTGTGGGAATTCGCACATTCATAGAGGTCATAGGTGGCGTTTCACTGTTGCTCATTTAGCTATACCCATAGGTAGACCACGTACGCGACCAACTTTGTCCCCGGCGTGAATTATTATTATTATTATTGTTATCTTACATTATTCACAGTATCTACTGGTCGGTATGTCAACCACACAGGTCCCAGATATAACTTACGTGTTTCATTTTCTAGTAACCCGCTTCTGAGATGATCTGGTAGGGTTATGGTTGCAATCCACTTTTAACTGGAGGTTAAGCCGTGCTTAATAGCTAGTTTGGAATGCGATGATGTGACTCCAATGATCGTGTCTCACTTTATTAGTAGTGGGAGCTAGACAAGCTACAGCCTGAAATACCATATGCTGAATGGTTCATAGATCTCGACCACCACATGCGACATTCATTCAGTTTAGTACTTCTAATGGGTCTTTGGATGATATATTTTAGGGGTAATATTCTTGTGGAACATCACCTGATCTTGTATGCTCATTCTGAAAACCTTGCTCTCAGGGTAACAAATATTCCTATTACTGAAGCCATTTGTACGATCATTTCTTGCGAATTGGATGTTACTGCAGCAGGATATACACCGTGGCCAGTCTGATGTCGTTGTTCTCCGAGGACATCAATATCTCCTTGTCCTGCACAGAGAGACGAGCTGTATGGAACTTGCATAATCTGTTTATTGGAAGGGGCAGCCGGTTAAATTGTCATCTGCCCACTGCACCAAGTGCCCCTTGTGGACGTACGAGACAGATAGCCCATCTTTCATGCACAACCCAATACTGTCGCTACTGGCGCTATTATCTGTTGGGCATGGAGATTCGTGCAACTTTCACAATACCCACCCACGCCGAACCACCCTCCCATATTGACCGAGGGCAAGTGTAGGACCCTCTGCAGTATCGCCACTTTTTAGCCGATCGGGTGCAACTGGAAGTAAAAAACCCCGTCAGTTATA
>BOPP01000049.1:4814486-4899391 GCA_017312745.1 Gryllus bimaculatus
CACGAGAGTATTGATGGACCAGTGTGTTGTGGTTGCTTTTACTGAAGGTGCAGGATGGCTTCTGACAATAACGGCATGTATTTCAAAATTACTGTCTTTTGCATGATTATATACATGTCCTGGTATCCAAGTTGAGAGACACTCCCCAGTGCCCGAAGTGTTCATTTTCGGGAGATCACTCCCGTAGCTGATATGTATTATAGGCACAGTCGTCACTTTACTGAAGTTCCACTGAGTTGCGACGTCATAGGCGAGATTGTAGTACTTCTGGATCTTCTCTGATATTTGTCCCGATATGTTCGTGGGTATTGGGTATTGATATATCGATAAGGAAAAACCTGCTGTTTGGTTGTTCTTATCAATGGATGCGGTCAGTATATCGGGGTCTATTGCCGCCACATGGTCTGTCCCGGTGATAATGGAACCGGATCCCAGTAGAGTGTGTGCTTCAGCTACTTTTCAAGCACATTCTGAGGCACAGAGTTATAATACGGCACGAAGTGTGCGAGTAGCCCGGTTCTCAACGCAAAATTGTGTACCTGCTTCGCCACTTCTCATGGCCTCTTTTTATGTATTTCCACACTGTGTCAGTGGTCTGCGACATCCACCCCTTATGTGTGCATCGTGTTGCGATAGTTTCCTGAATAGCCAGCTCCCACAACAATCTTCGTACACGAGCAGACCCGTTGAATGGTAGAATCGTCTCAGATACTAGATGTTTCTGTAGATAGCGATTACAATGTGTGGTATCACTTAGGTCCTGTAGCGTTATTCAATGAAGCTTTCGTCTCCGGAATAAGGAGACGTACCCTCGTGTGCTTGGAGCCATGCGCGCATGCGACGCAGAAGATAGTCTTGATTCTTGCCTTTACTGGAGCTTCAGTTGAGGGTTCTTTCCATGCAGTGCCTTTGTTTGTCCCCATAAGGTTAAATCCTTCCTCTATCCCGTTTTCCCCACTGCCCTTGGGGTTGAAAACAAGGCGGATCAAAGCCTTTTTCCCCACAAGTTTCAGGGAGTGACGTATAGTTATTATCAACTGCGCTCAACTGCTATTTGCTGAACTCTACCCACAAGTTCACAAGAAAGTAGTTCTTTCTGCAGTGAAGCATTTGAGAGCTGTGTATGAGATTTATTGAGATCTACAATACCTCGCCCTCACTTGCGACCTTGAAGGGCTAAAACCGATTCGCTTTTATTATTATTTATATATTATTATTTTCCATTATTATTGCATTATTATTATATATTATTATTATTATTTATTTAATTTTGATGATGTTATTATTTTGTTTATTCCCTCCCAAAAAAGTTGGGTTTCGGTTTCACTAGTGAATAACCCAACACAGATCCGAATATCAGAGCATGGTTAACAACAGGCATATTTAAAAATCTTACAACAACACAATGTACAAGGCGTTGTTAATCACAAAAACATACTATAATCAACATGTTTTCAATTAGTAAACATAGATATAATAGTTTTCAAATGCTAATAACAAATACAATTGCTATATGAATGACAAGAAGCTTGGACAAAAACTCCAACATGTTCCTCCCATGAATCTCGGACTGACTAGTGAGCAGTGTGATTATAACAGATCTTCTGGAGGCCGGATGATAATGCTCTTCTCCAGTGAAGGAGAAGTATCTTTACCAGCGAATTCGCCCAGAAGGGTTTTTAGGGATATCCACAGCCCAGTGCCCCCTGTACCCAATTGGGAATGATAGGGGGTTTTCACTGTCGGAACCACACTTGCCTAGTTGTTCTTTTACGGGCAGAGATACGGTGATCTCTCTTTATTGTGACGATTTTAGTCTGGGGTATGTTGGTCGTCATGTATGGCTAGTTATTAACGACGACGAAGGCAAACATCGGAAGTAAACCAAAAGCTTTCTTTGCAGAATTTGTCCCCCCAAAAGAGTATGCAATCAAGGTCGGTTGTAGCTGAAAAGTTGTCCCCCTTCTTCTGTCCAAGAATACTGCCCGGTCCCAGCGTTGATAAACTACATTCGTGGATATTTCACTTGTTCTCGTGATGTACCAGCTTCGGATGATACGTGGTAGCGTATGTGCAGTCTCACTTTCTGAGGTAGCCTGCTTGCTTTTAGCTAGTTTGGAATGAATGATGTGACTCCATCTGATCGATGCTCACTTTATTAGTAGATGGGAGCTTAGACAGCTACAGCCTGAATACTATATGCTGAATTGGTTCATGATCTCGGAACCACCACATGCGACATTCATCAGTTTAGTCTCATCATGGGTCTTTGATGATATATTTTAGGGTAATTCTTGTGGAACATCACCTGATCTTGTATTGCCATATTTGAAAACCTTTGCTCTCAGGGTACAATATCCTAATTACTGAAGCCATTTGTACGGATCACTATTCTTGTCGACATTTGGATTGTTACATGGCACAGGATATACACCGTGGCGTCTAGTCTCTTGTTTCCGAGGAATCGTATCTCCTTGCTCCGCAAAGAGACGGCTGGTATGGGAACTTGCATATCTCGTGTTTTAATGGAAGGGGCCGTGTTAAAATTGTCATCCTGCACCCTGCAACCCAAGTGCCCTTGTGACGTAGAGAATGCCTGTTCGCCAAATTCAACCTTTCTGCAAACTACTTCGCTCCATGGGCTATTATCTGGTTTGGCATGGAGATTCG
The DNA here is from genome assembly GCA_017312745.1 of Gryllus bimaculatus. NCBI lineage: Eukaryota > Metazoa > Arthropoda > Insecta > Orthoptera > Gryllidae > Gryllus > Gryllus bimaculatus. The sequence continues at coordinate 4,817,157 of BOPP01000049.1, forward strand.
TGAATCTTCCACAATCAACCCACCCGCCGAACACTCCCAGTTTGACCGAGCCGGAGTGTGGCCCTCTGGCGACAGTATCGGCACTTTTAGCGCGATGGTGACCAACATGAAGCGTGTCAGTTACACCTCTGTACAAGCTCTCCAATTCCTCTAGGTCTCGTTGTGGGCCATTTAAGAATACCATCCCGAAGGTCGAATGTTAATGGGCTTATAGCGTCATATCGACGTTTAATATATTGACTCTCCGGATATAATGTTAATATTTATTTGCCAGTGTAATTATAATTGCAATTATGACGCCCGGCGGCGGGCTGCGGTGATAGGATAATGATGAGATAGTGATCGTGGCGGTTCCGATTTCTTGACGAATGCGGCGGCAACCAATTCCTTCTTTCGAACAGAAGGCGAGAACTCACCACCCCCGAGCGAGTGCGCATGAACCCGCGGCCTGGGATGAATAGAACTGAGTCAACCCGGCAATGGGCCAAACTCAGCGCGCTATGCACTGAGCCACTTCCTTGGTACGCCACATGTAAAGCTAACCTTACGGACATCAGTGCGCGGAGAGCAACAAGACATGACCGAAGAGAGTAGTGGAAGAAAGGAAAACATGTCGCAAACGACAGCGCAAGAGAGCGAAGAGGCGCGAAACTAAGTTGGCGGAGTAAAAGTTGAAAGACAACGAGGAAGGAAGAAGAATGAAAAAGACAAAGTTTAGCTCCCGGCCTGACCAAAAATGTGTTGCTTCTCGCGTATTCATTCAATGAATCTTATGTATACTCTCCACTGGGAGTCCTTCGAGTGAGCCGTGTCGACAACTATATAAGTAAATTTTGAACTGGAACAAATGTAATTGATATGATATTCCAATAATTCTGAAAAAAATTCCTGTTATATTATACATTTGATTTCCCGTGTGAATACTCTTCTAGAAATCTATGCATCAGTGACCCACCGTCTGGACGTTTTCGAAATGTTAAGAAATCTGGATAATTTCGGAACTCTAATACAAATATGTCAGATTCTAGGCCATATTCGTCGAAGAGGAATTACTAAGCCCGAACAATTTGAACTCTTACAAGTCTCTCCAATTCCTCTAGGTCGGTTGTGGGCCATTTAAGAATACCCATCGAGAAGGTGATAATGGGTATAGCATACGAGTTAATTAGTTATTATTATTATTAATATTATTATTATTATTAATGAATTATGAGGTGATAGGATAATGATGAGAAGTGATCGTGGCGTTTTTGAACAATCCCAGCATTCTCTTCAACAGAGGGAAACCATCAAAACCCCGAGCAGGATGACCGGTCTGGGGATCGAACTCAGACCTTCCAACGGCGACGTCAGCGCGCTATGCACTGAGCCACTTCGCTTGGTACGCCACATTTATATAACCTACGACACAGAGGGAGAGCAACAAGACATGACCAAGAAGTAGTGGGAGAAAGGAAAAGATGTCGGAGAAACGGAAGGAAGAGGAAAGGCGAATAAGTTGGAGTAAAAGTTGAAGACAACGAGGAAGAAGAAGAATGAAAAGAAATATTTAGCTTGACCAAAAATGTGTGCTCGGTATTCATTTAATGAATCTATGTATACTCTCCACTTGGGAAGTCCTAGTACTTCGACAACTATATTAAGTAAATTTGAACTGGAACAAATGTAATTGATATGATATTCCAATAATCTGAAAAATTCCTGTTATATTATACATTTGATTTCCTATACTTTAGAAAATCTATCATCATTCGATTTTGAATGTTTCGAAATGTAAGAATCGATAATTTCGACTCATCAATATTTCGTTCTTTTCTCGAAATTACTAACCCAACATACTATCTGGTTAAATACCCTCACATTCCTCAATATAAACTGACCTAGTCAATCTGGGTCCGACTGAGACACGGTGTCTTTCCGTCCGACAGCTCCCTGGCGTCGTCGGCTTCCGGGATGGGCGTTCAATGTCCCCTCAACAGCCCTCTTCGCCCACCGCCTCCTGCGTCGCTAATTGGTATCGACTGCTGCGGCAGTTAACGTAGCAGCGCAGGCGACCTCCCTCCCAAGCAGTCATGCGTGTACGTCAAGAGGCTTTGAATATTCAGAAAGCGACGCCTTAATCTGAGGTTTCCGCAACAGGAAGACTCCAGTTCCAAAGGTTTGCCAATTTCCCTACAGGCCACCTCCTCCACCACGCTTTTGTTTCTCCTGAAGCACACGAAAGCTGTGTCTGGGAGCACTTCAACAAAGGCGCTAATTGAGAGTTCGTTCCGACATTTACATAAATTATCGCGTTGCACCAAGAATTCCGCCGGTTGCCGCAGGCAGACGCGTCACGCGAGGCACCGAAATTTCCGAGCCGATGCTCGCGAAACGTATCATCCTCTTCTTCCTTGCCCGCTGCATTGAGGCTCTGAAAAAGCCTCAGAGAGAATTTCGCCAGTACACCAATTTGCGGTGTGTCTTCGAATATATGTTTTGTCACCGAAGAGCAGAGACGAATTCTCGTTCCTTTTCTTTGCCTTTGAGTGAGAGGTTATTAATATGTTATAAGAGCAAGTAGAAGCGATTAAATAACTGAATTTGTACGTGTGGTAAACAAAAGATGAATCTGTATATATTTCATAAAAATATTTCATAAAAAACTAAAGTAGCAGCTTGTAATATTGTCTCCAGCCTGTAGTTACAATTACTTCAGTTCTTCTTTGTTCAAACTCTCCCAAATAAAAACGACATTAGCTGCGATCAACGACATCAGCTGGGATCAACGGACCCGCTGGTCTTCTCAAAATTGCTGGTGAAATTACAAAGTTTTATTTACGATTCAATTCTATTCATTGATCTATTCCATCCGTCTTTTTCACTCATAATTCTTCACATTATCTTTTACTGAATCACCATCTAGACGAAGCCATGTATAAATCACAGTAATTCTTCCTTTTCAACATTCAGAATGCAATTTCTCGATGAAGAAAACTATTAGACACGCATGCAATCCTACAAAGCACGAATTCACCGCTCTGTCAAGTACCATTGCAAATTTAATCTCCAGAGGGCGTTATGTGCAAGATGCAACATTCGTAGACGAATTTGAGAGTACAGAATTCGGGCACCCTTTCCTCTCCCTCCTGCAGGCACTGCATCGATGAAAAATTGCGCCAATCAGCGCTGCGAGTCCTAATGATAATGGTTAGCGCATGGCAGATGGCAGCCTCCCGGAGAAGCGCATGTTTCTTGACGCCGCCCACGTCATAGCCCCGCCGACAAAGCAACAGCATCTAGGAGCAATCGCTATCCCACTTCCTTCCTTCAAATACTGGCTGCTCTGGAGAGCGCACCACTTGGCGTACCATAGCCCAACACGTAATTGCACGCTCACTTAATTAAAGTGGCAATATTGAATCGTACATTATTTGATGGTTTAAAACGTTATCCATCAACCAAATTGTGTTTTAGCACTGAAAACCCATAAATATGTTTCGTTTCGCAAAAGTTAACAACGAAATAAATCCGCTTGCATTCTCTTATACTCAATATAAAATAAAATCCCTTTATCTTATTATTAAAAAAACAACTTTTAATTACACATTCTTATGTGTATACTTTTCCTCTAGTTAAACGTTACCAATGAGGCTTCTTAATCAGGACCAACGTCCTCTTCCTTCCGAGCCGCACCCCTTGTGCCCCAGGATTCTGTCTCTATTCTATTACCGTGCCACACGCACCTAACAGCGATGCACCTCCGTTCATAATGCCGCCGATCGCTTGCTAATCCATACATGCACACACGCCTGAGACCACACCAACACTGTCCCATCTCATCAGCCTTTCCTCACGACACAACAATATACCAACTTCTAATACCACTTTCACAGTATAAGCGTAGAATAGAAAAATGGAGACACTAGTAATAAAAAAAATACATTCACAGGAAATTTTAAAAAGCAATTGAATATAGAACAAAGATGTCACCTTTCAATACTCTAAAACATTAAATATTTGTTTTAGGTTTATTAGGTTACTTCGTGTGTTGTGAAGAGTGATTTATGCAGTGATAGTGATTCACGCGTATCTATCCAAATGTTACGATTCCCCAAATCTCGCAGATTTCCACATCTCATCACGATAAAACTCTCTTCCAACAAATAGCCCAAGTTCTTTCGCAAAAGAATATTTATGGCGACAAGAAGAAATAATAACTGTTAAGGAGACTCATAAACGTCCCTGCCAAGATTTTAACTACGTAACGTGCTCTGGAAGTATTATATCCATAGTAGAGAAAAAAATCCAATTTGAGAGATCTAGATAACAAACTACGTCCGTCACTTGGCTATTTCGTAGCAGAACACGTTGAACATGACTGTAAAACACCTTTAATGTTAAGACCGTCTCGTGGAAGAACTACATTCGGTAGAAGGATATGCAGTAGAACACACTACAATCGAGATTTTAATTGGGTATTATATGAAAACGCGTCAAGTAACAAAAAACTAACGCCGCCTTCAACTGAAAAGGCCTTCACCATTATACAAATAAGGTGCAGAGACATTCAACGAAATCCCAATCAATAATAACCATCATAATTTTAACTACATGCTCAAAATAACTTATAACTTAATAACAAGAAAATAATAACTCAATCAAATATAATAAAAATAAATATAACTATATAAAATAATAAATAATAAAAAACTTAAAAACTAAAAACAACATAATTCTCACAGAAAAACTAATTCTACAAAGAAGATTATCGAAAATCTATGATGAATTACGATAATCTTCGAGTCTACATCTTTTGTGACTTGCTTTTCGTATTAGTCATTATTTTTATATTCTGTTTGCAATACTACTTTTATGAATTACTGTCGACTGGAAATATAGTGGACTCGGTTCTAGAGAAAAAAGTCACTGGTGCCGATCCACACACATAACTAATCACTAGGACATTTGGTTAGTGAACTCCCTGTACATAAGAAATACTATAACTTTCAGAAAAAAAGTTCATCTCAGGCCTGCAAACACCGAACTCTTTATGATTTGCAGACTTCGCATCTCGAACGTTATTTTTGTAGCATGGAACGAACAATTAAAAATATGCATCAGTTCTTGCATGGTAATTCTGTTGACTTTGACGATGACTGACAGGAGAAACTAAATGAAATTCCATATCCCCAGGACATTCTGAATGGATCATCCAGAACAGAAGAAAATGGCTGTGATGGCAACGAGGTTATAAATTAAGAAATTGTGTCCGTAGTACAGCAGTCATCCAAATATATATATGCAGAAATATATTTTGTACTGTGGACAATGCTGAATCGAGAGTGGAGAATGTACGAACTGAGGAGGAGGATTTGCAAAAGTTAAACAGTCTTGATGCAGCAAAAAGAAATGAAAATGTTATAAGGATAAATGTAGATATTGAAATTCTAAATTCGCTGTGTTTGAATAATTTATTGAAGTACTGAAGCAACAAAATACATCATCGGGCAGAAACAATTTTATTTCGCCAATTACATACAGTAAACCTAAAACACGGTACCCCCCCAAAATGCTCCTCAGAAGATCACTAGTACCAGAGTCGACTGTGTATTGTTTTGTTAAACGGAAATATTTAATCAACAAATCTTCAGCGAAGATATATAAGAAATCTAAAGGAGGTCCAGGTGAATTAATGGAGTGCCGCCTAATAAAAATAGAAGGTGAAGCAAGTTCTTTCTTTTCTAGTGATGTCTAATATAATTTGAAACAAAATTATCATTCATAATTTCTGACTATTCTTTAAAATTCTGTATAAAATATAATTTCACAAAACTCAAAATTTAAACATATTATCAACACCCATATTTCTAGAGATATTTATTCATCAAAATTACGTTTTCTAAGAGTTCAGTGATTCTCGTGCCACAATTTGTTGCATAACCTTCTTGTATCCGCAATAGTTCACATAATTGTGATATCACAGAGAAGAAAAAATACATTCCAGATATAACAGGGGCGTTGCGGCGTATAAGGTCGAAGCGAACTCGTTACTTTGCGCCTGACTGGCGCCGAGATCGCTAGTTCGAATCCCCAGGGGGAAAGAACAGGCATGCTGATCAGCGCCTGAGGTTTCCGACTGAACAATCTTAAATCCGCCCGCTGGAAAATGAGAATCATACTTTTCTTACAATAGATAATTTTCTTTGCCTAGAATACTCCCCAGCAGAAGATTCTTTTCCTCTCGTGATGGATCACTGCACAACACAATGGAGCGTTGATGGAATATATTCGTTAATTCCCTCACGACCAGCACCGTGACCGCTTTTTTGTTATTTTAATAAAATGTTTAGCACGTACAATGACGATCAACACAATAATTCAAAACAATGTTTCAGGTTAATAGAGATATCTAGTTTCTTGCCTGGTTGAACATCATTAGGAAGTCTGAACAATTCTACCGTAAAATTGTAAAATAGACAAGAAAAAGGTTATTTCCAACCGACATTTTCTACTGATGACAAGGTGTGCGGCAATATCCATGTTTCTGCAAACGACACACAGAGAGGAACGAATAAGTGTGAGCTAGAGGATTCTCCAAACATTTCTCCTCACGTTTTAACGGCAAGTTCCTTCGCATATCCACTTAATGATCCCTCGCAAACCCCCCACATATTCACCACATGTTACTGGGCATATACACCCGCATGAACCGCTGCAAGTACTTCCACACCATTCCCTTTGTGTTTCCTCACATGTCCATCACATGTTCCTAGACGCTCCTAAATGTTCCTCAAAATGTTCTCCCACATGTACTTTCAAGTACTTGTGCCCTCAATGTTCCCTCAAAAGTTTTCTCAGATGCTTCCTCAATGTTCGTTCAAATGCTCCATTAATGCTTCCAAAAATGTTCTCACAAATATTTCTTCAAATGTCCTCTCACATCCTCCACCCATGTTCACGGCATAATCCCGAACTTGTTAATCTGAAAATTCAAATATGTCAATTAAGCGTTTTTAAAAAAATACTTTTAAAGTTCTCTCAATCTCACAATTTCAAAGTTTCTAGCGATCTGCATTCCGCAGCGATAGAACCATAAAAAATCTAATAGAAGGTCCAAAAGCGCTAATTTTGTACACTACGGTATAAGAATTAAAACTTGTACCCCTTCCAAGTACACACAAAGTGTTTTAAGGCTCTAAAACGCATTGTTCGCAAATTACGCCCAATGATAAAGTGTGTAGCAGTGTAAAGTAGTTTGCGTGTGTGCCTGATAATCAAAAGATGCCGTGTTCTGCAAACTGATATATCGGTTTATCAATAATAATAATAATAATAATAATAATAATAATAATAATAATAATAATAATAATAATAATAAGGTAGACAAACCGAAACACGAACAGGTAAACAAAACTTCATTCCCTCGCAAGTTCTCCCCCAAGTTCTTCGATAAGCAAGCATCCAGTTTCTCAAAAAATTGTCCTTTTCACATCAGAGCGCAAACAGCACCAACAAGTTAAATAGAGAAATTAGGTTACGAAAATCACACTGGAGATCAATACCTCAAACTCTCACTACAAATCACATTAATTGAAAAGAACCTCAGCAATACCTATCGCAAAGTGATCACCCTCGAGGAAAGACAGACGTTTTCCATCACATTCCAACTCATTTAAGATAACGGAGGGAGGTACTTCTGAAAACAAATATTTCCGGTCAATCTTTCAATTTCGTTCCTATGTCTTTGCCATTGTCACTACCAGCCACGTCGTTATTACGACTGACGCCGCACCAATTCTCCCTTCAACACAGCGACTAAAATGTAACTACCATCGCAATTTGCATGACCCGGCCCTCAATCACAGCCTCCATTATGTACAAATGCAATTACCACTGACCCTGCCATCATGTCACACTCAACATCATCATTCCCTTTCTCCGCTCAGGGGGTCAACTCATGCCACCACTTTTAACCGCGAGATTCTAAGGTTCGAATCACGACGCCGGCAGAATTTTCGACACTGATTAGATAGATCCAATTCAGCCGCTGTTGGGAGGAGCATTCTAGCGACCGGTTGCTCTCATCTACAGTTCTCCGTTATTTCTCCGATAAAACCAGATGAATGCCGGAGCAATACCCACACAAACGCGCCACTGACAGCGCGCGATCTTTCCTTTATATTGCTTGCCCTACCCTTACTCCTTCCTTTTACACACACACACACACACACGCACACACACACACAATAGCATGCACTACTCGACATTTCGGAAGATCAGTCAGGAGCTTAGAGCATGTCCAGCTGGGGGCTGTGCCCCGCTGGTGGGAGACACCTGGAAGAGGAAAATACGGCCAGCCGACGTGTAGATGGATCTCGCCATGCAGCTATGGAAGGACACCACCACCTTCCGTGATAAAACATACACTACACTCTGGGGACTAATGAGTAGCAGTTGATGCAGTCGGAAACACAAAATACTCAATCTATCAATTCACCGCGCGTCATCGACCGTCAACGCTCGCTCTCTGAGCGACTGCATCTCCCCGCCATCTGCCATCGCCTCGACAACAACGTAACTGCGGCGGCCGCTGCGCCCGTGGATTCCCAGCCCTTGCTCCCTGGCGGCCGCGCGGCGCTGGGAATTTTAATGATTGAGCAAGATGGACGGTCGCGGCGCAAATGAGGCGGGAGTTCTCCGGGAATGCGAGCGGGGGCCTGCAGTTCGCGACTTGCGTCTTGCGCGCGCGTGCGTGCGTGCGTGCGTGCGCTTTCTCGGTAAACTAGCAGAGCAGGTCCTGCAAGGTGCAGCCGCGAATGAAGACATTAATCATCATCTATTGTTGTAATAGAAGACTGGTATTCGGGACGTGGCTTAGCAAGTTTCTTCCACGATTAGTGCGCCTTAACAGTTACTGAACAGAACAAACCCAGATGATTCAAAGGAAAATGTAGAGGCATTGGATTCTTCATTTACTGTTAGTCAGTTTTTTTCGAAATGATCACATGAGCTTCGATATGTATCTTTCTACTTCTGGGAATGGGAAATTTCGTGCGTTTAAAAAAAGGTCTATCCTGGCAATAATGTTCAAAGATTTTTAAAAATTAAAATGTGATGAATGCAGAGGTTTATCTCGGTAAAGGCACCAAATGTGAAATAAACTACACCAAAAATACTTCCCGTGCAATTTAGCTCGGGTAAAAATGAAATGAACATAGTCTTTGATAACACTAGGCAACAAATGTTAAAAACAACACTAGTTTGCGACATGAATGAAACCTGCCTTGACTCACCCAATGGTTATTTTTGAACATTATTAAGACAACAAAAACATCAGTTTATCTCTGAAATCACTAGTACTCCCGACAGTAATATTCCCAACGACATTATTTCTGGTACGAGTAACTTCATGCCAAATCAGCCAAAATTTCCCGACCATCTTCCCGTCGGACTGAAACTTAATAAATCGTTTTAGAATGATGAAATATCACTGAAAATTGTCTTCATGGCAACAAATTTTATTTCTATTAACTTCATTTTGAAGATTATGATACATGACATCCAAAGTAAACAATAATGATTTTTTTCAAAATTAATTTTCTCAAATACTCAATCTTGGTTTTTATTTTTTTGCCGTCAAACTGCAGCGAAGACATTCTAGTTTATAGTAGTTAAAGAATATCAATGATAAATTGGAATTTGCTTAAGTTATTAGCAGTTAAATTTACATTTTCATTTTTGCTTTAGTGATTTGATTCGCTTATATTTCTTTTATTTTAAATGTATCTAAAGCATATTTTTGAAGAATTTTCAGAGCGGGTAACAAACTTTGACGCCCAAACACTCGAAAAGTACTCATAATTTCCTAAAATTCAACGTGATTTATTTGAAAATCTGTTTTTGATTAACACATTTTATTAAGAAAAAAATATCTTAATAATTATAGTTGTGGGAATACACCGAAAGTTTTTTAATGTTTTCAATTGTCGAAAAAGCAGGGTTATTAACCAATATAAGACATACACCATTTTCTTAAATGTCCTTCAGACTATACAACAACAAATTTTCATTAAAAGTGAAGCAGCCGTTCCTGAGAAAAAAATTGTTTAAGCAAAAATTAAAAATTGCCTACATGTCACGCAACATTACGTGAAAAATATTCAAATTTTCGAAAAATTGTACAGCAACTTATTTCAAAATCTATCTTTAAGTAACGGATATCATTACGGGGAAAATCTATGTCTTTAATAATTTAGTTGTAGGAAGATACCGAGAAATATTTTGATTTTTTCAATTTTCGAAAAATCACAGTTTTCAACCAATATGATACCTGCACCACTCTCTTTACCGTTCTTGAGCCTATCCAACAACAAAATTTAATCAAAATCGATGGCGCCAATTTTTTGAACATTTTGAAAATGTCCCAGGAGGTTCATGTAAAGTATCCCCCAAAATTGAAATATCGATTTCAAATTCAATGATCGGATTCACGACATCAGCATAATTGACTGATGAATATCAATTTTGGAGAAAATCGGCAAAACGGTTTAGCCACTAGCGTTGTTAACAGACAGACGACCAGACGTTTTGCCGTCAATCGATTTTTCGGTATCAAGTATCCACAACACAGGGATTATGGCTACCACGTGTTAGAGGACCCCCCCTAAACTTAGCAGCTATCTATCCACTTTTTCGTTACCAGGTCTCTGTAATAAGAGATTTTTTTCTGACGAATTCGGTGTTTTCTCGCGCAGCATTACATAACTTTTTGTTCTTAGGAAGTTCCTTCCCGAGAAAGTAAGAAGAGTGATCACTTAGTCTAATTAATGCTGGATATTATAAATAATTTTTGAATAATTTTTCTCTTTTCTGTTCTTTTCTTTCATTGGTTCACCTCTGCCGCGAGGGTCGACTATCTAGATATCATCCGTAGCTAAGAGGAGTGATAGTCTGTAACTTCCTTTCATAAAGAGTTGATCGTTCCATGAAAATACGAACTAACAAGCAACTTTTAGAACATTGTTTTCATTTTCAGAAGCTCAAGTTGAAATAAAAGTCATATCCGTGTTATAATTTGTTGTTGAACAATGCATACCAAGACATGTGAACTCTGTTTGTTCTTGAAACACTGCTTCTTTCTTGTGTTCTACATCGCATATTTATGCACGCATAACATGAGAAGAATCCTACAAATCTCATTTTTTAGGAGCCTAAAATTAGTATGTGGAGTATAGTATGTATATGTTGATGTCTACATCTGCGTACAACTGAAAATGAATGAAAGAGGCAAAGGTAGATGAATATCTTAGCAGCCCTAACAAAATGGTATGTTCTTCTCATTAACCACAAATGAACAATTAATAAAATATATGATGGGCACATTCTATCACACAAGCGAATATAACTCATGGGTGAGCTCTGATCAACGTCTGGTATCATTCTTCTTTCGATCAATTCAGCCCTTCGCAACAAACCGACCTATTCACTTCGAAACTATCCAAATCAATAATAATTCTACCAAAGTTACCAAAAGGAATGGAGGGTGCACGCGACTAATTGTTCCTTCAATAGTGCACAAAAAATTAGAAGCCCACCTGATGCAACCATTAAAGGTTGACGAAATGAAACTCATAAAAGTACAAACAAAATCAATAGAGCTAAAAATGAAAAGAAACTACGAAGTAAACAAAGAAGTTTATCGACGCACGTTACTTTTTGCTCTTATAGAGATTACCGTGTATTTGCTCAACGATAAGGTGCAGTTTTATTGAAAGAAAAATTGTCCCCATTAGACAAATTCCCTTTCAAGAAAAAAAAGCCCAAAGTATATTTTTTCTGCAAAGAAGTAAAGCTTAAAATATGTTTAAGTTTCTGATATCATTCCTTGATATTTTTGTCAGTCGAGAAGAATAAGAAAAAGCGAAATAATTGCATTTGCTAAATTGTATTCACAGACTATGCTAAAGTGTAACAAAATACCCAAGATAGCAGAGTATCCCGTTACCACGAGCAGAGGTCACTGATCCGCGAGGCATATTCAAATGCAAAGGCAGTCTCTTTCGGAGAGATCGCGAATGCCGACGGCGGCTGGATGCACACACGCGGACATGGACTGCAGCCTCCTGCAGGAACAAAGGGCCTGCAACGTGGGCGACGAGAGAGGGTGACGCAAGCGACATGGTGTGGGCCGATGACCCGAGGGAGTAGCAATGGCCAGGGAAAAGACGGCAGACGCGGCCCCGGAACGAGAACCAGGAGGATTAAGACGACACTAACAATGGAAGAGGCGGTAAGGAGTGATGGCGTACACTGTTAAAAGCAGTCGAGGATGGTGTGGTGGGCGCGGCGGTGGATAGATTCATTGATTCATTCATTAATGTTTCCGGGAGCGTCACATACTATGGTAATTAGACCCGTAAGTGTAGTACATGTTTTATCATTGGATATGGCGGTGTTCTCCCCCGCTGGATGACGAGAGCTGGACGCTGAGCCCCGACCTATTCGTCAGAGTGATGTTTCCCCTTCCAGGTTTCTCTTAACAGTTGGGGGGCCGCCCCAGCCGAGACAAGCTCTGGCCTCCCGACATGTGAGGTATAGAGATATATTGGTAGTATAGTGCGTATAAGTGTGTGTAAGTAAGGGGTGAAACAGGACAAGGAAGAGGAAGGAAAGATCACTCGCGGTGCACGACCATCGTAAAAATTCTGCACCGATATTCGCCCGGTGTGGCCCACGGAAAACTACAGATAAGATCAACCAGCAGCTAGAATTATCCTCCTGGCAACGGCTTAATTCGACCAAGTTAATCTTGAAAATCATTCTGTTCGAACTGGAACCCTAACACTTCCCGGTCAGAGGCACAATAGTGACACCAGTTGATGCCCTGAGCCACCTCAGTGGGAGTGACGGTGAAGGAAAAAAATCGCTGTGGATGTGACAATGTGGAACAGGACTGTGACTGTGTAAAGGTGGAAGGAAATGGCAGTACGTTGGCAAGGATGGGTATGGAGACGATGAAAGCCAAGCGTGGGTGGCAATGAATCAAGAAGTCGTTGACCTCACGAGGTATCGCCAAATCTAGGGTCAGTGCACTGGCAAGCACGGAAGGCGAACGCAGAAAACAAATTCTGCCGCCGAAGCGACAGAGCAAAGGATGCGGCGGAAGTGGTGGCAGTGCCACAGCGGTGACCACGAAAAGCAGCGGTCGGGATGAATACGTGGGGGCGGAATGGTCACAATGAGACGAAGAACCGGAATGGAATAAAGTAATTGGTCTTTACTGGATCAAAATGCTGCGGGCACTCTGAGAGCTGGCATTTGAGAAAGAGTAAGTCGACTACAGGAAAGTGCAGGAACACAATCTTTCTTTGAGCGCTAACTTCCTCGTAACGTACGTAGAACAGAACAGCTCTGATATACAGCCAGAATAGTTTTCATTCAATGTAAATAATGTACTATAGTATATCTTGCGACAGATCTACATGCAATTATGAATATCTAAATAAATATCTCCAAAACAAGAAAAAGTAACGGTAGCTTTTGCAACCGATGATATGTCAGGACGTCTAATACAGTACTGGTGAATTCTGTTATTTTTTTAATTAACCATGCATTCTATAAAGAAAATAATGAAATGAGTATGGTTGTGTACGACATGGAAGACTAATGAAACAACAGGTGTAACACAGAGGTCAGCAGAAGAACATTAAATACAAGATTGGCTTGAACAGTCGCGTCAGTTTGATTAAAATTACAAACATAAGAAAGACACCAGAAATTTTAACGAGGGGCGCTGAATTTAGAGTAACGATGGAAATTGTGGAAGTCAATGAGCTTGCTATTCCACCAGAAGTAACGAGAGCAGCACATAAAATCCATAAATACTATAAACACAAGCAACTACTATTTTTATCTCAATTATTGTCACAGAAACGTATAATACGTAGTACAAAAAATATGTTCCTAAGTTTCTCAAATGAAGGACGGTTTCGGACTAAAACACCAGAAATATATATAAAACCTTCAACTTGAATTACATTGAAACAATTCTCCTCTTTCATTTCCAATGAAAACAACAATACGTGTGAAACAGCAGGAGACTGTTTCTATGGAATTTGCGACAGTGGAAACCGGATGCTTGAGAAGAAACAGATACATGTGATTATATGCTAGCGGCAAATAAGCCAAGTTTTGGAGATCCCAGCACGTCACACTGCACACGGCTTTAGTTCGAAACACAGGCAATCTTCGAAGTATAAACTCGAGAGAATGAACTAGCAATCCTCTCCCTTCTTCGCGAGAAACTGGCGGGAGGAGTCATCCAATTTAAAGAGACGAAAAGGCTCACACAAAAGAAAATCACAGGTCTCCAAGTCGAGACTACACGTGGCGCTCTTCCACAGTGCATGGTTCTGATAAATTCTTTCCCACGATGTTATGCTTCACTCCGTCACAAACTTCCAGACACGCTGCAAAATTGTTTCGCACTCGAGTGTCAAAAGTTGTCCGGTGGGCGAGACACCTCCGCACCGCCACCGCCGCTAAAGTTTCCACGGGAGTCTCTCCACAGCAACTGGCATACGCCAACACGATTATACTTGGAGAAAGTCTGAAGGCGGACTCGGGAAGAAGAGCAGGCCGCCGATGGCGCGAGGGGCGCGGATCGCGAGGGCGTCGGGGGGGGGGGGCGATGAAGACGTCGTCCGGCTGCGCTTTGCGGCGTCGCGACGTCTCCTCCCCTAATTGCTGCGCCCTCCTCCGCGGGAAAGCGGCGAGCGCAGGCAGTCGCACAGAAGGGTCGCCAAAGATGTAAAGAAGGAAAAAGACGATGCCCTTGAAAACTCGCCTTCGTCCAGCAAATATGGCAATAATATTGGGTTAAATTGGAGGTAAAAAAGCAGGTAAAAACTTTGACTATAAATATAAAATGCAAACTAAAAATAAAGTATTTCACAAAAGTAATAAAAATAAGTGCTTGAAAAAACAATAAATGCCATAACACGTACAAATCCTTTATAATGCATAGAAACATAGGTATTGAGAGGATATTACATACAAAAATTTAATGAAAAGTATTATTTCGTAATTTAACATGCTCGTTAGTCATAAATACAAGCAAGCTTCGACAAAATACTAGAATCTAGAGAGATACAATTGGTCTGTATGGATAACCCAGACAGTGATCTGCGCAACTAAGTGCCACGGGTTTTCAAATACTGTATAGGCTGGTTCAGTGTGATGCACGGGAGGATACTGTGACGTCATGGATACTCACAGTGACCACAGACACAGAGCTTTCGTATAACAATATATTTATTAACAAAGAAAACAAAACAAATATATACACTTAATAATCTACTTACACCCTAGCTCTGATAGACCTACTATCCCCTGATCGCGGGAGCGATCCAAACCCGACTGAAGATGATTTGATTGTGGCATTCGCCACTCCTACTGTTGAAGCTCGCACAAAGCCTAGCTTCCGTGACCGGATGTCACGCTGGGACACAAAGTCCGTTCTGGCGCACCAACGGCTGGTTTGCCTCGATCGCAGGAGCGATCTTATCCGATTGAGAATTGGCGTGAATCGTGGCACTCAACCACTCTTCACCGCGGAGCACGCACACAGCATCGCTCCCCCGTGACCGCAGTCACCCAAGGACCTAAAGTCCGCAGGCTTCCTCAGCTAGTGACTCGAGCCTCGCAAGCTTGGCTCGCATATGCACCGTCGTGGCGCCAAGTTTTGTGCACACGCACGAGGTTCTCCCGCTGTCACCAGAACCCACCCACAGGCTCTGTACACTCTGTTATATAGGCGAGGCCCACGTCACCTACTACGTCACGCCACCCCCTCGCTTGTTATAACAGTGAATAGGCCGGATGACTCCCATATCCTTGTGTCTCCCGTTTCCGCGTTCTTCCCTTTACGGAAAAACCCTACTTCCTGTGGCTAGGCTAATCCTCTACCAAGCGTCCCCAAATAGATGCCATGAGGCACGCTGGCTAATACGTTACAATACATTCATACGTTTCATGCACAGTATACAACTGAAAATCTAATTTGTGTACGTAAATATTTTTATAGGAAATGAGTAACCCGCGTTCGTTGGTCCATTTTTCACCGACACCTACATGTGCTCCAATCGAGAGGAAGGAGATAGAATACGACGTCTCGGTCCCTCTATTTTTTCTTTATTTTCGAATCCAACCAAAATATTAACGAAATTTTTCTAAATTTCGTGTTTATTTTGTTTGGAAGTAACTGAAACGCGGTCTGGGTGACTCACGGCAAAGAGGCAATCAATAACACATTCGATTTCTCTCAATTACACAAATCTATTGGTACAATTATTAATGGGTTCCCTCTCAGATATTCTCGAAAAACTCTAAAAAATGTCAGAATTAAAAAAATATCAGAAAATGCTGAAAGCATGCACATTTTTCGTGACGTTTTCAATGCACCAAGAAGTACATTGATGAAACACTGAATTACTACGGTATACTTGTTCTCCAGAATTTATATGAAACGTTGCTATTTGATTCATCAGATTGACAATAATTAAATCAAATTTTGTAATGAAACAAAAATTCAAACATGTACTTTAATACATACTTTTTCATGTAACTTTCTACGCTGGAAAATGGGTGAGTCGTGCAGTTGTATTATGTTTCTAAATTATTTTTAAAATGAACTGCAACACACAAAAAATGTTAGCATAAAAATATATGCCGGAGGCACCTCACTTACTTATAGTTATTATTATTAATATTATTATTATTATTATTTTGTTTAATCTCAAAGTTTTGGGTTTCACATGGATACCACACAGATACAATATCAAAGCATGGTAACACAGGCATATTTAAAATCTACAAAACAAATTAGGGCATTCTAACATATAAACATAAAATAACTGTTTTCAGATTGTAAACATAAAATAACAGTTTTCAAATGCTAATAACAAATACAATTTTAAGAGTGAGCTTTCAAAACCCAACATGTCCTCCCATGCCATTATTATTATTATTATTATTATTATTATTATTATTATTATTATTATTCAAATTAATTTCTGTCGCAGGCGAGTGGTCACTGCGTTACAACTGAGCGGATTCAACGATTTCTCATTCTTCCTCAGGTCGCAGCCCGCAGCACAAGTGACTCGGAGCGGGAGTTGCTCCGGGAGCGGATGTGCGCCCGCCCCCGCAAGGGCCATCGCGCGGAGGCGTCGCCCCGCGGTGCTGACAGCCCCGGCGCAAAACGCGCAACGCCAGAGCGCCTCGCAATAAATCAACGCTTCACCTCACCGCAAGGCAGGCGCGACGGAACGAAGGACGCGGGCGGCGCTGGCGGTGGAGGAAGCAGCGTGGACGATGGGGGGGGCAGCGAAGGCACTTTCGGCCACCCGGTGACTATGACGCGCACGTGCACATACCGACTCGGAAACTGACGCAGGGGATGGCAGGTACCTATGATCAGTACTTGTAACCCAATGTCATTATCTGCAGACAAATCATAAACGTATTTTGAAATGTGATAATGACACTTTTTAGATGGTTGCCCTTTGAGAATTTAACTGAAGCAACTGAAATGAAGAAGAAGATTACCAAGACCTTATACAAAAAGGAATTCCAATATATTTTTTAAAAATATTTTTGTCATATTATTTATAACACAAATACTGTCAGTTATCAAGAATGATCACTGCGATGCATATGGAGTTTCGTGGAGGTAACAGAATACTTGACCGTCAGATAGCAAAAAAACTGTATGAAGAGAGGCGTACGGATGCTGACGTGAATGATTCCGAGATTTCAGCGAGCGAATGACAGAAAACACCTGACACGCTCGCGGCACACGGCGACCGCCTCCAGCAACGCGCAACAACAACAACAACAACAACAACAACAACAACAACGCACGCGGGAACGACGCGGACTTCGGAAAGGCCGAAGCGATTGTTTCCCACACGCAGCTGCCAGGCCCAGAATGGAAATGCCTTCGACCAGAATGGACTGCGCGGCTGTGCGGCTTCGGACGTGCGCGCGCTGCCCTGGTGAAAGAGGAAGCCGGGGCCTGGGAACCAAGGCGATCTCTGCCACAAAAACACCGAATCAAAACCATCGAAATACTGTGGACTGGACGATCTTCACTCTGCTTCCTTAAATACACCTTTCTGGTTTTCAAAGGGCAGGTGGCTCACAAAGTCAGCAGATCACACTTGTGAATTTGCGTGTGAAGATGTGAAGGCTGTGACAGGTTTTCGGAAGCACTACATCAATACATCATGGCGTTTATATTTGAATTAATTTTAGTTTCGAAAACATAATACTAACAGAATCAGAGAATACTAATCAGAATCAGATAATATTAGTGTAAGGCATAATCGTGATTCTTCTACAAATGTTTCATACAATGCTTACAGACGAATTCTATTGAAGAAAGAACAAATTCAATCATCAATTTTGTGGTTATACAATGTTATTTTGTAGCACCAGAACGAAGTAAGTGACATGCCATAAACTCTAAGAAATCTGATTAACACAATATGACTGTTAAACGCGCTGCTTTGTTTCAGCATTAAAACAACGGCATTTTAATTCGTTAAAAACACAAAAATACATCGCCACTGAAATATAGCCTACTAATAAACACTTTTCTGTCAGAATTTATAAAATGTCTCTTATGCCGTTCTGGTTTTCAGCCATTGAAAAAATCTATTTATTTTCTTAAAACAACACAAATTCGACAACACTTTCGACAAAACAACACTTTTTGGAAGAGATAACATAATGTCATGTCACCACGGATTACATTTTACAAAGATTTACCATTTTAATACTCGTTATACACGAAATATGTGGAGAAGAAATTCTAAGAATTAATGATCAGATGAAAGGAAAACAAATACAAAGATTACATAAAAATCTATTTTCACAAATTACAACACTAAAGATATTGCGATCATTAACGTTCCGAGAATCACATCCAGCAATCACAACTTCCAACTCCAGGAATATTCCAGTCTACTAAATTAATAAATCTACTCGCTCAGAAGAAACATACCACAACGTCCCTCTCGTGAGTGCTAGTTATCAGTCACAACTAAACTCCAATTTAAACACGCGAATGCAAACACTACAAGCCTCCTTTCCACCACACCTCGCATGAGGAGATAGGAATGACGAAGAGCCTTGAAAATGAGAGCACATACTCATACGACTGCATACCTCGCTTGTAGAGGCAGACTGCAAGACAGATGGTATTTCGTGCGTTCGAAAATGCGATCGAAGCACAGAGGACTCAAAAAACAAACATCTCTCTTGCTTTTAACGGTTTGTTCTTTCTCTCTCTAGGATCGAAAAATTATGTCTTTTGCCGGCTTCTGCAGTGTTCACGAACAAAATGAATGAAATTTTCAAAATATTATTTTTGAAATAAAAAATACACGGATTTAAATTCATACTTCACAGTTCCATTGATACATCTTATAGTTTTCATTTTATACATCATTCATTTACATTTTAATCAACGGCCTCTCACAATGTGTTAGTTTACCCGACGCAACATTTTTAATTCAGGGTTCTGGTCGATATTATCGAATAATAAAACAGATCAAATGTTTGTAAACGGCTGAAAAGATATACACAATCAATATATAATTAATAAAATGTTTATTTCTTAGAATCATAATATTTAGAAAATTAACCACAGTTGATTCATTATTAATTTTAAATAATTATTTTTAATGATATCTTAAAACCGGTTTGAATAGAAAACCAAAAACAAGGGGAATGAAATTATGGAATATATTCCGAAATTTGTACGAATTTATAAAAAAAATTTCGAACGAGTGACAGAGGCGAGAGGGACGTGTAATATTCTTCTTTTCACCGCCTGCATCAAAAGGGCGTAAACCGCTTGCCCACATTGACAGCGCCTTGCGCTCCCTCGGGCGCAGAGCAGGTTTCCGACGGGACGCGTGGGATTGTTAGCGCAGCTGGGCGGGGCATCCCGCCCGGGACGGCGCAGGGGCGAGGGGCGGAGTTCGATCCCCGGCGCGATGGTTCGAGGCGAGTTCCCGGGCTGGCGCAAGGGACTCGCGAGCGAGGGGCGCGGTGCTCTCCCAGATCGGCCCGGCCCTCCCCCTCCCCTCCCCCCCCTNCCTCCCCCCCCTCCGCCTCCGCCTCCGCCTCCGCCTCCGCCAGCGCCTGCGTCGCCGCGGGGGCTGTGGGCGCGTGGGGCCCCATTAGCGCGCGCAGCGAGCGCGGTCGGCCCACACACACACGCGCCCGCCCACTCGCGCCCTTGCGGAACGCCGCCCCACGAGCCGACAGTGAAGGCGATGACGCGCGAACGCGTTGCGAATGCGAATCGCGATGAAGCACTTCGCAGATGAAGCGAAAAGTTGGTTGCAGAAAACAGAATTATAGTTTCTCCCATCACTGATGGAAACGAAGACTAGCTAATAAGTTTTCTTTAGCGTTTTAAGGGCTTCACTTTGACGGTGTTTATTTTTTAGTTTAAGGGCTCTTATGTCAAAAAAGATAAAGAACTGTTCACTCGAAAGCTGTCAAAATGTAGAAAAATGCTCTTGAGCGGATATGCATCAACAAGTAATCTATATTAGATTTATCTCATTCCTTTCTGTTGTTAATATTCTACTAATGTCCCTTATGCGTTATAAGGTCACTGTACCGTTTACTTATGTCACTTGTATGGTAGAGTGATACCCCATTACAATTGTAGAATCTTGCTAAACTTAGGTATTATTATTTTCTAAGTAGGTTTTTATTTCCGCGTAATTTTATTAAGCATCAGTGGGTAATTCTACTGTCTTATAAGCACGCTATTATTATATCTAGCTCGTCAGTGTATATGAATTTGACAAAAGTTAGAACGAACAATCCGAAGAACAAATTCTCCGTTTCTGACTGCGATTTTTTTACACAACCGTCTGATGGTACTTGATCTTATTCCATAAGCCTAAAAGCAAAAGCATGTACATTTTGTAAACGTACCAAGATAAACATAACTAGAAATACAAAAATAAAAAGGTAAGGAAAGGACTTGAAATAAACGAAGTACTAGAAGAACCACGTTTTTTTTGCCCTTAGCGCATAATCGCTGAAACAAGATTTTGTAAACTGAAAAAGACAGAACATCCTAGACAACACGCAATGGACAGGGAGCGATTTACCCTTCTCATCCTGGTCTCTTCAAATCCATCGCCCCCAACCCCGACTGCGTCGTCGAGCAGTTCGTCTCATACACAATCCCCTTCACAATAGATCTAAGTGGGCTGGAAAGGGGCCAGAACCAAACATGACTGATGAACTGCCACAAGAAAGTAGCAATAAGATAAGATTATTAAAGTTCGATGACATTAAACACCAAATAGAGCTTTTGAGTATTTATGGACAGAAAACGGGATGTGATACGTAAATTAGAGTATAAATTGCATATTTAAAATGTGTATGGGAACAATATTTTTTATACATTATCGGCAGTAATGCAAAGGAATGTTCCTGAATAAAAATTATTCCAAAATATGTATTGGTTGACACAAAATATTAGTTCTTTTTTTTTTGAACTTTTTGACGTTCTGTTTTTATTTTACTCCACGATTTTTTTATATTGTGACAAAATATGCTTCCACAGAGTGATTTTAGGTTATTCTCAAACGTATTTCACATTTGTTATTATTTTTAACAAAAGTAAGCCGCTGTTTGAAACTTCTATGTCAAGGGAACACAGCAATTCCCAGAAAATTAATAAATGAAAAGTAAAAATACGTGACAATGGCAATACATATTTTGTGTGTTTTAAAGTAACAAATGAAAGGCATATCAGTCTGCATCATTTTCACGAGACGAATTCGCTTAGGAATACTAATTAACTTGACTTTTGTTCGCAAAAACGTACACGAAAATGTAATAACAATGCAGCATACCTTTAAGCTATGTCATGCAGCAAAGCAGTCCCGCGAGAAATCATCTTGTTTATCCAGTGGCAATTTTCTTTTGAAATGCGTATTTTCATTTCAAAACAAAACAAAAACAAAATTCGTTTCTCTTACAGCTATTTCGCATTTCAGCGTCAATAAGACATAAAGGTAAGGATTTCTACATTGGCTGCGTAATCCGTCGAGTGTGATCCAAGCGCTGAGGCGTGAGACAGCGCGCTGGTCGCGCGAGACAATGCACCATGGAGAGCAAGCAGCATCTCTCTCGTGGCCACCGCGGCCGCTGAGTTCGCCGTTCTCCCGCGTGGCGGCGCCTGAAGCAGGTCCGCCAGCTCGTTGCGGTGCGCCCGCCGCTCTGTGCTGGGTTGCATTGCGATCATGACAGTTTATTTCGTCACTCAGTGTCGTAGCCATGAGAGCTAATGAAGAAATACATTTATAATTTTACTCGTAGAAATACAACACGGTCAACGCCATTGTTAATACATTAAAATTAGAGATCGGATTTTTATGTAATTACATGTTTTTCGCCTTTTTACTTATCGTTCTGAAAACTGTAATCTTGGCGAATCGTCGTTGTCATAACACAATATCCAATTTTTTCGTCACATATTTTTAAATATTTAGCTAATGTATTAAGATTTGACTTTGCTTTTTTCAAATAAAAAATATTCTGTCAATTTTCTTCAATTTTATAACATACGTTTTATGAAAAGAAGCGTTTTCAAAAACGTCAGAATTTTTTCCACATTATTACTGAGTGTTGTCGACTCGAGGTGCGCAAGGAGAAGACGCGGTCGGGTGTCCTTACGGCGCGCTTCCTTCAGTTATCTCAGGGGCGGGAAGTGCAGATCAGTAACTGAGACAATTTTCATCTTTATGTATGAATAGAATCACTGACGCAGCGTTTCGTGATCTTTAACCGCAAATTCCAAAAAACATTGGCGATCGCCGACGTGTCACACTTCGATGAGAATACCTCACACTGTACTGATCGCTGGTCACAGTTATCGCCAGTTTGTACAAAGGTTTCTATTACGTCTAGTCTGGCTGCTGAACTACCGTTCTGGATAGCAATAGATGAATCTTTCATTATGGACGGAAACGTATGGTGCAGAGTGGGCATTAACTTGAGCTCTTAAAATTATTTTTGAAACATTTATATTATTTTTAAAGTTTGTTTAGGACATGTTTATGAATGTAATTTCGTATTATGTAAATGTGATTTATAATAAGTATATTTTAATATTACATATTTTTTCGATATTACATATTTATTAAATATTCTTAACACTTTCATTTCATATTTATGTACATATTTTGACGTTTCATATTACATATTTTTCCGGCCTCTAATTATAATATTAATAAACGCTTCTTAGACTGTACAATTACTTAGCGAACGAGCCTAATATTGTCACAAAAGTTACGACGTGGTCCCGCTTTGCTTTCTACGGTGGATCATGGATTATCATCTATGATCACTCCTCACAATTCGCTTATCCTGATCCAACTTCAACCAATGTTTAACTCTTGAAGGTAAGGGTGATTCATCACTAAAGAGAGGAATTTTAAGACCTAAACGTTTTTAAAATACGATTTTAAAATATGCATTTATAATTTAAAATTTTTCAAATATACGGTATAAAATGCAATTAAAAAATTAAAAATATTTCATTTCTTGCGTTAACTTTTCTTGATTAAATTCAAAAGAAGTGTTCTTGGAATGAAAAGATATATTTTTTCCCAATGGAATATAATCTACTTCGCGAGGAATAATTGAAGTAAATATTCACCCTAGTGAAGTACATTGTATGTCTTTTTGCATTTCTTCTTATTGGTTACAAAATATATGACACCAAGATATTACCTACTTATATCAAGACCTACAGTTGCACAAGTATTTTATCACAAGTAGAAAAAAGTATAAACTCTGACACGCTCTTTGTAATTGATGAACGCTCGTAAATAAGAAAGATAGTGTAAACGGTTAAAACATTTTGAAGATAAATCTCTATTTTAACAAAATATGCAAAATATGCCCCAATAATTAACACGAATACGCACCAACAGGAAAAATCGGCCAAATGTGTACAAATATGCACTAACATATTAATCTACATAGCACCCAATTCTAACCAAATGCCAAAAAATTTCACTTCGCTACGCCCTGAAGGTGACTATCGGACAAAAATGAGCAAAATCATAGAAATCCGTTCTCTATTCATCACCAAACCGTATGTGTTTGGCGTGTTGCATTACAAGATAATTGTTAATGGAATTCTGCACTTACAAGTTTTCTAGATCCGACATGCTACAGAGTTGTCCAAAATAATCCGTGAATTTCTTGCAATATTGAAGTGTATTTTTTGTTTCTTATTGAAGTAAAAAATGGTCACTAATAGAATCATAACTGAATAAATAGTATGGTAAGAGAAGGGCTGATCAATTGACTAATTTTCACATACACAATTTTGTGGGCACGAGACCATTCCTCGTCATTTTACTCCCGAATATCAGTTTCCTTAACTATATAAATTAAAATTGGAGTGTTTGTCTGTGATGTCAAAATACCTGCATTTTTATAATATCATTTGCTTATTTAGATGGCATAAAAACAATTCAATTGTTTTGACGATTTTTGTTTCAATATTTGCTCGGGTTAATATCTGCAATGGCTGAAACGAATTCGATGCGGATTTCACAGAAAGGTAGTGTTTTGTTGGGTAACATAAGCTACGTTTCCAAATTATTATTTTTCCTATCGTAAAGAAGACCGTTTGTTTGTACCTCAAACTAATGTACAGTATTATTCCGATTTTAATGAAATTGTGTACATGCGACCTTCAAAATAAGAGACAAGTTACTGTCTGCATAAATTTTCGTGAAACTACCCCATCTCCCCTTCCCGTCCATTAAAATTAAATTTTAGCGAGCACTCTTTTAGGTTTTCACCAATATCCCGAAAACGTTCAGAATATTCAAATGTGAAACATTTTTAAAGCATGTAAAAGTTCCTTCGAAATGTTTTTCAATCATTCAAATCACGCAATTACGCTTTCAGTAATTGCAGGTCAAAATTGTTACTGCAAATTTTCCGGGAGTATGATTCAATGCATCTGTTTACAGCTACCGATAACAATGATGGAGGGAGCAATGATAATCATAGCAAACACTGCAGGTCGGGACGGGGCGGGGCGGGGAGGAGCGGGGCGGGGCCTGTGAAGCAAAGAGAGGCGGCGATAGGCAGGGTGAGAAGATTCATCGGGATGGAGCTACGTAAGTGGGATTGGGCAGGGCGAGGTCAGGCGACGGGGAAGGGTCGCGGCTACACAAGCGACGACGGATCAGGGCATAGGAAGGTGGGAGTCCGCTATACACATAACTCATTCCTTTTCCTCTCTAAAAGAGGATTGTTAGTAATATACCATAGTAATGCAAGGTATTTCAGCTACTTCATGAAGATGATACTTTGGCAAAATTATATGATGGTAAATGACAAAAGGCCTCGGACATAGTAAATTTTATTTACCTGAAACCAACATACAATAACACTAAGTAGTACATGAATAGCTCAATAGTAGGGAGAAGAATTTTTCCACTGGGTATTGTGCTTGTGTGACACTGAAGTAAGCATTGAATAGTAGACCAAATAATCATAAGAGTAACATTCCACGTTTCAATTTTCTCACCATGAAGGAATAATCACGATATCGAAACATATTTACAGTTACAAGACTTCATTGTAGGTCAGCAACCAATATATATATATATATATATATATATATATATATATATATATATATATATATATATATATATACACATGATGCACTAAAAAATTAATAACTACACAAGAATAACTGCGAAATATAAAGCACAAAAAATGAATCATATATTAAAATGGATAAATGTAAAATTGTGATGTCACTAATAACCACGTAGGTTTATGTGAATTTAAATAAAAACCAGCGGGAATCCGTAGCATTCCGAAATTGTTCCTCCTCTTAATGTTATTAATAAGCAACTGTACATTATAAAAAGAGTTCATGACCTCATTTAAATATCTAAAATCGAGTGATAAATTGCACTGAAAAGGAAATCTCTGACATTAATATTGGAGGTGTATGACAGTTTCGAAAAATATTTTAACTTATTAAATTTTCAAAATTGCAGTGGCTGTAATGACAACCGGAACTACATCATAATTATAAATGTACTTTCCTGTATTATATCAAAATAAATCCTGTCATATTCCCTAAAAGTTTGTAAATGCCGCTAGGGCTTCATGTGAAGTATTCCCCAGAATTAAAATATCTCAATGATTCCCGGAACGACACAACTACGAGTAACTCCAGACATATTGCTCAGTTTGGGCACAAAATATTCTGACAGAGTTTTGAGTCCCACATTTATCCATAATAAGTCAGACAGACCCACTGATTTTCGGGTGCACAACTTCGTGTGTCTACTAGCCATCTGCTCCAATCTTAACCACCTTTGGAACAGCATTAATTTAGTTTCATCCTAACCTTTTTATGAAGTTACAGCCCGAAAGAATCTTAAATCTTATTTTATGACAAAAATTCGCGATCGCAATCGGCAGAGGAAGTTCAACAAATTTAAAAAATGGATCACACGCAGTATCCATTTCAATATAAGAATGTAAAATTCTACATGTGAATAAAATTTAGAGAAATGTTATACGTGCTTCTGAACAGTATTTTTCACAATAATGATACACCACTCAGACACATTTTTAAAACACTATTAAACTGCAGTGCATTGGAACAAAAGGGCTTACTCTTCTTATTGTGATGCGAGTATGGACACTCCTATTGTTCTCTATTACACACTGCCTCTGGGTGGTGATAGTACTAACTCGAAGTTCTAGCAACAAATCGTCTTTTCTATAAATTTTCTGCGAGTTTTCTGGAATGGTAAGAGGTCAATCGCGGGCTATTTTGTTTATGATCTATGGTCTACATAAGTGGGTACGTAATGATTGTTTAATTCAGTAAATATATTTTTTTTATTCAAAGATAATCGATTTTAATGAATATATGCAATAATAGACTAAATAACAAGGTAAAGAAGTATAAGTACAAGCGGCAATTTCAATCACTGTCTTTAAAGCATTGCCACCCATTTCTACACCTCTCATTGTGAATTTGGTGTACGAATAACCTCTTCTTACAAAAAAGCGGGCTTAATCACGACGTTAGTAACTGTGTGTACCTCTATTATGATGTCATTCTGTTTATACTTAATGCATCATGTTTAATGTTTCTTATTTAATGGCAAGGCCTCTGTTGACGTCTCCCTGTCTCACTAATTACGACATGCGAAAAACTCCTCTCAGTCCTGATAACCTTGGTTACATCTATAAATTATCTCTTCATTTGACCTTACGAATGTTCTCTCATTACTGTCACTTGCACTTGAAATCCTATCCACTTCTTATAAATTACCTGTGCTTTCGTTGTTACCTCATATTCATCATAATTAGAAGCGCGGAAAACAGAATTGCCTCCTTCACTTCCACCTTTAACACTAGCAACATTGTACCCACAACGTACAGACAATGCATCACACATTCTCCATTGTTTCCACATACATACTACGGCACCTACTTGACCTCTTTAAAACTTTATTTCTTATATTTTTCTTGGACGCCGCTTGCATTGGCGAGTCATCTCAATCTCACCACCATCGCCAGTTGCAACAGTTACCAGGAACGGTTGAATTATTCGTCTTTGGCTCCAAGGGCCTTCTACCATGGACACCACCGATTCAACCTCCACCACCGCCACCGTCCCGGCGAACCAACCCTGTCATCGTCACCGCCTCCGCCACCGCCTCCGCCTCCGCCTCCGCCACCGCCTCCGCCAGCCGCCTCCGCCTCCGCCTTCCGCCCCGCCTCCGCACCGCCTCCGCCTCCGCCTCCGCACCGCTCCCGCCCTGGCGCCACCGCCTCCGCCTCCCGCCTCCTCCTCCTGCCCTCCTCCTCCTCCTCCACCTCCACCTCCACCGCCGCCTCCGCCACCGCCTCCGCCACCGCCTCCGCCACAGCCTCCGCCACAGCCTCCGCCCCCCTCGCCTCCGCCTCCGCCACTTCCCCGCGCTCCGCCCCCCAGCCAACATTAAGAGGCGCGCTGGGGTGTGTCGCGGCGCGTCTGAGAAACCGCAGGACGCACCGCATGTTAATTTCGTTTTCGCTGCGGCGCGGCCTCTCGCGCTCTCGGACCCGCGCGGCCGCTGCCTCCGCTGCGCCTTTTTGCATCTGGGGAATCGCGGGCCCCTGCACAAAGACGTCCCCCCAACCGCGTCGTCTTTGCGCCAAATGCGGCGCGATACATTTTATCACGAGATTACAGCTATGAAACGTGGCAAATGATTGTTTTCGCGAGGTAGGAAACGGAACTAATCGGCATTTAAGACCACCCGAGTTGCATGCGATTCCGAATATTAGGTTGTGGAGAAAAAAGGGTCGACGTTTAAGCAAATAAAAGTGTCTGTGGAACGCGCTATTACAGCTTCATCGTCGCGGCGACACTGTGGAATATCGCTTGTTCCTGTTACGTGCTTCGCCGCGGGCAGCGTGAGCCGAAACCTACAAGCTGCCGCCTTCTGTCTGCTTCTTTTCCAGGTTTCAGCAAAAAGGCTCGCGCGCATCTGACGGCGTTCCGCAGCTTGCTCGCAGCCTCCGCCTCCGCCCCGCCCCCCGCCGCCGCAGACCCAGCTGTGATTGCCCTCCAGATACGTCATGCGTCGACCTTGTGAAGGTAAAAGCGGGTGCCAGAAGTGGCAGGCAGGGAGAGGAGGAACGACCACGCGTTCAGAGAGAGGGAGAGGAGGGCGAGTGAGGAAAGGAGGGGAAAGGAAAGGAAGGCAAAAAAACGCAACTCGTTTATCATGGCGGGCGTGCGTCTCCCGCGCGCCGCGTGATGTTTTGCGTGCACTCAGGCACGCACATTCCGCAGCGAATCACCGTCGGCCAATTAGAGCCCACGAGACGCTCGGGCGCGGCGCGGCGCGGCTGCGGTGGTGTGTGCCGCAACCTTGAAATATTACTTATATATATTTACGTTCCACCGGCCACGAGATGCGCATCCGATATTAAATAAAAGAGCCGCCGGCGAAATTAGAAGAGAAGAACGCGGTTGCCCTATGTAAGGTCCGGATCTACACAATTACACTTTTTTCTTCTTCCTCGTTTCTGAGCAGAGCCGCCAACCTTTGAATCTCGAAACGGCGCGCGGGTAAGAGAGCGCAAAAACCCTTTTGGAGAAGTGTGACTCCATTAATCGTACTCTCGGTTTTGACTCTGGAGCATTCGGCAATAAAATAATTTACTTCAAACGCTGTGAACGTCGTAAGCCTATTACGTCTTTAGTTCCACTACCTTCAATTACGCCGAAAGCGAAAACAGGTTGAAGGTGCTACGGAAAGGAATTTTTCCGCGGTTTTTTCAAGGAAATAAAGATTGCGTACGCGAAAGGACACTTTTACGTCCCAGTTTTTGGAAGACGATCCTGCAATTAAACTTGGAGTAATGTGGGGGTCAAACCACCAACGACCTTCTGAGATATTCGCACGTCGTCGCCCCAAGTAGCACGTACATACACTTGTAGCAGGAATTCCCCACGGCGTCATTATTTTGGCCATGTTTACTCGTTTATAGAAACACTGGAATTGGGGGTTGTTAAAGACAGGTATTGTAAATCCTTCCGTTTGAGCAAATAACACACTGGGTTTTATCCTTTGAATGTTCTAAGGAGAAGTGAACTCTACGAGTCAAGTAGAGAGAAATTAGCAGCCTTCTTCGTGTAACAAGCGTCGCAGAACTCCTTTCAGATTTTCAGAGGCCGTGTATACAAACATAAAACACATACGCCTACAATTATTCATGGATGCAAGTATTATTTGATTCACATGATTCACAAAGGATGAATAGAAATGGTGAATAAACTGAATTAATATAATGTGAGTATGTTGCAACAATGAGAATTGGATAGGAAGAAAATTATATTTTCGAGAATTTTACTTCCTTATCTCTATTACTAATTTCCAATTCACGAAAAAATTTAATGAAAACAATGCAACCTCCGGCCTTGAGAGTTATGTCTACTGTTTCGTTTGACAAACAAGAAATTGAAAAATGCCCAAAATTTAAAAAAAATATATAAAAACGCAACTTCGAATTCGAAAAATGAAAATATTCTCACATTGCACGTTCCGAATGGGTCCTCTCATTCGGAGTGCGTCAGTGCTTGCGACGCAGCAGACGCCACGGGAGGTGAGGGCTGCGAGAAGGGGTCGCCGGACAGTCAACAGTTCCTATCACTTCCTCGTTCGTAAAGAAACAGCTGCTCTTTCGTTTGTGAAGAATTATTGCACTGTGTAAACACTGTTATTGGACTATTTGGGAAGACAATTTTTGTTAAAAAAGCTTTTGCAGTGTTTATCGAGAAAATTCTATTTGTTTATCTTGGACAGGTTCCATTCTACTTCTCGGAAAACAATTTTGTGTAGTTTTGTTCACTACTTTTGCTGCTGTAGACCATTACTTCATTTACAAGACCGTTCTCTCAGCGAAAGTGCGTCAGCATTTAAAAATCTAATTTGGCATATTGCAAATTTAGTAGCATCGGGTTGTCTTTATCAATACAGAATCCAAAAGAAATCATAAATATGACAAAGTAAATACATTATTTCTACTTCACGCGCTAATATGAAAAGATAAACGAAAAATACATAATTATCATGAAAAGGTTTTAATAAAATAAGGTCAAGATAGAGAAATATAAAATTATTGTAGATATGTTGAAAGCATCTAATGGAATTCCTCCTAGAACTCCGAGAAGAGGCGAAAAGTTAAATCAAGTCGAACAGATAAATTGGAAAGTTTCATATAAGTATTTTAAAAGGAGATTCGTTTATTTAGAAACACTTTCCGAAAATATTTCCAGTGAGGCCATTCACAGAGAAGTGAATGAGTCCCAAAGCCACTAAAAATCTTCTGCTTAGGCACCGACCCGAAGTACAGCGGAAGCGTATCTGGATCGATTTAGCAAATTCTAGGATAAAACATTTTTTGATGCGTCATCTAAGGATAAAACTCAATTCTCTCTAATATATATTCCGCATGAGCGTCGGGACGAGTCATTTAATTTTATATTAATCCGTATGTTCTATTAGTTGACATGAAATTTATGGTTTCTATGAATATGACCGTGAAAAAGTAAAATAGAAAGAAAACTTTGTAAAAATCATTCTAAATGAAGTCTGGAAAGATCTAATAAACGCAGAAATAGAAGAAAAAGACGCTGCAAATAAAGGAATGCCAATGTGTACAATTTGAAACTAACTTCCGAGAGTAATAAAATAGATTAATCATAGCACACGATCTGCATGTTTGGATTACGTGTTTACAAAAAAGAACGAAAACGCTCTTGTACGTTATGTCCGTACGAATGCACAATTTGCAGTTGAAAGTGTATAAAAAAATCATTTCAAATAAATTTCACGACAAACCCCAATTTTGTTTTATTTAAGCATAACTTCTATTACCTAAAATCATCCAAAAATAAAAAAAGCGTCATATTATTGTTTAAAAATAATTATGGTATTAAGAGGTGGTTTGTTTAGACAAGAATTCTTCTGCAATTATGTGGAAAACATTTTTATTACAGAACCGATTTATGCAAATAAACAGATTTACCTCACTAAATTAAAATATAATAAATTTAGGAGAAATCTATTATCTCTGCCACAGAAGCGTAAAAAATCAATATTATTAGAAAACAGAGTTCGAAAACCAAGAAGAGGGTGCTGGTGTAAAATTGACCTTCCTGACAGAGTGGCCGTTTTCAATTTCCTTGCCCCCACCTCTCCTGTGCTCAATGGCGATCGTTACACCCCTTAGCGGTCAGACGAGGGCATAAGCAGCAGATGACAAAGTCTGATTGAGGATGGCGACACACATCCGTGAACGGCAGTGATCCGTAGGTAATACACGGTGGCAGAGAGAGGAGAATAGCGGAGGCTGACGTGGATAGCGGAGGGTGTTTCAAGATGGCAGGGAGTGTCAGAGGATGGCGGAGGGTGTTTCAAGATGGCAAAACGTGGAGGAAGATGGCAGAGAGCGACAGAGGATGGCGGAGGATTGTCGGAAGGTGGCTGCGGGAAGCGACGACGATGGCAAACGGGGTGAGGACGAGCGGATGGCGGATGCGGCGGGAGCGGGGTGATGGAACGGACGGCGCTTCCGGAGACCTGACTCGCCTCTACCCCATTCCGGCCGCCGACTGATCCGCCCCCGCGTCCGCTACCACCTCTGGGCGGAGAAAGAGAAGATTCCGCGCCGGGCCACTGGGGCAGTGCAGTCGGCGCTGCACAGCGAAGAGGACGTAAAACACAGACATTACTGCGAGTACAGTCAGATACTTAATTCAGCCACTGTTCTTTTTCAACATTTATGCCAGTTCCACTGAAAGCATTTATAAAGTCACTCAATCCACTTTCAAAATTGAATATTTCTTCAAGTTTTGCTCCTTCTATTCATAAAACATCATATTAAGAACACCATTTCAATAAATTAAGGGGTCAAAATAAATTTTTGGGCGAGCTGATATTAATGCTCAAAATAGAGAGCTGTGAAATCCAAAATGTGTTGTAAATAACCACAATGTTTATAATATTGATATTGTTGGTGCTATTAATTCATTTTTTACAATTCTCAGTAGATTTTATCCAACACGAATAGTTTTCGTAACTACATTTTTAAACGTTTATAAGAAATTGGCCGTATCTGAGAGAAGGTACATGAGAAGATTTAGAAATGACTATGGCACTCAAACTAACAAGTGCAGCATGGTAGATACAATGATAATAGAACCTAGAAAGTACAATACATTATTAGTTCCGATCAATACACTGTTATCTCCTGTGTTGCTTGCATACTGGTGACAATATTTAGAAAGTCAACAAACAGCTTTTAATCAAACCATCAAGCGTGAAGAAGCAGCCAAAGTGTTATCGTTAATTACTGACGTAATTGTGTAAAGACTGTGTAAAGAGATACACTTATCGGGCCCAATGCGTTATTTAATTTTGAAAGAAGTTTTAAAAAATATTGTCATCAGTGTGAAAGTAATTAATATGTAATTTGTTGGAAATGCACTGCTGCATTAAATGAAAATGTAATGATTTTTAATGGAGAGTTTGTATTGAAGTATTATGAAGTGCAGTGCAATACAGAAGTGAAGTGCGGGATACTGTTGTAAAGCGGAGTGAATTCTAGTTAAAAAGCCATGAGTTTAATAGTTTAAAATATCTCTATAAAATAATCATAAAATGTAGAGTTATTATTTTATTAATAAAATATATATGAGTATTATTAAAATAAAATTATTTCAAGATAATTAAAGGTATATTGTATTAACTGATTAGTGCCGAACGTTACCATCTGTTAACTACAATTATGGCGACGGCGCAGCGGCAATGTCTGTCCAATAATTTACCAATTTTATTTCAATAGTTGTAGACATCCTAAAAGAAATATACACATATAAGCACATTCTTTCATTTCTGAATGCAAGTTGTCGATTTAGCAGTGATCGCTAAAGCATTGTGCACTCCTGGTCAGGGTGTTCAAATGACTTGTGTCGGTTCGAATCTTCATCTAAAACCATGCTTAGTGCTATATGCCTTTGGCTAAGTGGGAGAGAGAGGCCCGAGTAAAACAAATGGTGGTTGGTCCGCACTGAAGTTGACCTTAAATATAATGTTTATGAATTGTAGATCTGCGAGCACATCAAATAAAATTACATGCAGAAATATTAAATATATATCTACTTATCTAACATAAGGATGTGAACTTAAGATTTGGCGATCTAGACGAATGTACTATATAAATTGGAAACACCCCCCCCCAAAAAGAAAATATTCAATCACGTTGCTTTAATATAGGTTTTGAATCATTTGACTATTCGGTAGGGGGAAGATGATGAAGTTTGGCAATGTGACAAATCAACTAGACATTGATTTATGGCTGGGAAGTGACAGTGAAGATACGCTCGAGAGATAAACGCTGTTTACTGTTGGAATATCTTTGGGGATATAGGTGAATGAGGAATGCTGACTCAGGATTTGTTATAAAGCTGAAATGTGTGCATTTGAATGAAGAGAAAAGTGATAGGAAATTAATTAATTTTAAACCTCATTTCTGGATGAACTTGAACGCAACTGTCACAATAACACAATTCTCTCATCTAGGTCTCCAGGACATGCATTCTCGTCAGTATTCTAGTTACACATATTACACACATACATTACCAATAACGTGCTTCAAACAAACGTCGAATAATCTGCCAAGCGGATTAAATAGGCATAAAAAGGTAAATGAGAGAACGGTACCTACGCCGAGAGCGTGTTTCGAAATATTTATGAGAGTCTATGTATGTTGCCCCTTATGCTTGCGCATGCAGCAGGTTCGCAAGTTGCGTAAGTGAGTAGGAAGAAAAGAATTGGGGGTGACGCATTCCTGCGGACGAGGCCAGACCGGTATTCGAATGAGGCAAGTCTTGTCTGACAACTTCATCTGGTCGGGTCCTTCCTTGACCTGTCTTGTAGCAACAAACTGGAGGAAGATCTAGGCTGCTGTGCGAGTTACAAAAACCGGGATGAAAGATGTTCATTTAATATTTGCGGCGTACATCATGCCGACGAGAACCATTATTCATATTTCCAGTTTTTGAAAGCCAATAATAATAATAATAATAATAATAATAATAATAATAATAATAATAATAATAATAATAATAATCCGGCCCCGTAGTGCAGACGGCAGTAGTGGCAGCCGTCGTCTGCGCCGAGGAGGCTGCAGGTTCGAGTCTTGAGTATGTATAGTTGTATTTGTGATTGTCCCTTAACCGCTCTTAATTATCATCATCATCATCATCATCATCATCATCATTCTTTTTGTATTACCTCATAATTCAGAATTCAAAGCATAACAACCTTGTGTTACCGAGGGATACATATGAAAAGCCGATCCCCATAGTTACACACGTACATCTCTCCGGGGCCTCGAAAGACAACATGTGGTCATAAATGGCCTTAACGCAATTAATAAAAATAACAAATAATAATAATAATAATAATAATAATACACTATTTTAATAATACACAATTTAAAGTAAACAAAGCACAATAATTTGCCTTTCAATTTGAGCACCAGAAACGTAAGCAATATTCTTACCCATATCAATTTTTAAATATGGAAATAAAAACGTTGTGGAGTAATTGTCTTTCTTAAAAAAAATATTTTAGAAACATCAAAACTGCGTAGTCTTCAAAAAAGGAAAATGTTATGCTATACCTATAAATTCTGATCCAGGAAATGTGTAAGAACATTTTCCCCAACGAACCCTATGTAGCCTCCAGGGCGTCAAGACAAGACACAAATTGAAACTGGAAAGGCACTTTGACGCGGGACGAAGAGAATGACACGAAACCAGAATAAAATTCCGCCCGCCACCGGTCGCGCAGCGTTCAGTTACACGCACGCGTAGTCACGTCTCTTATTTCCCCGACACGCGGGAAAAGAAATAGGCGATTTATACAATAATTTCCATCGAATTACAGAGAGGAAGAGGAAAACCATTCCCACACGCGGGCGCATAGCAGAAGGTTCGCGCAATAAAACACAGGAAACGTTCCACTCCCTTCAATCCAATGCGGTTCCGACGGACGGGCCCCTTCCGCAGAAAAAAGAGGCGGGTCGCACTCCGCCCACCGCCCGCGCTGAGACTCGCACTCCGGCTCTAATGGACACGAGGAAGCCGCTGGAGTCGCTCACGGCAACAGGAAGAGCCTATTCGTAATTATTTGGGAAAACAGTACGGTTTGTACGCCCACAAACGCTACGAAAATGGAAGTTTCTTCATTTTTTCCCTCTCTTTCTTTTTCAGTTACACACGATTGTGTGTCGTGAAGTAATAAGATACGACTATAGCCAAGAATAAGATAAAAGCACAGTGTCTTCCGGAAATGTCCCAGGCTCAGACACCTACGTATTAGTTGCAGAGTACTACGTTTGCACATTTCTGGTAGAGCACATTTCTAGTAACGCTTGAGATAACTGTTCTTTATGTAGAACTGAGTACAAGAATTTTCATACAAACTTAGTGTCAACGATATGTCAACAAGAGAATCGCGTGAGTTTTGAAGCAAATTTGTCTAACCGGATCCACAGGCTGCCATAGAATTACACAGATGGCCACAATGCGACCAAAGAAGCTATATGCAAAATTTAAGTGTTATGATGAACATACGAGTATGGTAAACATTTCCATTTCTAATGCTCAGAATATCATAAACTTCTCATCACTTCCTACTCTTGGAAGTAATTTGCTTACGATTCGAACGTAGGTAGTATTATTACTCGTTTAATGCTTGAAGCAGAGTATCTTAATAAACAGGGATATATTCTACTATAAAACTCAAGAAGAGCGTATCAAAGGACTCGAATGTGTGAGCAAAATGCAAATGCATTCCTCTACTCAGTTTCATGCTTATGACCACAATCCATGCTCTTTAAATAAACAGAATTTCTTATGCATGAACACAAACGAGCACGACTTCAGTTAATACCGAGCTCTAGAAATTATATTAGTTACTTCAACGACTCCCTGTGGTATGTTAGCACATGCTCCCTCATGTTTATAGAATGTGGTATGGACCAATAAAACGTTTTATTTCTATTTAATGACAACAATTCTAAGTCAACACATTGAAATGATGTCTTTTATGTTTAAGTAGATACATCAATCTAACATACCTATACATATCTATACATACCTGACTCGGATATATTGACATTTACTCCTTGAAATGGTTCATCCTATATTGTTATAGGCATCTTATATTAACACCCTTGAAAGACAGAAATCCCGAACAAGAAATAATGAAATAAAAAAAGCTACCACAAATATAAAAAACAGTAACAAGATTTGGTTAATTGTAAAAGTATCTCTGTTTAGTTATTGAAAACAATTGCATAGATAAGAACAAATTAGTTCTTAAAGATTAGAGGTTAGATAATTTTTTCCTTACAAAAAGTAATATTAATAATAACAGTAATAATAATAATAATAATAATAATAATAATAATAATAATAATAACAGTACACTTAATCAAATCCTAAATTATAGTCCCAAATTATGCAAAAATCTTAAACACACGCACGATAGTGCGAAAATTCTAAATTGCGACGAAACATAAATTGACCTATGCCTTGTCATGTGACCTCTGGCCACACAAAGTCAAATTAAAACCCGGCGAATACCAAGACAAATCATCAATAAAATAATAATAACAATAATAATAATAATAATAATAATAATAATAATAATAATAATAATAATAATAAATCTGAAAAGAAATTCAGAGAGATAAAAGTAAAGCACAGGGGCAAAAAAAAAGCTATTAAAGCGGTTTGATTACACGGAAATGACAAAACATATTCCATTAAGATATATCAGATATATCGAATTAAGGTTATAGAATAATACGAGTGCATAATGGATTAAGGGATTTACGAAACAAAGAAAACAACGAAAATGTGGAGACGGATATATTCATCAAAATATGCATCACAGAGAAATTGAGATCGAAGACACTGAGTGTATGTGGTCAAGTTTTCTCCTTTGGATCACAAGTGATGCCCATCGGAACAGAAACACACACACATACACACACACCACACAACTCCTCCTTCGGCCTTAAATGCACGCGAACAACCCGCGCAATTAACAGGAATCGCAAAACAACGAAACATCCATCCCCTCTCCGGCGCCCGGGTCGCAGCTCTAAGATAATGGCGAGCCCCCGAGCCGCGCGGGCGGGCGGGTTCGATCCGCCTGTGTCCGCAG
Source organism: Gryllus bimaculatus (assembly GCA_017312745.1). Taxonomy (NCBI): domain Eukaryota; kingdom Metazoa; phylum Arthropoda; class Insecta; order Orthoptera; family Gryllidae; genus Gryllus; species Gryllus bimaculatus. Next base: position 4,855,043 of record BOPP01000049.1, read on the forward strand.
CCAGCGTCCGGAAACGGGGCGCCAGGTCTCGGCGGTTAAAACGGCGTTAAAACAAAGGGAGCAAAAGCACAAAGGGAGTGAGAAAAATAGAAAAGAACGGTTTCTGCGCAGGAAATCCAGCGAGGCACACACGCGTTAGTTGCACCGCGCGTCGGCGCCGCTGCACCCCGCGGGCGAGGACTCCTCGGGGCTGGGGGTGGGGGGCGGAGGCGGATGAGAGTGAGAAAGGGGGTGAGAGGAAGACTTCTCATCGCACCGGTGAGAAAAGCGCGCGAGAGGAACAATAGCAGCGCAGCCGGGTCGAGAGGAGTCTCAAAAATACATACTAAACTCACACACGCACACGCGTGTGTCGCGCCATCTCGTGACGAATGCGCGCAGGCGGTGTGTGCCGAAATTCGCTTTCGAAAAGTTCCTTGCGCCGCGAAGTCGCAATAATACAGCAGAGCTGCCAACTTGGTGGTTCGCTTTTTTTCTGGTTAAATGTTTCACTTTTACTAATGAGGCTGTTTCAAGAGAAGTTAATTTCGAATTCTGACGTTTATATACCAGCAAGTAACGTAGGTGTTTCAAAAAACGGGAATGTCACAAAATTATGAAACTTTTAGAAAATGCTGAATGACAACCTCTGTGCATGGAATAGAAATAGGCCCACACACTTTATCAAAAGACTAGCTCAGTTATAAATAATACAGCCGTTAATTTTTTGAGGGATATATTCTTTCTCGTGGTTACTTAGAGAGACATTTTACTTTCACAACTTTAGTGTACATTAGTACCTGTTTGTGCATCAAAAGTTTGGTGGAATGTGGATGTTGGGACATGTGTTTTGACGTGCACATTTCCATCTACGTATGGACAACAAGGTCCTTCTCTCGAACATTTTGTGTTGGTTTCACGTCGTGTTTGTATGAACATTCAGCGACATTAAAAAAGTAAATAAACACATCATACGCGTTTAGTTCGTAGTTTTCCAACGTTTCTTTACGCCTCCATTGAATAATGACAGACACGACTGAGAAGTTGACATTATACATAACGGGTTCCTTTTCAGAGTCAACCGACGAAGTTTCGCATTTCCCACATGTGTAGTGGGAAAATATAACATTCAAACTATAATGTCACTATTCCTTCGTAGCAAATAACTAACATAATTGTTAATCGCCCCCATCTAGCGTACTTAGTAAACGTTATGAAATTGCCCAACACCTACCTATAACAAGAATGGTTTTATTTTCAGAGGACTGTCTCTAAGCTTTTATATTTCAAAGCGTTTACGAAAAATTATTAAATCAGTTTCCAAAGAGGTACATTGTTAATCCGATTGCTATACAATTTTACTTGAGAAATTTGAGGAAATGGTTATAAGAATAAGATATATTTGACAAATTACAAAGATAAGCAGATGCACAAAGGAATATAGCAAGAAACCGAAACAAACTCAATTTCATACAAAACTTCCAAACAAAATAAATTCATTCTCTTACAAATTACGAAAGCGATCGTTCGGTTTCAAATCTTATTTCAACAATAATCATGAAACACGTCTATGAAACGTACGAACTGTATCACGATGTTCTTTTCTCATACACTCACGTAGTATAGAGTTATTTACGTAATGCTAATCTCCTCATTCCTCCACAACCATCTCGGATCGTACGCCCAGACGAGGGCAGAACTTCCGCCTCGTCCTGTAGCGTCACGCATACGAGTGCAACGCCAACGGCACGGCACGGCAAGGCTCGGCGCTGGTGGCGGGGCGGCGAGCACCGCAGGTTCGCAGCGGGGCAGGCAGAGTGAGGCGTCGCCGCCGAGCGGCGGCGGCGGCGGCGGCACCTCGTGAGAGAGCGCGGCCGCCTACGAACAATAGGCAGCCCGCCGCCCCCGCCGCCGCCGAGCGCCACCCCCGCACCGCAGCATTATGAATGACTTACGCCGCCCGTCCCCCCGCGCATGAGAGCGCGCCCGCCGACCTCTCAAAGAGAGGGGTCACGACCAAGTGCGTAAGCCATCGACACTCCAACATTCAAATTGTTTCCAAGTCGTAAATGCTGCCATTGGAGATTGCTTTAAAATCCCCTCGACGTAATGCACGACTCGGAAACGGTCTCCTGCCAGAGAAGAATGCCATTCTGCCCCTGCCTTGTAGCGGTTTTATTGTAGCAAGCAGTCAGATGTAATTGCAAACACAGCGTATAAAGGACTAAAGAGCAAATGTTCTCGTATTGCAAATTTAAAAAAAAAGTACAAGTACAAAAATAATTCAGGTACTCTGGACACATAATACGGCACGTCCAACACTTTTCGAGATATAGTGTTGAAAGACTAAGACACAGGCAAGGTTTATTTTTCGTACTAAATGTGAAATTTTCAAATATCAAATGCGATGCATAAAAAAGAAAAGTAGAAAATAAACAAGATTTTGATTCTGTTCGCAAATTCTCTTGAAAATCTATAAACTTATCTTCTTACATCTAAGTTACTAAACATTTATAGTTTAAGTTATTGTACTGTGAATATTAAATTCTCACGTACTTCCAAACTAGTTGTTTTTTGTCTAATTACTATTTCTACTAATACAATTTCTGATATTTTACTAACTGTGAAATCTATTGTGTCTAAAACTGGAGAGTGGTATTTGAAAATAATTGCCTTTCCAATAATTCAATATGATTATTTCGAAGTAAAAACCAATTCCGTTGTTATTACAATTTACTACTGTTAACTTTGAACTGGCTGAACCGATTTCGATGCAGTCTTCACTGGAAGCTAGAATGTTTGTTTTATCGGGCATAAATTAAGCTACACTTCTAATTTTATATTTATTTTCTTATATTAAAAATGCCTATTTGTGTCTTTCACGCAAGTCTACAGTTTTGCTTTGTTCATAATGACATTTTGTTCACGCGACTTTGAAAACAAGAAAAAAAGTTACTGCCTGCATGTGAGTTCGAAAAAACCCTATCCCCAGAAGCAAAATTTAAGTGTGCACTCATCCATTTTTTCACAAATATCCCCACAACCCCGAATACGTTCACCAAAGATAATCGAATCCTTGTGAAAGTCCAAAAATGTTCCCAATAAATTCGTTTGATTCATTCTAATAGGGAACTGTTACCAAAAGTTTGCCGGGAGTAAGCAACAATATATTTGCAGCTGGATGTATCAACGACGTATGTAGCACACACATCAGGGCGAGCGAGGTGAGGCGGTACGGGACGGGACGGGACGGGACGGGACGGGACGCACCGCGACGGGACGGGACATGACGGGACGCGACGGGACGGGACGCGACGGAACGGGACACGACGTAACGGGACACCTCGGGACGTGACGGGACGCGACGGAATGGGACGCGATGGGATGGGACACGACGCGACGTGGCGGGACGCGACGGGACGCGACGGCACGCGACGGGACGGGACGGGACGGGACGCGAGGGGTCGCGACGCGACGCGAGGGGTCACGGCAGAGTTCGGAGGCAGAGGGCGGAACTGGGCAGATGTATGGGGCAGGATGAGAAGGGACGGGGCACGGCAGCCACTGGAGGGCCGTAGGAAGGCAATGCAGGTTAGATTATAATTCCTCTCTAATAGATAATTATGATAAATAAACAGATTATTTCAGCTAGCACTTTATATGAACAAGCATGTTGCACTCGAACAACGTACATTTCTTTCACACTTGAGCAATTTGATTCGACTTTTTCTATTACTAAAGAAGAAATCGAGCATATTTTGAAAGCAATTTAACATGTTTTGCGATATTTGTTGGTATATGTTCCGTTACATGTCTAATAATATTAATACTAGTTAACGCGCACTAAATAAAATTTTATTTTGTGCGCACAAAGAAAAATATGGTTAGTCATCTCTTATAATATTTTAAATATATGTTGACATAAATCATAGAAAATTCAGCCTTTCGAATAACTGCATATGGAGGAGAAGCAAGATTTCTCAGATGACGCGACACTTGATGGTTCATTATTATTATACATGACAGTGTAAAAGTAACATAGAACAAACATTTCGCACAATACAATGGGCTAGCAAGAAAAACGGCCGCTTAACGTAATGATACGAGAAACATATTCTCCAACCGGTTGAGAAGAGGCGGTGACAGTTGTACAAATGACACTTCCGTAGATTGAAAACCAATATTTGACGAACGGTGTAACGTGTTATACCGCAAGCGTATGCGACTAATATGGTGGGTGAGAAAGGTAAGACAAAAGCATTAATCACTTAACAATGCACAAAGTAGTTTTACTAAATGGGTACACACACCTGAGAATTTCTCAACCTGTTCTGGCTAATAGCCTTCGTCATCATTCATTGAAGTTTTCACTGAAGGTCCTGCGGGGATTTTTCAAACAATTGTTCTGTTTTTATCAGTTTCATTACTCTAATTCTTCTTAGAAGTATTAGCGGTAAAGTGTTCATGATAAAATTGAAAATGTGAAAATCATCTAGAAGTAAAACTACGGAAGAAAAAACGAAAAACACTGCAGGCGCCGTGTGTTCATGAATTTTCTCCAGGGGACACAGTCGTGAAATGGATTTATATCACAATTAAAGAGCTAATTAGAAACATGACTGACGAAAGAAAAAGGCAATTAAAATAGATGAAAATATTCATATGTAATACCTCACTGGAATAAATCCCAGTTCAAATTTTAACAGTTACTGAAGAGGAGAAATGAAAGTCTCTATGTAAAGTAAAGAAAGAAATTTTACACACAACACTCCACAAAATAGTCTTCAACGATTCTCGTTATTAAGGATGAATAGAATGTGATACATTTTATTTGTTTTCATGAAAAGTATTAATTGATTGAAAACAGAAATACACACAATTGTACATTTTTTCATAGGTAATAGATTAGGCCATTCGGATTGTGAACGGCACTCACTATTGAACCTTCTTGCTGCATTAAAGGGCGCGCAAAAGGTTAGTGTGTTCTCTAATGCAGGAAGACAAGACGCCAACTGAAACCACCCGAGTACCGCCAACCGCTCCGCAGGAGGCGGCGCCCCGGCGCGCAGGTTTTCATTACGGAGACCGCTTCTCCAGATTAGCCAGTAAGTAATTTCAAACTATACGAAGCTCGTTTTATTGTGCACCGAACCCGTCATTACGACGCGCGCGTAAGTTATCCGCAATGCATTCGCGTCGACGTAACATATCAGACCTTCGCCGTCACGGAAACCATTGCCTACCCTGGCGCATCGCATCAACCCCTGCCATTTGCCACGTCATCTCCCCAGCCCACCGCCACGACAGCGGCATTCGTAGCCAGTTCAACCTGTATTGTCGATATGGATTCAGAGTGGTCTTTTTCCCTCTATTGCTGAATCGAATGCAAAACGGTAGGTGCTACCATCGCTACTCCAACCCTCACCTTCAACGCCACCTAGTCATAGTTCGAAAATGTAATAAAACAGCACACCCAACCACGAATTACAGTCCATCTATGTGCACCTTCATCAACAAAATGCACATTTACCTGACACAGACGCTCACTACCAATCTCGTGACAATCATTCTCATCATCGGCGAATTAATCATCATTACATGTATTGTCAACATCTCTTGATGAATTACTGCTGCTAGCAATATCAATTTGCTACTTCAGCATCCCATTATCACCATTACATGTAGAAATAACAGCTTCGGAACATTAACCGCCGCTCACGCCATCACACAACACTCTACCACTACCAATACCATCACAACAAACACAAAAGCTGCTAGTGTATTTACTACCACAATAACCACAAAAGGAATAACCCTTGCCGACAATAACAGAAAATCTCGCCGTTGTCGCTACCGATGTGCCTCTTTGCAAGCGTCTCCCCGTGCCGATGCCGGCGCCGTCCGCGCAGCCGCTGCGCTGGTACGATGCCACGCGCGCACCTGCCACATTTCGTCGTGCGGCGCATAAAGTCTCCGCTTCGAGGCACCCCGCATAAATCCGCCGCCGCGCCGTAGTAATAATGTGCGTAGATTAATCGATGGCATATTTCAATTCACGGTACAGTGAGTCGCAACTGCACAATAAATTGTGGATATTCGTAGTTGTCTGCGAAATGAATTACTGTTCGTCCTGTTCTCAGAGGAATGCAGGGAGAACTGGCTTCTCATAAAAGAAACGGAATTGGTAGGTAGATATTCTATCTAGAGGAAAATGAAGACGAAGTATCAAGAAATCATGTTCGATAATGAAATCTCATGTACAACAGTCTAGTGATTTCAGTCGTCAGAATTTGACTGCTTCTTTAGTCTCTCTTCAAAAGAGCCGCCACCTTACAAAAATACCATAGAAAATATGCACTGTCACAAAAAAAAGTTCTGAAATGACTCGTGAAATTTACTAATCAATAATGCAGTGGTTCCTGATGTTCATATAATATACTATTCGAGTGAACATATCAGTAATAAAAACAAAAATGAGTTGAAAATACGCAATTTGCTTCAAACAAGAAACAATGGGTTACCCGTAGCGGTCTGCGATGAGGTGTATCGAATACGAACCGCGTCTACGCGATGGAATGACCTCTATGTACTACAACGCCAGGAAACTAGTTTTCTTCAACAGGCACGTACGTTATTATTTACTTCATTTGTTAGCACCACTGTTTGGATTTCTCTCTTATTTTGGCTACTAAAAACAAACATTTACAAGGGGTAACTCGTCAAAAATAATGGGACGAATTTAAACTCTCTTATTAATAATTAACAAACAATAGTTTCACAATTTCCTTCACTAACAATAAGGATCTAATAGTGGTTCTCTAGGGGACAGGGAAGCAATTTTAGGGTGACCCTGAAGATTCCAGGGAGACCAATTGAGATTTTGTGCTATTTGGGATAGTTGCTACTGATTGCGACACCCCATCAAGGGACCAAATTACAGTCATTGAGGCACACTGCGTTCTCCGAATTCAACAGAGTCTATCAAAGATTAGGCCCACTGTGTGCGCAGAAAGATCGCACATACATGCATACGGGCATCTTCCGATCCTCTGCGATGGAAGCAGGCAGCTCTGCCTGTTCTCACTAGAGTTGTCGTTCTCTGTTGATCGTATTTTTTATTACATTTTATATCGTTTCCTCATTTTGTTTTCACAAAATAATTCTGTCTTTTGGCATTGTTTTCCCCGCAAAGAATCAATTTGGTTTATTTTACTCATTGATAGTGGATTTGGTTGAATCTGATAGTGTCTTTAAAATTGAACTCCTGTTGCTTTCACGTAGTCACCATTTTTATTTGTACGTGAACGCGCTTGGTGGCCAAGGATATTTTCTTCTGTCTCTACAGATCTCGACTTTCGAAGGGTGAAACTGACCAGACGTGCGCGTGTGGTGATGGCTTATTTTACAAATGTGCAGGTATGCCACCACCCCAGTCCCTCAAAATGAGAAAACGAATTACGCGTTGCGAAAACTACCGAACTATTCCGACTGATGTCGTTGAAATGGCACCATATTTTACAACGACACAATCGGGTTATAATATTTTAATACTTATGAAGGCATTCTACAAGAAAAAAATTGGGGTGGGGGCAAATTTGTCGCAAACAATATCACTGTAAATAATGTCGAAAAAATGAGATTTCTATCTTTCTTCAGTTGATCAAACTTGGAGATACCACATCTGAGACGCAACAAATGATATTGTAGATTAACTCCATCGATAGCCGTCTTTCGGCGGCACATCATTAGTCGTGGTAGGTGGTAACTGCCGGAAGAAAGTACTGCGCAATTTCTTTATTACTCAACAAATCTTTTCAGGAATAATGATTACGGCAAAGACGACAATAATACACTTGTATGGCAACAACTTCGTAGTTTTAGCCGACATCTTATGGTTTACATTCATATTAAATAAAATCGGTATCATATTGTGGTTACGATTATTTCTTCAAATTCATTTTTAATATAATAAAAAAAAAACTCATAATGGCCATGATATCTTCCATTTTGTTCACTGCGGATACTCAAAATCATGTTATTCGAAATTAGTTCATTTCCATTTGTTCTTCTGTTTGGTTATTTAGAAACTGGTTATTAAACAAGGTTATTTCGAAATTCGTATTTTATTGCAGCGCTGAAGATGCACACAGTGAGGCTTTATGTGAAGCTTTCTGCGAAAATAATAGGAGTATTTAGGATGAAACTTCACAGGACATTTCGATTTCCAAAAACAAAACGTATTTCGGGCCGGTTCCTCGGGTGAATCGTCTCGCGCCGACGCCTCGAAGCCCTCTGCAATGAGACGCGCCGCGGACAAAGCGCGCCCACGCGGCGGCGGCAGCTGCGCGCAGTGGGCGTGGCGCGGGGCGCGGGGGCGGCAGAGCGCGCAGGCGTTCGTGGAAGCGAGGCGGGCCGTCGCCCGGCCACCGAGCCGGCCCTAATTAGCAATAAAATGCACTGTGGGGTGGGCGGCCGCGCGAGACGCCTGGCACCGCGCCGCGGCGCACTGACCGCACGCGCCACCCCTCCCCCTCCCCCCCCCCTGCGCAGCGAAGGCTTTTACTTTTCCGCGCTCGCGCAAGGCGAAAGCGGCCGCGGGTCGCGGAAAGGAAGCTGCTGGAAGACCCACGCGGAGCCAATCAGGGAGTCATAACTCCTCCACCCAGCCTCATCGATACGCTCACAAAGAAAAAAAAGGTTTCATAAAATTACGATAAAAATAAAGTAATTAGGACTTTGAGACCACAACGAGGAGCTGTCGAGTCTGCAGGGGATAGATGTAGATGGGAATGGGAGGGATTTAGCGTTTGCATTGCTAGGAGATCGTGCACTGACAGTAGTCCTCATCACTCAGACCTGGCTACGCCGCACCTTTAATGAGGTGCTTATTACACATTTCATTTTCCATTTATGTCCTCTTACAACCGATTTAGGTTAAATTGTAGACATATCACTGGGAAAATATATAATTTGAGATAACATATGGTCTACATTACTCCAATATTTTATTATAGCAAATTGCGAATTTTCTAAATAGAACATTAAATCTATATCTATTGCATGTAAAGATCGTTTTCATAGAAAAAAATAACAGACTCTTATACTATTATTGTATCTGAAAGAGTGTTATATCAAACAATTGCGAAAAAGAAAGTTCCTAAAATATGGCAAAATCTAGCATCATCCTTACACTAATTATTTGATAAAATACTATTTTCTTCAATAGCTTAGAAGTTTATGCGACAATGAGAAGTTTAGTCACTTGTCTTAACCCAGAGCAAATAGAATTTCTCTGTTTATGTAATACGAGAACGTGAAAGTAAACCAAAGTAGATGGAAAGATTCTAAGAATTAAAGATGATTTTAGATAGAACTCAAAAATATAGTTCTTCAAAGGAAAGATAAGATTCGTTTCCTATCACAAATACAACTTTAGTGTTATTCAATGAAAATTATGGTTTACTAAGTGCCATGTTTTTGCCCCTTTACTGCCGACTCCAACACTGATTTAACAAACTGCTTTTAAAAAGCCAACTTCGCTTCCACGAACTGCACATTCTTCAGAGGCGGTCTCCGATGTCCTTCCAAGCACCTGCAGCGCTCTCCTTCACGCCTCCCAACCCCAAAGACCCACCCTCGCAGCCTCTCGCACCATCGTGTTCCTCTCTATCGACACGTGATATTGTTGCACGCGGGGGGAACCTCTCCCTCGCAACGCACGGCCTCGGATTCTGCTGTCGCTGTAGGGCGCGAATGGCGCGTGTAGGACTCACGTGTGCACTTGAATAAGCGACCATCTGCGTCGTTACCGAGTGCAGCTGAGATCACCTTACGTCCTTCTTCCTCTTACGAAATCCTTTTGTATCATGTACAGGCTTGAAGATGAATGTGAAATATAGGAATGGAGTTTCTCAAGAAAAAGGTGCAGCACACTTCTTTTCTACTTCTGCATCTGAAGAGTAGGTACTTCTAGTTCTTTTGTTTAATTAATTAATGTCGTGAAACTGTATGTTATGACGGAAATGTAAACGGGTATTCTTTAATACAGACGAGCGGATTAACATTATTATTGAAATCATTTTGTCACGACACTTCGACCCCCTTGTCCGAACGACATGACGACTCTACCCTCAGGCCGCGATGCCGGCAGCACTGCTTTGCCACCTCCTGTTATTCCAGATCTCCTCCTTGGACAGCCTCCGACTCTCTTGTCTTCCTCTTACGACACGACCTTGCGACTCGTCAACTCTTCAGCTTGATTGCTCCCACATCCCTTCTCGCCCTCGTCCCAAACATAGAGCCACCTGCGTTCCCATCCGCACCGCCAAGCGATACTGTTGCTTGCGGGGTGTCTCTCTACACAATGCAAGAGCCCGGCTTCTGCCGTTGCCGCCGCCGCCGCCGCCGCCACCGCAGCGCGCGTGCAGACCTGAATTAGGGTAGCACGGCTTGGCTCGGCTCGGCTCTGCTCGTCCCACCTCGCATCTGAGCTGGCCCCGTGGCGTCGGCGTCCCTTCCCACGGCGGCGCCGCGACGCTGCACCGACGCCCCGCGCGCGCTCACAAAGACCGCGCGGAAGCGGCGGCGGCGGAGCCCCGCCGACACGGAAGGTCGCGTTATTTATAACGCCCCGATGGGACGCCGTCGACCCGCGCGGGGGCGACCCGCTTCAATTACAGTGCGGCAGCGCGGCGCCGCTAGGCGGCACACGGGGCGGCCCGCTAGCGCGCCCCGCCGCCCGCGCCCCGCCGCCCGCGCCCCGCCGGCTGCTCGCGACAACAGTAATTTAGGAATGTGTGTACGGGAAGTTTACGACTTCCGGGGCTCGCCGTTTGCTGTCAATGTGCAGGAATTCACCTTTTACGGCAGTGCGAGGCATTGAAGGTGCAACGAAATGTTTAAACAACTTTCAAGTTCACATGCGTACAAAAAAGGAATTGGAATACTGAGCACTTTGCTTAAAAATTAATTACAGATTACTTGGCATTACATTTTTTGTAACTTCAATTGTTATTATTACTATTATTACTATTATTATCATAACGTACTTTATGTTCTTTAAAAGCTATAAATAAAACAAATATTGCGTATACATTCCCGTCAAGAATATTCATATCATTATGAATTGATTTTACCTGTAAGTTCTTAATTATGTAAACAAATCTCCACTTGTAAGAATATAGTTAACGAAAATTATATAAGTAATACCGATTGCGAATTGATGACGCAATTAAACGAAACGACGTAGGACATTTTTATAAAACGTACTAATACGAATTTTATACAACTCCACTCCTTCTCTGAACATTTCAAATAAGTGATGCTAGCTATAAGAAACGAAGATTATTCAGTTCATTATTCAGCTTCGTTACTGGCCTTTGCCGGTATGTTGTCACTAAGAATCTGAAGTCAAATCTCCGATGTGAGTATTCACGTTTTACCTACCTTCTCAGCATCGACAATCAATGTTTTCAGAGAGTGTATCTTTCCTGAAAGAACATTTCTGAATTAGTCAAAGATGATCTTGATGTATGTACTGTATGTACTTGGCGCGACAGCCTGCGAACGGACTCATGTCTACCGGCGACGTCCCTGCCTCGCAGCCAGGGGGTACATGTGGTTAGCACGTAGACACCTCCACGCCGTATTCCGGTCTTCTCAATCCAAAAAGTGAATTTCCTCTTCGTCAGACAACATATACTGACACATTGCAAGGAAAACGCACACTATATTCTTGCCTCACCGGACCGTGTAGTGGAAAGCAAACACGCTAGCTACGAGAAATAATATGATCTTGGGTACACCAGAATCGTATGTCATTAGGTAGTTACCCGACAAAGTATTGTTACTTGATGTCGCAAGGAACGATTTGCCCTTAGGTTATTGATCAACAAATATATTTTCGAAAGTTCACAGATTTTGACATCATGTAGCTATGGTTAAGGGTACGAGTGGATTTTAAACCAATTCGCGACACGAGACAATCAAAATAATTTACAATTCACGGAGAAGACAATCCTATTCATGAAATTCCAGAATAAAACAAAATGGTGAGTAAGTACATGAAAAGCAAGTACTTTAGCGCTTTACTCCACAGAATGACATAACACGATGTATTCAGTGAATTGTAAATATAACACAACCTTCAAATATATTTGTTTTCATGAAGGTGAAACGTTTAGTCTTTCAGGATCCAATCTGAGACACGATGAATATAAAAGTGATATCATGACGTTCTGCGAGATGAATGCATCGAGGATCAGTGCATAAACACGTAACTCTCGTTGAGTAAAGAGTAAAGCTGTGTTTTGTTTATTTATATAGCTTTACAGACAAAAACTTCCGAAGTACGCTTTCGCACATAAGAACCACCAAGAAAATAAAAGCTGTTTGTTTAAACTTGTGAGTGGATGCCAAAATGTATCAGCTTAAATTATGGAAATCAAGAAAATAATTCAATACCCTTTGATGCCAACATTAAAAATCAATAGTAGATTTTATATAAATGCTTAAGAATTCACATCGTTAGTTTATTCACATCGTAAATTCATTGTTGCTCAGCTGAGATGTCGAGGAAAAAGTATTTACTCAGTTGAAGCATTTTTACAATTTATTTAGTAAATAAACAAAATTGAAGATAAAAATCCGAGTGCCAAGAGTACACAAGTTGAAAATAAGAAATAAAAGAATCGAGCATTGAAAACATTATGAAGACGGTTTATTTATTTTCGTAAGAAAATTTGCTTTTCCCGCCACTCACCATGCTTAGGAAATGAAATTTATAGCATTTTTTTTCCCTATTTGTGTCATTTATGAATACATAAATGCAAGATGACTGTTCTTCTCTACGAAATTCCTAAGTTAGTGATTAGGTGAAAGAATGAATACATGTCTGCTCCGTGTGCTACAAAAACAAGCAACAGAGATCTCCAGATCTCTTTGTATTACTCATGTAGCCTAATGAGTGTGGTGATGTTGATAATGATACAATTTTGATTCCAAATTATATAAAAATCAATAATATTTCCTATTACAGCAAATATCAAAATAGAAACCAATTATCAACGATGTCAAGGCGAATCAGTCATAGCATCGTTAAGCCGCCGAGGTCTTTCAGAAGCAACATGGGCGCGATTGTGTGCCTAGTTAACCAGCCATGAATCTCCCCCGCATTACTTTTTACCTCCGCTTTTCATTCCGCGTTCAAGTGGGTGAAATTTCCTCGATGGCGGAGCTGATCTTTTTGCGGGGCGCGCAGTGTATTAGAGAAATTTGTACCTACACTGGTCTCATCTGCGGCGAGTTCTTTGCCCGGGCCGTGGAAGAAAAGGCCGTCCCCCCGTCGGCCGCGTGGGCGCCTTTGTACTACCTGCTCGATGTTGCGCTCCGCTCATCAATTTTTTCCCCCTCGGCGGACCCTGCTTCCGCGCTCCGCTGGCGCCTCGGCGACGATGTGGAGGTCCCTCTTTATCTCATTTAGTCGGCGCAGGGAGAGGAAAAAAAAATTGGTTCCGATACCATTAGGGGGTTAACGAACTGTGACCTCTCTGCGTCTTAACTACTTTGCGACTTCATCACAAGTTTGCGATGCCCTGCTCCCGCCTTGGAGCTCCGGAGGCGGCGCGCGACTTTATGCTCCGCGTGCGGGTCGCCCACCGCGTCCGACGGCCACCTCCTCGTATATTCCAACTCTCGATGGCAACGCAATTCAATAAACACTCTGCCGTCATGTCTTCGTGGCAATGTAGATTGAATAGGCTTCTTTTTTTCTTTATTTCACTAAAATTCGCCTTGAACTACTAAGGTCATATAGCTACCATTGGACGTAAAGTTGGAGGTGACGGTAATGGTACACGGACACACAAATATTCATACCTGGTGATATAGTTTTGAAATTCGATAGAACACAATGTGTTGCGAAAATGAGTAATATAAAGCTTATTTACGAATCACGATTTGTTCGAAGAAGTTCTTAATAATAAAGGAATGCAATAATTGAATCTCTATTAGATCATCGTAAACCTTTTCAACATTTCGTAAGAAAGACATAATACGTTTTAACTAATTTCTGATTATAATAAAACAATAAATACTTACAGAGGTTAAGACATTCGCCCATTGGACAACACAATAGATTTGTACGAATTTTCGTTGGAAGCAAACAATTAAAGCACGCACACATATGAACACACACATATATTTTTCACAGATTTTTCGATTGTTAGATCTATAATAATTACGTTTGCTGATTTCTACTGTCCTGATCGACATTTCCTCTCTCAGTATTTAATGTAATATTGTTTTGCAAAATTGTAAAATGGCATAGCTGCATTTTTATTTCCAACATGTAATTTTAATTTTAAACGTTTTGAAAATGCACTTGTGCATCCCACACACCGCAGCAGAAAGGGCTCGCACATACTGTGACAACTTCATTCTTGTACAGTTTCTAACAAGTTGCTCGGTAAACTCCCAGCAAGTCATGCAGAAGGTTTTTGTGCACACATCATACACTCATATGTGTGGGAACTTCCACCGAAAAAGGGAACCAGCCTCCTACAGCAACTACAAAACGACGAGTCGAAGATAAATTCTACGGAAGAAACATTTCACTGCATTGTCCAAGGAACCTTGCTGTATCCACAATTTATATTCACGCCTCCCCTACATGTTGCTTAATTAAGTGAAGATGCGGAACACAAAAATGCGTAGGATATTGGTAATTGATATTCGAGAATGAATAAGTACAATAACATTGTTTCTGGAACGTAAAATGAAGAATGAATACCGCCAACATATTTTTTTTAAAGTGAAATAAAATACGACTTACAAAGAAACATGTATGAACGGAAACCTCTAATAGGCGGACACCTCTTCACAGCGGATAATTTTCTAGAACCTGGGCAAAAGCTTCTTTTGTCACAATCTAACGCGGATATCAGCCTTGAGCAACCTTTTTCTTTTTCTTTTTTGTCAGAAACATATCTGCAATAGAAAGGATTCATTGTAATAGAATATTCAGCAGTTACTGCAAATCACAACACAACTGATATTCACGAGACTCCAAATACGACTCCAAATTAATGTCGAATTGTAGTACGAGTACCAGAGAAATCATCATTCGTCAAGTAATTTCCACGATTAGAAATAAATAGGTATCGTTAGTTATATGTGGTACAAAACTATGAATTATCATATTCCTTCTATGTAGAAACTTTAGAGCTGAAATAATGCGTTTCATGGAATATTACTGATTTCAACTCGAGCACACTTTGCCCTTGTCACACATTTCACTCATATCTATTCCGCGGCCTCGTAACCGTACGTTAATCGGATTCTTCTATGGGCGTGCTGAGGGATACGTTTGTTACGAATCCTTAAGCCCGAGGGACGGAGAAGGAAGTTTATTAAGTTCCGCCGAGGCCCAGAGTGCAGCGTCGGCGCCTTGTAGACGGCGCTTTATCAGAAGTGTAAATACTCCTGGAAGTTCTCACGAAGTTTCATCTCCCTCGGATCGCTAGCACCGCTGTCTCCGCGCACGCCCCATTCTTCACCGGTTTACCGCTTCCACCGAGAAAGCACTTTCTACAGAAATGTCAGAAGTCGATGAACGTTATTAGAGCAATAAGTCGGAAAGAGGTGGGGGAGGGTGCGCTTAATCTTTCCGCTTTTTTGCGAGGGTTTCGAAAGAGGATTCGAAAAGGTACTTAGTGGGTGTCGCGCGAGAATATACGCTTCCTTGCTTTTAGTATCTTACTTCTTTTGTTTGGTGAGGATCGATGTTTCATAGTTACCAACTACAACTGACCACTCTGCATGTACAAGCTGACATTATTTACAATGAAATTATGTTGTTAGTGGTACTGCTAGTTCTGGAAAAAATCCAGAGCAATCATAGTGAATCGAGCAGCTTCTGAAAGTGATTTACAATCGTTCAAAGTAATTTATTGCAGCAATTGTATTGCAAACATATATCTGACAAAACTGCTGGCGGCAGAACTGCCTGAGCTGCGTGAAGTATCGTTTTCTAAGATTTCTATGAAACTTCACAAACCTGCAACACTTGACAAACATTTCTTAAACATTGAATAAGAGATTCATGGATTAGATCTTCAATCAATACACAGGCACGTTACAATTCATAAAAAATATAATTTTTGCTTGATATATATATATATATATATATATATATATATATATATATATATTTAAATGACGAATCTGTAAATAAGATTTGTTCTTGGCAATTGGTGTTTAGAAAACGATGCGCCGATTTTCATGTTCAATTGTACAAAATCAAATGAGTCAAAATTATTTTATCTCCCAATTCAAGATTGTTACTAAATGGAACTGTAATTGACAATCGCATGTATTTAGTGGTTAGCCAGGATCAAGTATTCTTGTATCGTGGATATTGAGCTCACATGTCAAAACAGTAATCCATATGTAATTGCCCCATTCCACTCTTATTTGTGACCATCATACTTGAATTGCACATTAATCGGGAACGCAACGATGAAAATTCGACATACACAGTATTAGATTTTCTTAACAACCGCCATGTTTATCGCCATCTCTAGATAATATTTTTCTATAATGATAATATATTTAGAATGACAAATACAAGTGGCTTAAGGAACCATTTATCTGGTCCTCTAGATCACATGGAACAAAAAAGTTTCGAAACTATTATTTCAATTGTATTGAGGAAATGTTTTCTTTGAGAGAAATACTAACAGAAAAAAATAGAGACGTGAGATAGAGACGTGACGCCGAAAATATCTTGAAGGCATCGATTTATGCATTCATCTACGAGAGTCTAGAATTTCTAGAAAAATCTACCTAATCGTTTAGAAACGTGAGATAATGAGATATGATCGAATGTTAGAAATATATAGAGATACTAGAAGACAATAGCTCAACTTTGAAGTAAATCTTATGTTGGTTGATAAATAGTTCAAAAATTACTATAGAAAATATAATGTTGATATATATTTATACACACACACACAAACCATGTATTATAAGTTATAAAATCACCAATGACAGAAGAGCAGTTGGTTTAAATTCGGAGACTTACGAATACATTGTTAACTGTAATGTCAACTAATAACATAATTACGTTTATAAACTCTAAATCAACAGTGATTGAACAATTTAAAGTCGTTAAATCGGGTCTTCCGACGTATAAAATGTTCTGTAATTTATAAAGGACAATTGTTTTGTTAAAACATTTATAAACCTCCGGGTGTGTACACATAAGGCTAGGATAAGTGATGATGATTTGCAAATTATACGCAAGTTCATATGTTTCCACCCCTATGCTATGGGTAAGATTTGGGTGAAAGATTTTTAAAATAATAATTATTATTTTTAAATATGGATTTCTGACACCCCAGTTCATTCATTTGGGAAGAACACACATAAGAGGGATGGATAATATTTAAAAGCGACATTTTTTTCTTTAAATGCTTTTTATGAAAACTAAATATATGTGAATAGCAGTAATCTAGAAGAATTTTAAGTCCAGTTCAGAATTGATCATGTTTATTATTTATTTCGTATGTGCATGTCCTCCTCATGATATCCGTCTCTATCATCCACAAAGATCAAACTACGCAAGCCGCAGCAGCGCAGGGAACGGCACAGTGCGGAAGCGGAGTCCGGAAAGGGCGATTTCTCAGCGGGCGGCAGCGGCAGCGCGTCGGCGAAGCGGTAATCGCACACGCGGACACGAGGCGGTTTTGCGTCGTGCGCGCAGGGTTCCTCGTGTTTTAATCACAGTGTTTGCCGCCGCCGCCGTCGTCGTCTCCGCCGCGACCGCACTGTTGTTTGTGCGAGCGGCAGCGCCGGCAAAAGAGAAGGCGGCCGCGGCGGCGGCGTCGCGGCGACAGGGGGGGGGGGTGGCATCGCGGCGCTCCCGTCTGGGGCCGAATGCTTCTCGGAATGCGTCGCCGCTGCTATTTGCTTCCAGCCACGCGCCACGCACTCGGCCGCGCCTCAGCCCGCACCGGCCGTTGCCAAGGCGGTGAGCGCATCCCCAGCGAAATTATTAGACTTAAATACTTTTCAGCAACTTTCTCAAATTTATGGGATCTACCAATGTTTCTTATGTTTGTTTTAAACTGAAGAAACTGTTATGAATCCCATTCGTATATTTACCGACAGCCCATTGGACATTATCACATCTCTTGGCTTTGATAATATTCTTCTTTAATTGGCTTCGTTAATATCAGACAACTTTATTGAGCAGTATGCAATTAGTATCGTTGCTAAGTTCGAAAGATTTCACTTGAACATCAACTTCTGAAACACTTGTTATCAACTTCTGAAACACTGGTGGATGAACATCATTGCTTCTGATATTTAAACGCAAACCGTTGCGTGAAATAATTTACATGATAGCATCAATTAAAGTATTGCCAGTTTTATTCCTCCAATAAAATTCCTCATCTGCCTACAGTGCCTCAGTGTCGCAAAATTTAGAGTAGCGTTCACGTTTTCACCACTGAAAGCTACAAGTTAAAGTTCTAACTCACACGAGCGCCATGTGATTGCGGTGTGATTAGTTTCTTACGACATCACCTATTCCTCCTCAACAAACATTTCATAATTATTCCTCTCTCATATCACACTTCATGATCATCCTTTTCGTTTTACACCTGGAGGAAGACAATTGCAAACCACAATTGTGATTACCTGTTCATCAAGTGGGAGAACAAAAAGACGTATGGCTTCCTCCCTCGCCTGCGTTCGAGAACCGAGTAGAATGTGCATCGTCATCTCTTATTCAAAAGTATGCCTGATGCGGAAAAAAACGTTTTCACGGTACATTGGAATTAATATGAAGACTATATTCTCTACTAATAGTGGTTGAAAACTGAAAAGTAAAGGAAGAAATAGTTATATTTAGTCGTTTTCCAATCTGAGCTAGTACCTAACCAAAAAGGTGGACGCAGTTGGCTGGAAATGGCTGAATTTCAATTCTCTCTTTTACATTACAGTTGATTTCTATTTTCTGAAAATCAACCTCATATCCTCAAACCAACTTACTATTGTCCGAAAGGATAGACTGAGAACTAATATTATAAAAAATAGTAACTAAACTATTAAAATGAGTAACTAAAATTTTCAAATGAAAGAGAAGAGTAATCAATAGCAAATCTTTTCCAAGCACTGTGTTTCAAATTTAAGGATAATTACTATAATATAGTCGAGTCTGTAAAACGATTCAGGAGTTGTTTTTCGAAGTTTATTACCTACTAAATATTACCTTAAAAGGATTATAATGCCCGGAGAGTAGACGAAAACAATATTTTTCAACTTCAATATTAACTTCATAATTTTAATTTAATAATAGAATCCACACAACTGAAAATATGAATTAATAAGAACTACTATCTATGTGGGAAGAGTATACGACTTCTCTCTAACCCCATTGACCAATCCCGTGAGCCGATTTTAATTCTGTACCTGACGTTCTTCGTGATTTCTGTACCTGTAAAGACAGAATCACGTACTCACACTGGAAAATACACAATGAAACGTAAAAATAAGTAATGTTTACTTTCATACCAATTAAAAATTTTCATAATGGTGTGATTTGTTCACAATGTAATGTCATTCATAATGTTCATAAACATAAGCAATGAGACACATTTGCAGACACTCAAACAATTCAAATATACTAAGAAGAGAGATACGAAACGAATGTCTGTGTTTGATTCAAATTAAGGACATCATAAATCGAAAATGTTCGTGCATTAACTCAATTCCTCTAGCCATTCCCTTTTTTACATGTCTCCATCGCCCAAATGACAGTCTCCAATGGTTGCGGGGCAGAGCGTTTGTCGCCGCCCGCCGGCCGTCGCCCTCTGCCGGAAACGGTGGCGCCACGGCGCGGCCGGCGGCGGCGACTGGCCCTGATAAATGGCTGCGAGCTGCGATGCGCGTGGCGACGATGGGGCTGGCGGCGGGGGCGAGGAGGAGGAGGCGGCGCAAGGGGCTGCTACGAGAGGCTCAGGAAGAAAGGGAATATATAGTGAACAGGAGAACTCAGTCATCGAGGTGGTAGATGGAGAACATTTATCGACGCAACTCAGTGTGAAGAGTCATCAAAGCCAAAGAATCAACATGTATGTTTACCTGTGCCCGTTGGTATGTACATTCCACAGGCAGTAAATACTAACGACGTAGATGTCGATGCTTTCAAGACATCGATTTTTTTTGAAACATCGATATTTTAACCATCGATGTATTAACACCGATTTTTTTAACATCGATGTTTTTTCTTTTACCATGCTTTGTTTCGGAATGAAAAATTCCCAAGATCACAATACTATAAAGTTAAAATATGAAATATACGTAATAGCTGATAGTATCAGTGTTATTCATGTGATGGTGCCAAAGGAACGCTGTTTGCACCACCTTCATCGACCAGACTCTCTCGTCTGAGATAACGTCCATACCTTAGTATTTCCTCTTTCTTTATATTCGCACATTGAGATTTGGTCAACAAATACTCTGTAGACCTAGGGTCTTCCCCTTCTTCTCGTATTCGGTGAATTGATCAACACAAAAACACTGTCAAATTAAATTTTAATGCATTTAATGTTAGAGGTTACAACTCCAGTCTAAAATAATCGGTGTTGAAAATCATCGATGGCTTTGGCCGATGTATTTTTAACGTCGAGGTTTTAATTTTGAACACCCATGTTTGCTAACATCGATGTTTTGTTATCGATGTCGCATCACTCGTAAACGCAGCCTTCAAACAGTAAGGTTATATGATTAATGAAATGTTCAAGTTAGTGTGTTTTCGATGAAAATGTATTATTCTGTGAGAACAGAACATCCATATTGATAAAGACTGTAATGAAGTGTTACATCAGTACAATGCGAGACTCAAGAAAGGAATGACGCCAATCCTTTCAGATACAAATGAGAAAAAGATACGATAGCCAAGACATAGACAGCCAATGGTGATGCAGACAGCTAGAAGCGTACAAAACAATACAGTGTTGAGCACAACAACAACAACTAATATTTCGGCGGGGAAAGCGAGAGCCGTGGTAGTGGCGGTGGAGACGACGGTGGAGCGACCCGACGTCTCAACATCCGTCACTTAGTTCGCCCGCAGGAAACCAAATTACTTTTCGCCACAGAGCGGCAAATGTGCATACATCTCGGCCGCTTACCGGACGCGAAGATGAACGCCAAACGCCGGCCGCGGAGGCGGCTCCGTGGAAAAACAGCAGTTGTGCTCCGCGTCTGGGACCACGTTCCGCTACGAGGAGGGCGCAGAAAAATAAGAAGGAAATGGTAGAGAACCACCAAGGAAAATTGAGAAACAGAGAAGAAAAGGCGAGTTGAATGAGAGAATACCTAAAAATGTACAGGAGAAATAAATAATGCAGCGGAACAAAACAATGAACGAAGGCGAAGACAAAATCAAAGAGGGCTGAAGAACTCCGAAAAATAAATTAAGAGGAAACTTAACTATAGAAAAATAGTAATAGAAGGTAGGATAAATAGAAATGTAAGTGAAGGACGCTGCTCATATCGACGTACATTTCGTAATAATTATGCACAGATCTTTTCGTGTACAAAGAAGAGCGGAAGAGGGTCAAAACTTCATCTGACCAGCTGAAAAATCGCTGAATTGAAGAAAAAAATATCTAAAGCTACAACCTTACAACAGTTCCTTTGACCGTTTTTCTAAAATTGTCTTGGTATGACCCTTTTTATAGCTCCGGAACAACTTTTCATATCACATGACCCAGACAGTCACTTCAACTCAAAAACAGTACGATTTAACCAAACAAATAAATAGACATCTCTTAGACTACATTTTATGGCCTATGACTTAAAACAAAACTTTAAAAAAACACGCACAAGCAGTTACAGAGATATTAAAGTCAACATTATGTTTTCATTCATCGTTAATGGCGTCACACAATAAGCCCAACCATACCTACATAATGAAAAATCCAACGATAACCCGCGTCCGAAAGGTTTTCATATGCGTGCGATACTACAACCTCATTTATTACAGGAAACGAAATTCAGAAATAAAACCGAAAGTGAAGTTGTCGGCGGGCGAAAAAGAAACCACAAATACAATTGTTTTGGTGTACGAAGGAATACCTCTTTCTAACTTATATATCACATATTGTTCTACCTTAATTAAAAACCTTAATCTATCACATAATTAATATAAAATGTTTTAGCCATATATATTATTGATTTTTTCTTTTTATAAATAGGGTTGACACGTGCGGTCCAATTGATTTGAAGGAGTTAAAGTTCGCGTTAATAGTGGGTTACAGAGGGGAGAGGGTGTCCAAAATACTCCAAATTTGCGTTACGTAATTTATGGACGGCCCCTGTACATAACTCAAATGGAGAGACGTCAATTTATTTTTACACTTATCTGGTATGAGCAGGTGCCCAGAGCGAGTTATTAACCAAGTTACGGCGCGAAACGAGGTGAACAAATGTGCGTGATTTCGTAGATCGTTCCTTGGGCGAATGAATGCTCATACGAAATATTTCGAAGTCAAGAAGTGATGAATCATGCAAAAATGGAAATAAAGCACTTCAAATTTAAAGATGACGTTAACTAGTTACAAGAACTTGGTGCATTTAACAATGTAAGCATTTATCTCTGACAACAAAAACAGTTTGCATGACCGGAAACTCACTTCGGTTCGTAAATGACCGTACTGTTAATCATTCGAAGTGTACAAACGAGTTGTTTGTAATCTAGTAATGCAATGTTTTCCCACTCGATCAATAGACACACCGGTGGATTTATATCCATCATTATAATTTATTTCATGCATTAACAAATTAATATTAGACATCTTTCAAGAAATATCGAATTTGATCAGTTTTAATAAATTATCTGACTCACCACTAAACTTACCATTTAATAACGCATAATTTAACAGCGACTTATAATAAATCAATTAAAAGTTATATATGCATGAAATACTTCAAAACACAGTTGTATGTTTTCAAGACAAGCAACTAACGTGTTTTGCCGAATCAATGCCAAAATGTAAAGACAAAGTAATATTTTTAAACGACTTATAATTTTCATGTGAGTTAACGTTTGTTTTCACGACATGCCGATTGCAAAACTCAAATCCAGTAGGCGAAAGAGTATCGGCAGGACAAAAGGAGAGAGAGAATTCGACAGTATCGGTTTGTGAACAAATGTTTATGGAGCCAAAGCAAATATTACAGAACAATGGCAGGTCCGGAGGGAGAGAGTGTCACGGGAACCATGTCAACCTCCCTCCCCCACGATCCAAAAAAGGTTTGCAATTTTACTCAATTTATTCACAGGTGTCACATATTGACCGCATTATATTCCAAAGGAGTACTCCCAACACGCCAAAAGAGTGTTTTTCCAGATTTTTTTGGAGGGGCGAATTATAATTGGCATCCCGCAAACCGTTTTGGATCTTCTCGTAATACATATATACTTGTTTTGCAATTTTCACTCCAGCACAATGAAAACCAGTACTAAATGTGTAAGTCGATAACAATAAAAATGTATAGTTTTTCTTTGTTACGTCGCAGAAACGACGTACGTAGTTCAGTCCCTTCGTCATTTACAATCTTAAAGAAAATCTTAAATAATTTTTGAAAATATCAAGAAATACGCACAAATAATCACCACATTAAGTCAAAATAAAATGAAATAATACATACTTCACTCGTAAATAATACAATGCTTCACTCGCTAACTTGACGATTATGCAAGCGCCACATTGCTAACGTGGCTGGAAATCGAAGTCGTCCGTGCGGGAAGGCAGACACACAATTCGCCTGCACATGGGTCGAGTGGGGGCAGCGTGCTACTCTCCGCTGCTCACTCGGGGCCCTTTCTGAAAATACGGCTCGAAGCGAGGCAACTTTCGAGCGCGCCTCCCCACAGACGCGCGACAGGAAACGAGACAGAGAACGCGCGCTGGTCTTGTGAAGCGCTTCGGTTGAGAATAAAGCTCGCAACGTGATGAAGGAAAGCCCATTTCATACGTCCAGATGAAAAATACTAACGAAAAATGTAAGTCTTTTTAACTACGTAATTTGTAAAACGTATTAAACTAGAACATTAATCGGGGGAGGGGAGGCAATGCCTATCTCACCAGCCCATGGAGTCGGCACTGGAATTAGAATGTAACAGTAAATATTATTTATTTACGAGTTGTATACGAGGACAAGCTATACGGAGATCATAAGATAAACAAATATGCACACGAAAAATAAAACAAAAAGTAGAAAATCATTGATATTGATCATTGAATTGATCATCATCTATTCAGTTTACGTGAAAATGTGTATGTTGTGCAAAATTTGTATTTGTGTATGTTTGTATTCGTTTCGATATTGTATAGAGATAAGGGTATTAAATATATAAAATATAAATTATTGGCAATTTTGTCTAGTAGTATTATTGAACTATTGATGCAAATTTTTATATATTGGCAATAATTTATGTTGGTTGTTTTCTTTTGCCTGTTCGCATATGAAAATGCAATCGACAAAACATGTGAAAACATTTAAAATGTTGAGTATTACATACATTTGTAACTAGATACTCTATCTTATTTAGTGTAACTAACACTTCAAGCTAATGATTTCACTCCAGCCGAACACGAACGCCAGAAAAGATGACATATTATTAAATTGTAGACCGTAGAAAATTACAGAGAGGAGAGATGCCGAAAGAGTAAGGAAGTTGTGATTAGCGCCGCCTGTCAGCCGAGGCGCCGAGGGCCGATGACTCGAAGCGTCTCGCAACAGGCCGATGACTCTGTGCCATACAGCGCGCCGTTCCCCTCGCCAATCGGACGCAAGCGCGTCGCGTCGCGTCGCGCGGTTGACGAGGCGTGCGCCGCAGTGCCGGCGACGCGTCGCGTCCGCAAAACGACCACGGCGACGCGACTCGACGCGCCGCGCCGCGCCGGGCAGGGCGTCGAAATGGTAACGAGCGGTACCGAATCACCCTCCGCCGCCTCCGCCGAAGACGGACGGCTGCGGTTCGGAGTCAACGACATCGCCGGAACGGCCTTGGCGTGCGGAGACATCGCGCGCGGAGGCGACGGCGGGGACGACGGCGGCGGAGACGGCGGAGAGGACCGCGATCTACTCGTTGGGGCGACTGGCCTATGAGGGGATGCGTTGGTAGAAGCGGTGAGAGGGGTGTGTGCACGAATGGCGGAGGAAGAACAATAAGGAAAAATCAGATTAAGGTGACAGTTGAAGCGACAGAGGCAGAAGAGTAAAATTGGGCTGAGTTGATGATGATAGTACAGATGGCGAAGTTAGAACGAGTCGCAATGAGGTAGTGGCATTATTGGTGCAGGTGGTAGTGATGAGGTGGAGGGTACTAGGGGCGCGGCAGCTGTGGCTGTGATTACGGAGAAGCCGCCAATACCAGAGAGAGCTTTGGCGGGGACGGGGGCCGTGGTGGTGGAACAGGTGGCGAGGAAGGGGTCAGGGGCGGAGGAATGGCCTGCACTGATCGAGATAGAGCAGCTGGCAATATTTGTGGCGTCAGCCTCGGTGTTACGAAAGCATTGACGATCGTGCCGATGGCGCTGGCGGCGTGGCCTGCGGCAGCGCCGGGGCTGCAAAGCGGGCGTAAAAAAGGCATCCAGGCGCCGCGTCGTCACCACACGCATGTGCGCCCACGACCGCAGCGGTAAGCACTGAGCGATGCGGCTCGGCGCTGTTCCCGTCAACGAGGCACACAGTTGATGAGGCCGACGCGGCGGACACGGTCCACGAAGCCGCAGCGATTGCTTCTGTTTCCATCAAGACGCAGCCGCACGTCCCTGGAGAGGAAGCGAAACGGAGCTGCGTTGTCATTGGTCGCATCTTTATTTCTTTTCTTTCTTTTATTTCTTTCTTTGCCTACAGGAGGAACAATAAATAAAATAAAAAAATACATATTTATGTCATTTATATTGAATAATAACTCAAATCTCCGTACAGAAATGTACTAGAATGCTGAGATATGAAAGAAACAAATACTATCGTACTGAACACAAGTTCAGAAAAAAACCCTTCAGTTATTTCCATTTAAGCAGTTGGATCAAATCGCCAAGAGCTATCTAGACAGTAGATAATTATATTTTCACTGTAATTCTAGCCAAAGCAATAATCGATTGTTCTTTTTTAACGAGATCTCACCCCTTAAGGGAGAAATCAATCTTTTTGTGAGGATTTTGGATAGCTGTTCCTACATCGCTTCATGTCACAACCTTAGCCGAGAACTCCCACGGAGAATGGAACCCGGAACCACGCTCACCAAACACGCCAGTACAAGCGTTGGAGCTATCGCAGCGACAGCCCTTCGCCGACATCCCTCCCGGTATCTGCCTGCATCTCTGCATAAGGCCGGCGTGCAAAACGACCGTGGGAGCCGGCGCGGCCCCGCCCCCTGTCTGATGCGTCGCAGATGAGAGCCGGGCGCCGCGCCAAAGCCGCCCCATATGGCCGCCGGCGCCCTCCGCCCCGCGCGCGGGGGTCATTTTTCCGGGAAGCCAGCGGCCCCGTGGGACGGCTGCCGCCTCCTCCCTGAGGTTGCTGCGCGGCGCAGCATTCGGTTTGCGCGCTGCATCGCCTCCGCGGGTCACGACTGAACCGTGTACGTGGGTGGAGTGTCGCCAGATGCGCAGTATCCTGGACCGCGGGACACAGGGCGCCGCGGGTAGCGGTGGAACGGAAACATACTCTGAATAATGAAAGCGGCGGCCGTGGGGGACGGACCTTATAAGATCTGACGGCGAGCAAAAGTATTATCTGATCCGGGGGAATGTAAAGTAAGCTCGTTTTCAATTCACGACTTGCACGTGAGGATAAAGCGACTGCTATACAAAAGTAAAGAGGTTGAAACGGATGCCTCGCTGCACAGACCTCAAGTGATCTTGGCATTTAGTGCAAGAATGAAACATCATTTGTTGTAATCTTCCCTCTTCTTGAATTTAAATTTCACAATAGCAGCAACAAAATGCAACAAAAGCTGCAAAAAATGCAATACATTACACTTTTACGACAATCTAATATTAGAATATTTTCCAAAAATACTGATAGAAAATTCCGTACAACACTGATAAATACGTAGTAAGTATTCCCCTACAGTTGTAAGGACGTCGGCTATATACCAGAAATACATACATTCATTCTTTCAACCAACGACATTCAGGAATGCAGAGAATTCCATATGTAAATCTTAAAATCTGTAATTTCCTGGACAAGGAGAAGAAATGCGCTAGAAATTAAACCAGTTTCTCAGTAGCGGACTTTGTCGGCCTTTGAATTTCTGAGCGACCGAAAACCATTTGGGAAATCGTCAACGGAAAGGAATGCCGTACAGGACGCGCGGTTCGTCAAAAGGCAAAGAATCGATCTCTAATTGCGCAGGGACGCCTTTGAGTATGGGTTCCACAAATCATGACCAAGCCACCTACTTGCAGCCGCAAAAAGCGCGTGATCTTGTAACTAGCAGGGGATTGCACGAAGCGCAGGCTAACTAAGCAAGAAGACGTCTCATCGCGGGCAGCTGGCGGCTGAAAGGCGGCGGGGCGGGCAAGAAGCGAGCACCTCGCCGGGGAAAGTCTGCACCAGCGCGGCCCGAGACGACGCCACGGCGGAGACGCTCGTGTGACTCCAAGTCGAGCGTTGTGGTGACGTCGGCGTCGCGGCCTTCCACGCGGCGTGACTCGGACAGCCGGGACAATTCGCACGACTGGCCACGGAAACCATTCGGCAACAATGAAGACGATGGTGGTACGTATGCGCTTTTCTTTCCAAAGGAATTAGGGAACTGGTCGCCGGATCGTTTAATTCAACATAAACATCCAAAATACGAGAGAGACAAATGAAAACCGCAACCTTAATGAAATGTTTAAAAAATGAATCTTTAATTAATGTCATGCACATTATTGTGAAAAACTAGTTTTCGCGGAATGTTTGTTTAAAACGGGTTAGTGACTGGTGTGGTAACTCTAAAGATCACAGTTCGAATCCCAACGTGGAGAAAACGTTTTTACTGGTTGGAAACCCTTTTGAAATATCATGTAAATGAAATATATTGCGTGTCGTTTATATTATTATTATTATTATTATTATTATTATTATTATTATTATTATTACATTGCGAGCAGTTTTAATGAATGGGAGAAAGTACAAACTCGTCCAAGTGAAGGTGAATTCAAACGTTAATGCAACAAACTCGATCACTACACATTTACAGACATTACTCACGAGAATAGGCAGAAATAAGCAAAATAATATTTTTTACAATACTAAAACCTTAATGTAAACTTATATTAACATAAATATTTAACTGTAACAATAAGTATAGTCACTCTGTTTACCATTCTGCCTCAAAAAAAAAATTGAATAGAAGTTGTTGTTTTTTCGAATACATCCAATCTTACATGCGGACGATTACCTACTAACATGTTTAATTTAGAAGTTATTTTAACAGTGAATGAAATTATTCATAAACTATCTCTTATTCCTTAGTTCTTGTTATAAATGCTAATCCACATGACAAAGTGAAACTCGACGAAATAAAGTGGTCATAAAAATCTTTATATCTAGTTATATAAAAATTATTTCTTCTGTCCGACTGAAAAAAGTCAGTACATGTAAGAAAACAGCTAAAAGTTGAATATTACGCACATAGTTGTTTTTATTTTAATATAGTATTTCACTATTTCCCATGCACTTTGCTTTGTGGGGGTTTGCGCTTCTAGATTCTTTTTAATAGCTTTCTGATTTCAATTAATTTCTTGTTCTTCTTAGACATTTGGTCGAGAATTCCACGCATACAAAGAGATCTTGTTAAATCAACCACTAATACTGGTTTTTGCTGCTATACCATTCACTGTCTATTAAACGCTACATGTTTAATGATGAATGAAAATATTTTTCGTTAGAAATACATTCCACTAGCAAATTACATAAAGTTTATTACCAAGTTGAGAATTAGAATCTATTGGTAGTATGCAAGAGTTCTTCTACCATCAGAATTCTTGGGTCATTAAAAACTATGCCGGATAACCGAGCAGTCTTCCTGGAACTGCTGTTATAATCATATTCGATTCTAATGTCATGTGAACCCAAACAGATAGTCGTCAGAAAAAGAGCCATTTATTACTTATTAACTTAGAACAGTAAACATCAGGGAGAGAATTGTTCGGTTATTAATCTTGAATGAAATAGTCTAATGACAATGTTCACCAACTTTTAAAATAATGGAAATTAAAAAAAAAAATTATATCCTTATGAGGATCCAAAATGAGCAAAATATTATATCAGTTATACTCAATATCACTGAAACGAGATGGAGTAAATAAACTTCCGGTAATAAGACATTATATGAATTGTAAACGTTTGACACTTGAAATAGTTTAGAATAAAAACTAAAGAGCGGAGAAGAATGTCTATCCCTGCGAGACGAGAATGACTATCGCGTCTCGAAGCTTTTCGGGCTCGTGCAGCCTGCTCTGCAAAGCCGCCCGCCGTGTTTCGCCCGGAGAAAATGAATATCCATATTAGACTGGACCAAAACTTCGGAACGGGCTCTTCTCTTTTAATTGGAAAGCGTTAAAAGTATGTGAACTTGAGAGGAATCTAATTAAGTCGACAGCGACGAGCAGACTTTGCACAGTCTTCTCGAAACGGGATCTTGTATCGGACAGAGCCCTTCCAAGGGGAGCTTACACCACTATCCCCGCCTATCGCGTCCAACTGCTAGGATATTGCGAATTACTTCACTTCGCCAACTTGGGAGTCGATCACATTTTTGGGGTCAAAGAAAATTAGAGAGCTTAACTCAAAGTACGTTGAATACTTAAGGAAATTTATTAATATGTATTGTTGAAATTTATAAGAATACACAAAACGGTCATGATGTGACCTGTTTAAAAAGATATTTCCTTATAGGACAAGTATTAAAGCTAAATCCAAGACTAAATTACCATCTAAAAGTCAAGTAAAATACATCCTCTGCTTTTCTTTCTTTTAGTATTATTATTCAACCAAAGCTGCAATACGATACGTATTTACAAGACATTCTTTTTAAATTATGTGCTTTTTAATATAATATCGAAAGTGTTGATTCCCGAGTTTTACTTCACAACTGCTCCACACGTCCAATGGAGTAAACGTCAAATTGAAATATGGAACCATTAGAAATGTGATGAATAGAACAATAACGATCGGGTGGTTCGGGATCCCCGGGCCGACCATCCTACCGGGGTTTTTAGTGGTTTCCCTTGGTCATTAGGCGAATGCTGGGATTGTTCCAAAAATCTTACAAACACCTTCCACTATCATCCTATCACTTCAATCTTAATAATAATAATAATAATAATAATAATAATAATAATAATAATAATAATAATAATAGCAGCAGCCCCAACTAACATGTAGGAGAAAATTCAGAATGGCAATCAAAATATTTTTTACACACGAGCCAGCACAATGAAAATATAACGAGTATTTCTCTTACGTAATTTTAAAAAATCACACACTTTCTCACTGTAAAAGGCGTAACTTAACTCCGCACCAGAAGCCCACTCTCCCACACTTGAAACTGGCATCGTCCATCATATTGCTCAAAATGAACGTGAGGTGATGCGTGCCACCTGCGGCGACAGACTGCGGCACGCGCGTGCGATCACGCATCCTCGCATCACGCATCACGCTCGCGGGCCGCCCTCGGCTGCGAGCCCTTCCGCCAGGAGCGCGCCGCCCAAACATAAAAGCTGCCCACGTCCGAGGAGAAATGACCGGGCACAAGTTGGCCAAGTTAAAAAGGTTTATAGGACGCGCGGTATAAAGGATAAATATAAAAAAGTTCCTCCACGTTTTTCATTAGATGGGAGAGCCGCGCGAGGGGCGCAACGCCCGGGGAAGCGAACGGAAGAGGGGACTGGTGGAGAAAGCAATGGAGTCTGTGTAGACGGAAAGAGGGAACAAGAATTTTGCCACCTGGTACAAATAGGTAGCAATGAAAGGCGGGGGCACACTAAAAGATAATAAAGAAAGAAGGTACAGGTGTCATTGATGTCTGGCGCGGTCAAAATTTGATCCATAAGGAAATGTGCAGAATGACGAACGAGATGTAATGATGTGTAGAGAATGGAGCTGTAGGCGCATTTAGTTAACAGGGAGTCAGTGGTGGAAAGTGATTTTCTCATATAATTCAACTCTGGCGATGATATGTCCGCGCTCGTGAGAAGTGTGAAAATTGGGGAGAATCAGAACATCAGCTGTTTAACGAGCGATACAGAGACGGTACAAACTACGCTGATCAAAGAATTATTGTGTAGCTTCGTGATTGTGATATTTATCGCAGACATTAAAGACTGATTATTTCGTATTTCCTGCTAATGTCATGTGTAGTGTACAGAAAATTTTATCACGGGAGGGGGCTGAGTTCTTCGGTTGGATGGTGAGATCCGGTGCCGAGTAGCAGGTCTGTTTGCGGGTTCTCTATATCCACGTATTTCCCACCAGTCGAGCTCTGCCCCAGCCGAGACAAGCTGTAAACTCCCGTGGTAGTGCGGTGCATTTAGGGTGGTAGTCCAGTGCTTGTGGTTGTGTAAGTAAGGGGTTAGGACAGGAAGAGGAAAGAAAAATTACCCGCAGCCATGGCCCGTTTGTTAGGGTACTGCTCCGGTTTTAGCCTGGAGCTGATCGTCAAAACCACGTGGAATTCTTATCCACACAGTGACTGAATTCGATCTACCTACGTAGCAAGTGTCGAAGATCCTGCCATCGTTGGAACTCCAACCCTCCTGCAGTCAGAGCAAACCCCCCTGTCAGAGGCAGTGCAGTGACATGAGTTGATGCCCTCGGCCGGCAGGAGTAAAAATAAGAGGGTGAAAGAGGCTCAAAAGAGTTCGTCAATGAAAGAAGACATAATGAACACGACAGCAAAAAAACTTCGGGGACGAAAGCGGAAGCAGGAAGCAGCTGCGAAGAAAGCAGACGAAAGTGCAGCGCCGGCGCACGCGCTCAAAGTGACAGAAGCAGTAGTAAAGCGTCCGAGGGGCGACGGCAGCGCCTGCGCGACACGGGCGGCGGAGGCGCGCAGCGGCCGCAATCCGCCGCTTTAATATTCAGCGCGCGCGAGGCGCGGGTCAGCCCCTAAATTGCGTCGAGGAACGCAATCGCCTCGCGCATCGTGCGACGCGACGCGACGCCACGCGCGGCTGCGGCGGCGGCGGCGGCGGCGGCGGCAACGGCCACCGCCCTTGACCACTCGCGGCACCCCCACGCGGCGGGCACGCCTCGCCACAGCACAGACAGCAAGCACGGTGATCAGCCAAGGTGCAACACAACTTCAATGGCAGTCAAGAGAAAGCAGTTAATAGTGTGAAGGATTCAGCGTGCACGTCATGTGTTGAGATTAAAGAACGAAAAAGGAAAGATACAACGTTAACAATTTTATATTAACCAAGACAAGACATTGATTTAAAAAACACATACATTTTCAATATTATAAGCATTTGAGACATAAACTGAACTGTATAGAAATAATTTTCTTGTAAAATTCAAATTTTATAAATAAAAAAATGCATACATAAATAACAGTTTTTTCTGTATTCTGATCGAAAAATAATCTATATCATTCATTCAAAATATTACATTTTAACGAGGCCTATACACATCACAAAGCACGAACATTTGTTCACAGAATTTTATTTACAGACACTAACAAAAACATCTGAAATATAATTTTTTAATTACTTCAAAAAATCTCAAAGGCAAAGCTTCTGTTCTGAGAGTGCCAATTCAAAATCAATTTTCAATGCAACGACGGGATCTATGACCATTCTGTGTGTTATTTACAATTCAACAACAAAGATAAATAGAGTAACGAATGTATAACAAGCTTCTTGAACTTACTTTCTAAAGCACTCTTCTGTTCCACGAAATGATAGGTTTAAGCATTCACAAAAACTACTGAGCAATGAAATTGATCCAACGGAGTAAACTGACTAAGTGCTGGCTTCCCTCTTTGAGATTGAAAAAGGCTTTAAAGTCCAGACGGATACAATCTTGATGTGTAAGTACTGTTAGGTTTCGAACGAGAAAGCGTCAGCCTCGAAATGCAAATCACGCGGCATCATAGCTAAGAAAACTACATGGTCTGTAATCACGGCATCACTGACGGGGGATCCGAAGATCAAATCCAGTGTATCGTCCAAATAAATTGGAACAATAGAAAATTCATATTTTACACGAGTAAAAATGAAACAAACGTTTGGAAGACAATCTAGGGGTTCAGTTCTTACTAGTCTTTCACAAATTTCAGTGATCACATCGTATTAATCAACACGTTAAAATGATGTAGAACATTCATGCGAAAAATGTCTTCAAATAAATAAGACTGTAAACACTTTCCTTTTAAATTATAAAACCCGTGTTGACCAGTTCAGCAAAAAAACTGAGCGAAACTTTGAAAGAAGAAAAACATGTACATGTTAAAACATTCAGTGAAACGTTTCAACTTCATTGCAGAAAGATTCCAGAAATATTAGCGGATACAACTACGCGGAAAATTGCAGAATTCTAGAGAAAATATATTTCAATACTCTGCAATAATCTTAAGTGAAGACGAAAATGAAGACGAAATTGACGAAAATGACACCGTAGGCGGTATTTAAGGCAAAGAAACCAGCCCTCACGGAGGGACTTATTCCTTCAACTCGGACGACCGGTACCCACCTACACACCCGCAGTCTCGCTGGAATTCCAAGTATTTTACCGTGGCGCTCCAGAAATGCAGGGTCGTACTTCTTTCAAGCAAGAGAGAACATAAACTTCCACCAATGGCTGTAGAATTAAAATCCGCGATTCTCCGAAAACTACCTTTCAACGCACAATAAGTGCACTCAAGAATCCAGTTCAAAAACCAGAAAATTCTAGTTCAACATTTTATGGTCAAAAATTACATTAGACAAACGTTACACCGACGTAATAATAGAGAGGAAAAGTAAACAGACAAACGCGAACAACACAGTGTTACCTCCGCAAACGTGCACTCTGTGAACTTGTTTACAAGGAAATTACAGAGGAAGAGTTCGAACGAAAGAGGTGCTTATTATAAAACCGACGATTTACGTAACAAAACTACCGACGGACTTATCACTGGAGAACTGCCTCCTCCTGCGCAGACAGCAGCAGGGGCGGCGGCGGCGGCGGCGGCTCCCAGGAACGAAGAAAATCAGCCTCGCAATTGTTTACCTAGTACGCGCGAGGTGTGTTTACAAGCGCGCAAAAATCCCTCGGGCGGTCCGGCCACGAAGCGGCAGTGGCGCCGCCGCCGCCGCCGAATCCGCACGTGGGGCAAAAGGAAGCGCTGTTTGCTGAATCAAGAACCTCGAAAGTCCATTAAGAGAGATGCTTCCCGGCACCTCGCCGCTCGCCCGCAGCCCAGACGGCGTCCTCGGCGGCGGCGGGGGCATGAAGCAATCGATTCCTTCTGCGGGGCCCGCGCCGCTTTGATTCTGTGCCGCCGGAATTTTTTCAGCAGAAGCGACTAAATGGCCAGCGCTTCCGATACATGGCAAGTGATATACTCCTTTTGTAGACGTTTGTATTTTAATACTAGAGCCAAAGAAAATGAAATGAATACAAAAATGCCACGATTTATGTTATATAGATACATTCCTGAAGAATCCGGAATAGCGGAATTTCAGTCTCCATAATCTAAAATCAATCATGACCTTTAAAAAATTCAATCCATTCTGGCTTGCTCATAAAATACATTTCTGTGAATTCTTCTCCGCACGCTAAGATTACATTAAATCGTATACAGTTCGTCGCTAACAACCTCTCCCTAGAACCTTTCTTATAAATATACCATGTTGATCATATTAGAGGTCAAGTCTGAGGTTTGAGAAAGGGTAAGTAGGCGATGACAAATGACATCGAGGTATTTTCGTAACGTTTTCAATCGTGGTGGCCAACAGCGGTGAATTTCTGACATGACAAACATCTCAAGATTTTTGTTTGCAATCAAAAAGCAATCAAACTTTTAGAGCACATTACGTCAATGTTCTAGTGACGAAAGTTCAGCAGGTAGGCACGTTAACTAAATTCAAAACTTTATCATCGACCTAAAATACCTGATAGCATTCTTTTTAAACATGAAATTATATTTACATATATTTTTAAACAATAGTTAAGATAAAAATGTTTTAAGTATCAATGTTGTAAGCAAAACGTAACTCAGAGTGAACTAAAGCGTAATATAAAATTCCCACACAGAAATGTATAAAATCAATCATCCACGAAAACATTTTCTCACGTACTTCACGCACATCTGAAACCTTAAGACGCTAGGAACTTAAAATGTATGTATTCTGTATGCATTACTGTTCTTAAAAATACGTTTACCGCCGACTTCACCTTCGTAACAAGTTTGCACCTGGAGTTGACCACTTAAAAACCGGCTCTGTTGGTGGGCGCGCAAGAAGCAGAAACAATGCCTTCGAAATTCCAGAGAAACTGCGAGGCTGCAATTCGGCCAGAGCGACCGCAGCGCGGGCAAAGCGCAACCGCGCGTGAACAGGTCGGAGGGACGCTCGGCGACGTCGCTGCAGGCACAAGCAAACACACGACGGTGAGGCGACAGCTACGCTCAAATTGAGAATCGCGACTATGTGCCGGGGAAGTGAATGCAAATTATATGATATAAACAATGTTTTTAGGGAGAAAAAACAGCAAGTTAACAAAAAAATTACGAGTACTTGAAAGTGTGACAATCATACAGAGTAGATGAACAGTATAAGTACAACCAGCCGCGTTGGATCAACTGTCCAAAAAAATTACATAGCATTTAACAGAATATAAAATTTTTGAGGCTGATCAATCAGCCAAACACGACACAAACGTTATGGCAATTAGAAAATCAAACCTAAATAACAATTCCCAAAAGGGACTACTCGAAGCGATATTTCTTTTAAGTTTACGACTGGATGAGAGTAGTTCAATGGCAGCAATGCTTTAGTGAATAATAGCTCACTTGGCTTGAGTGATGCTGAAGGGCGAGATCAGCATCGGCAACCATGGAACGGCCCAGGAAGTGGAAATTGAGTGATGCTTATGAACACAACGATAATGGATGTATCCTCCGAAGTTCTGACCACGCCTCCAGCGCTGGCGGAAGCAGTAATGCATGTGGCGGGAGCTGCGGGGGATGGGCAACCGCCGGCTCTTGGAAGTGCCTGGGGTGACCCGCCGCCACCGCCGCCACAATCGCCCACCCGGCCGCCCCGCAAGGTCGGCGGTCCCCAAGGACGCCGAGGCGGCGGTCGACGCGTCCGGAGGAATGAACTCCAGATCTCGCGCGGCCGTTCCACTTTGCTGAGTCCTATCATCGGATGTGCCACGCGCTCTCACACGTCCCGCAGCCGCCGCACAGAGAGATTGCTTCGTACCTTCGGCGCCGCAGACATCTCCCCGCTTGCCACAGCCCGCGCCGACACGTGCGTAATGGTCCGAAATGAGACGCCAGGCGCGCATAACAAAGAAATCAATGTTTCCTTCACAGTTGTAACCTTTACAAATACAATAGAATGGGCGAGATTAATGGTTCACAATTCTTGTACACAGCTTTTAAATACAAGTGAAAAATTACTGCAATTTGTAATAACTGAAGACGTTTACACCTCATTAAATTATGGTACAAGATGAATCCGAATAAGAGAAATGTGTATCCTCTGGAAATTACAAGAAGAGCTGAAGTATAAAATTGTGTGTGTTCATCCTACAATGTATACTAGTGTAAAATGAATGTATTTCCTCCATTGACAATAGTACACCGGTCATAATGAAACAAAATCTAAAATAAAAAAAAACTTGTAAAATTTAGTAAAGGAAAGGAGAGATCCAACTAGGTGACTTTATTTTTTCTTTACTCGTAGCAATCTTACACTACTTCAAATGTTTGAAAACCGCAGAGACTTCATGAGAGCATTTGGATTCCTTTCGACCCACTGCGGGTGGCGCGCTGCGGTGGGTGCAGTGGTGCACAACGCCCCGGAATTCGCCTATCCGATCAGCCCGATACCTCCGGAACATTCGCACACTCTTGAAAGATGACGGGTGAAGCGCGCGCAGGTATCGACGAGCCATCGGTCTCCCTCTCGTTTTCCGGCGGAGAACGCTGCAAATCGCTCGAGCATAAATTTCGCGCACGGAACATGAGTGGCCTCGGGCTTAAGAAGAGACTGGAGAATAAGTGAACGTGAGATAAAAGCGGAATTACGTGTTGGAGCAATATGTTACTGGAGACGTCGAGATGGCAATAGCTTGGAGAGTTGAATGCTCGAATAAGGAACGAACCGTTTGCCATCCTCTTTGCTTATTCCCAAACCGAACAAATTATTTTTTTTATGATTGATTTTAATATCATCAGAACACATTTTACATTCTACTCTACTTACTTTACATAACTAAGAAAATTTAGGAAATATATTGCCATTCACACAGAGATTTAGAGATTAAATGTGACATTGTTTTAAAACGTATACGTCAAGAGAGTAAAGTTTACCTTGTTACAGAACAAATCATTACATCCGACAGGTAAAATTATGGAACAGTTTGAATACACAATCAACTTTGTTCTTTCTTGGCACGTTGTTACGTCCACCAGGACCGATAAATTGTTAGGAAATTGAAATTCTATGTGACTTTGTATGCAGAAGAGAGATTCCTATCAGTGTGAAACATCAGAGTTGTACACGTTCTAAACGAAAATAAGAGGGGATGAAACATGAGGCTTCCATGACCACACGCTGTGTACAGAGAAATTATTTTAAGGTATGCAGCAAGACAGAAGGTAAATGTCGACTTCTTGGGCCTCGAGATGGTGAATCTCTGCTTACTAATGAACCATATTCATGTGAAACCTAATGATCGTGAACTTTTAATTATAAACGTAACAATTGAACATTAATAATTATTTTAACAATAATTTTAAAATCCCGGAGCATCGTACAATACATGTATGCATTATAAATTCAAAAATATGCACACAGCATCAACTACTGCCATAAACAACAGTAGTACAGAGCCATCTAATTTCCATTGTGCCTGTCATGCAACAAACAACTCAACAAAGATTTCCATCCTTCCCGAGAAGAATCAGTTCGTTCTTCACCACAGCCGGGGGCTCACAGAAACAAAATTAAAAAAAAATGTGTAAACTACAACTGCAGGATTTTTGGAGTGGCGGAGAATCTGTTTGCTCCTGGCGTTTATTTCCCAGAAACCTCCACATCAAGTTTGCGGGTCCGCCGCGAGCAAGCACCCGCGGCCCGGGCACGCCGGCGCGCGCTCGCGGCACGACGCCGCGGAAGCCGAATTACGCGCCACGCGTGCGAGCCTTCCCCTGCGCGGGCCGCAGCCGCAAACACGACGACACGCGGGCGGGTAAACAGGCGGAAGCCAAATATCTCCTGCAACATGCAACACTCCGTAAATTCCACGCGCGGGCTCGGAAACTGTTTACCGCAAATGCGATTCAACGGTTTTTCTTCCATCTCTCCAGCGAGATTGAGTCGCCGTATAAAACCCGCCGGGGAATACAGGTGCTCGAATATGTTGTTTCAACGGAAGCTCTTGCATAACTTAGTTTCCGAAAGCGGCGATGATGTAAGTGCAAGATATTCTTTCAAACGGTCATTTCGGCGTCTGCCGCAGGAAATGTCACACTCATGCTCACACAGAAACGAGGAGAATGCGGTCAGTTAAGAATCATATATATTAAAGCTCTAAAGAGAACGATCTTGATGTCTCTACTAATCGGCTCCCAGTGAACAGCTTTAAACACGTGAGGTACCAAAAAAATAGGAGTGGCGGTCACTAAATATTGAAAAGATCACAGAATTTGCTTTATTAATAAAATATTACGAAGTTTTCTTTGTTTGAAATGCATTTTTATACATTAGTGACACGTATTACCAAGTTTATTGATATTATTTGCTACAATAGATACTTGGTCTTGATTAAACCGATCAGCTACAGGTGTACATTAGGATATCGAGCTTCTGATCATTAATGACCCCCTTTAAAATTTAATTGACGACCAGAGTGTCGGTCCCAACGCCTTTGGAAATACCTGGTCTAGAGATTTTTCGTCTTGACAATAAAGTTATAAATTTTGACCCGTTTGAATATTGCTTGACAACAATTGCGACTTCGCCCTTCGAAATGAAAGAACAAGAAGTCAACAATGAGCGGAAGAGGAAATCTTACTACTCACCAAATTCACATTAGCAGCGACGTACGACCGGAAACCTACACTAAAGCGTATTCAAAGATGGCGCGTAACAAAAACTCAGGAAATATGCGCTCCGTTACGAAGAAGACCCCTGACCCCGCGCACTTCCGACAGCGTCGCGTAACAAAACAGGCGTCTGCACGGCGTGAATCACGCCGCGGCCGAGACCGCCTTAACGAGGGGAACTTCTTCGGACAGAGTTCTCGAAAGCCTGTATCGCTGATCGGAAATCTCGAAGTGGACGCATCGATTCCCGCGCGCGCACAGTCACGACGCGGCGAGAGGGGCGTTGCAGGGCGGGGCAGGGACGGACGCGAGGGGCGGGGTGGGCGGGCCGCAGTGGGGCGGGGAGGGGGGGGCAGGCGAGGAGGGAGGGTCTGGGTAATGCAGGAAGGTGAGGGCATGGGGGCGGAGATTGGCTGGGAACCGCGGAGGGAGGGGACGGAGAAGAGGGGGAGGGGAGGGAAGGGGGCGGGGCCGGGGCGAGACGGCACGGCACGGGTGTTCCCGCGCGGGCCGCGGCCGGGCGCTTGGGCGTGCACGCGTGGCGCGGCAAGGCGAATGCGGAATGGGGGCGGAAGAGACCTAAACAGGAAAGGGGAAAGGCGGCGAGAGAATGGGGAAATGAAAAGAGATGACAGATGTCCAAATAGGAAGGGAATAAGAGAATAGGATGATACGGTAAGGGGAAAGTGAACGGGATGGCAGAGAAATCTATATTGGAGTGGTCGGAAGATTTACAGGATTTACAGGTGTCAGATTCATTTTCAAAAAGCACCGAAGTCGGCAAGAGAGAATAGAACAGAAGAAGAAAAAAGAGTGGCAAGGAAATAGATTAGGCTGAGAAACAGAACAACTGACGACGAATGGGGAGGGGGAGCATACATAAGTAAAAAAAGTAAAAATAGAAATAGACGCAACAAGAAAATAGGTAACACGGAAAACAAACGAATGTCAAAGCTCATTTCATCAGAATCCATCCACAAGATTTTCAGAAATGTTTCACAAAATAGTACGAAAACGCTTTTTGCGTGACTTAAATTCGTTTTATAACTTCGATTGGACAAATGAAAATTGCCAAAATGAAAGTACCCACCGAGGCGCAAGGCTGTGCTAATAAAAATAATATCTGATCAAAATAATTCTGCATTTATGTGCAAAATGTCAAATTAAACGAATCTGAGGTAACGCTCATTTTAACGCTCGTTTTTTTTCTTTTTATTCTATCACAATAACTTCACTATTTCTGTGGCATCATTTTTTTATTACTGTTATTTACATGTCGCGTGCGTGTATTTATGGTTCGTATAAAATGCTTAATGGCCAGGTTCACCATTTGGTATTATGTCCATCAAAATGTCCACTTCATTTGGCGTCGATGTAGCCTTTGAGAAAAAACGCCCACTGCAGCAGTCGACAGCAGGGGTGGGCGAACAGCCCCACCACACCACAACCTGCGTGCAGCGCGGCTTCGCCGCGGCCGACGCGGACTCCCCGGAGGGGCGTATGGGAGCGACGTGCCTTCCAGGGCCAAAATTCCCCACGCCCGTCGCCCAGTTGACGGCCGAGGCTGCAACTTGCCTCCCCGCAGCGCATGTCCTGTGCGTCGGGGCGGGCGGGCGACCCAGGCTATAAATACGCGGGCGTCTGCAGCCCCGGCGCACGCGGCAGCTGCTGTTTTTGCACGCGGAAGGATTTTTCGATTGGAACACGCACGCCTGTGTGTAAATGACCCACGTGCGTGAAATGGACGGATAGGTTGGTGGGCAAAAACGAACTTGTTGACGAGAAACAAAGAGACGTTCCCTTTATTAGAAAGGAACATTAGGAAATTTTCAAAAATACATGAAGACTCTTTGATTTCGATACACCAGAAATACAGAAGCCAACTAAATGAAATTTGGGTAAATATAGAAAAAAATAATGTAACTCAGATAGAGAAAACGTCATTGATTTGTAATGATTTGTAATGTTTTGCATGCAGTACTAAAATAGTAAAATATGAAATACTAATGGCGACGTTGTGGCCGAAATTGAATCGCAATTCATTAAATTTTTAATCTTTAACATTATTGAGATTCTTTTGTCAAAGTGTACCCCTGCATAATCATTGCATATATTTTTTAAAACTTTCTTTCTATTACTTCATATGAGTATTCACGTGTGTAAATAAGTCATTAGCGCGTGGCGTTTGCCGTACGTCCCGGCGTACCTAAGCATATTGAAACCCTATATGCGTATGAAAACATGGAGATCACTGGACTTCTCGCCTCTCCCGAATGGCCGAGAAATTCAAAGTAATCTGGCCTCAACATCCAACAGAGCAAAGTTGCAGCAATGTACGTGATAATATTATATGAAGTATATGAAGACTAATGACGTTATATTATAACG
This sequence comes from Gryllus bimaculatus, assembly GCA_017312745.1. NCBI lineage: Eukaryota > Metazoa > Arthropoda > Insecta > Orthoptera > Gryllidae > Gryllus > Gryllus bimaculatus. The sequence goes on from BOPP01000049.1 coordinate 4,896,747, forward strand.
GTCATTATTGCATTTTTTAACAGCAAAAAGAAACAACTTCCAAATATCTATGTAATAAGAAAATGACCAACACATTTTATTTTTAAGTATTTATGCTATTATTTCTTTTGAAACAATTTCTCAAAAGTACTAAAAATCAGTAATATTAATGTTGCATTTTAGCACTAAGTTTTATTGAAAAGATAAAATACTAATATAGAAAGTCACTATGAAACAAATATTTATTTTTTTTAGTTCAGTTTGTTTAGTTTTGTAATTCACAGGCGTCAGTCATCTTTATTGACTCATACATAACTCTGAACTTGACAATTTTTAAAAATCTTGTTCATGTTTTATTTTTGGTCAGTGTCAAAATTCACGTGGTCGGATATTCGAATGAAAAATCACTCAATCAAATTCGGAAGATTTATTCAAAATAAATATACATATCACTCACAATGGAACTAACATTTTAAATACATTTCCAATTATACAGATTCAGAAGAGCTGCAAATTTAAGTGTACAAGTAAAACATTCATTGGAAACTTTGTATGTGAAACAGAGATATCCATAATGTGTATAATGTTACAAACGCAATACAAAACATTAAAAACTACAGTCGAGAGAAATAATCACAATTTACCACTCTGAGAGGAAAACAATAACGCTATGCAATAGAACTGCCACTGTCGCATTTTGTGGTGTAACAAGTTGCAAAATTCCATTGAAACATAATTCCACACATGTCGCACGAGTTGGTTTACATACATTATCAAACACGTGTTTTACGACGGACATTACGTAATCATGTTGAAAAGCAGAAGGAAAGAAAGTCATGGAGAAAATTCTACACCATTTATATCCAAAAAAAATACCTCACACTTTCAAGTTATAAAAGAAAACGAACATAAAGGCGTCATCAACCTCAATTTTCAGTGAAGCAGCAACTAGAGCACACTACTTCGTGACCCAGACGTCTGCCATTATCACGTAACAACTCTTTTTGTGGCATCTGTTCCACGTAATGTCTCACTACGACACATTCTGTTGTCCTGCCAAATTCCCCTTCGAAACGCTCTCATTTCCTTCACGCCCACGCTACATTCCTAATGTTCCACTTCTAGACGTCTACTAAGAAGACAAACACAAAATCTAAATCCTCGGCAAACAGTGGGACACGGGACCGTTGCTGGAACGACACACTTCACACACTGCCCAACCCAGAGCGTTATCTCAAGTCCAAACCAAACTCGTTGCGGAGACACACTGGAGGAGGACGAGGGCTGGGTCTGGGGCTGGGGCCATTCGTTCTTCCGCGTTCGAAAACCCGCCCGTCCGCGCAGAGGTCGCAGTGCCAAATGTCAGACTTGGTTCGTTGACTCCACGGCAAGTCTTCCGGTTGCCTTGTTTTCATTTAGATTGTTACGAAATTATTGGTTAAGCGCAACATTTCCCAGAAATTTTAAGAAGGATCTTACCAAAAAAAATAAATAAATTGGATTTAATGTAGAAATTATAAAATATACTGACAATCCTTGTTCTCAATCAAGTAGGATTTTTAAAAAACTAAACGGAATATAGGAGTCTGATTGCACATGGCACCTGCAAATGTACAAATAAATCTTATATCTCAAACATTGAACGTGGGGGAATTTTTGTTTTCAATTTAAAGTTTAGACTGTACATTAAACAATTCTTCTACTCACATTCAGCAGTTTTTCCTTCATCATTATGCTACGGTGTGAAACTTACCTGAAACAAAACATACAAGAACAGGTCATTTTATGTTGCAGTTACGTTCACAAAGAGAGAATGCATAATGTTGAAGAAACAATAATTTAATAAATATATGCGAATATCTTCATTTCTGCACTCGAACACAATTGCAAGACTGCAGTTGATTTACAGAAACCTGGGAAGGAAGAAAAGCAACCTTTTGCATGCGTATCAACATTCTCTAATGCATATAATCTAATTACAAGAACGATCAGGTTTGAAGTTCCTTAATACAATGGCAATTTTATGGCAAAAGTCATAAAAAACTCATATCGACGTCTTCACGCGTTCTCAAAAAATGGTTGTTACATACTAACATCCACAAGCAGTCATACATATTAATTTTTACTTTCGATCTCGGAAACCTTTTTTTCTCAAAAACACTCATTAAAATTTCATATAAGATGCCCATGTTACACGAGGCTTACCAGCAACAGGTTGATGTGCCAACTTCGTCGTACAAATTTTTCTCTTTCCTCTGATTAATTTCACTTCCATTTTTACACCAATTTTCTTTAATTTACCATAGAGTTCCTATTACAATAATTTCAGTTTGGTCCTATGCTTGGCGTGGTTTTACTTAGCACGAATGATGCCATTGCTTAACCATACCCCATCTCTCTGGCCATTTCCTCGGATACCACCCCTGGCACGGAACGCAACAAACGAAGCGAAGTCCAATTGTCGCGCAGAGCGCTCGGCAACGCGTCGCAACAATGACCGACGCACGCGGCGTGACCGACGGCGCTTGTCCGCGCTCTTCCGGGTCGAGGCGACCGCTGTGCCTCCCGCTGGGCGCGACGCGGCGTGCGTTTAGTATGCACTCGGCGGTGGCCTGGCGCCGCTCAATGGAGGCGAACGCCTGCCTGCCCGCGCCCGCGGCGGGGGC